>VZTY01034094.1:308039-383252 GCA_013400935.1 Turnix velox | reverse complement strand
GACAGGGTTAGGGATCTGAACAATCTGGACAGGGGTGATTGTAATGGGTCCATTACTGACAGTGATGGATGCCCTGTAAATGTAAGTGTCTGTATGCTAATGCACGGAGTATGGGGAATGAGCAAGAAGAGTTGCGAATGTGTGCACACAGACATGGCTACGATGCCACTGGTCTCACAGAGACATGGTGGGACAGCTCACATGACTAGAATGTGGTCATGGATGGCTATGTCCTTTTCAGGAAGGACAGCCCAGCAAGGCGAGGTGGTAGAGTTGCACTTTACGTAGGAGAGCAGCGAGCATGTATTGGGTACTGCTCAGGGGTGGATGAAGACAAGTTGAGAGTTTGTGGGTGAGAATTAAGGGGCAGGCTGCTGTGGATGAGAATTAAGAGGCAGGCTGTTATGGGTGAGACTGTTGTGGGGGTAGGATGTAGGGAGGCAAGTAGGAAAGTAAGGCCTCCCTAGAATTAAACCTTGCAAGGATGGCACCAGGCTCTTCGGAGTTGGGCTTGTTCAGCCTAGAGAAGAGAAGGCTGCGGGGTGACCTCATTGCAGCCTTTCAATACCTGAAGGGAACCTACACCCAGGAAGGAAGTAAACTCTTTGAAAGGGCTGACAATAGCAGGACTAGGGGAAATGGATACAAGTTGAAGGAGGGAAGATTTAGGTTGGATATTAGGGGGAAGTTCTTTACTAGGAGGGTGGTTAGGTCCTGGAACAGGCTGCCGAGGGAGGTTGTGGATGCCCCGTCCTTGGAGGTGTTCAAGACCAGGCTGGACGAGGCCCTGGGCAACCTCATCTAGTAGATGTGTTTGTTAGGTGGCCCTGTTAGACAGGGGGGTTGGAGTTACATGATCCTTGGGGTCCCTTCCAGCCCGGGTCATTCTGTGATTCTGTGATCAAACCCCGTTTCTAAATTCGCAGCTCATTATCGCAGTCTAGGAAAGGACCTCCAGAGGTCGCAAATCAATTAGCCCACCTTGCTTCCTTCCACATAGGAGCCACCGGCACTGTGTCACTCCCGACACACGTGGACATTACCACTTCCCTGTTTAGAAATAAGCGGGGTGCTTCACAGCCCTTCTGTAACTGCGCTTCAGTAGCTCATAATCAAGACAGTGCCGAGAGAAGTACGTTTAAAAACACAAGAGGGGAGAGGTCTGCTCAGATGGTGTTAAGTGGACTGGGACAAGTGTTGTGGAGTGAGATCTGTGTGAGTTTGCACGTACTGCTTTCTGCAGCAGTCCCTGGACTGATTCCAGCAGTGAATCTCCCATGTTTTGTCTGGGGAGAGACCTTGTAGTTCTGCTTCCCAAGGGATGCTGCATAGTGTGCAGGGTAGCAGGCAGTGGGAGGGATGAGGCAGATTATTCTTTGGTATCAGTTGGGGCACATTTGCAGTCATTAGGCTACATGCAGTGCTTCTGAAGACAGTGGGGAGTCTGTGAATTTTTTTCTAAAAGACCTGTAAAAGTTGAGGAAGAAAGCAAGCAAGTAAGCTTACATTTTGTAATAAAATCTAATGTGCCATTCAGGGTAAAGGACTCAGCACTTCCTAAAATATTTATTTTAGGTGATAGTAAGTCAGGGACAAGAAAGATGTGAAATTTAAGAAACACAGCACTGATTCACTGACCATCAAGGCCTACAGTCTCTACAAAACAGCTTTTCTTTTTTCTCTTTTAACTAAAAGTGCCATTTCCTCACTGTTTCCCTCAGATCCCAGCTGCCACTCACATGGCCCACTGCTGACTTTTGCTATTGTGATGTGCTCCCTGATGGATCTGAAAATTTAGCAGCTGTGACTCATCTTCTGGTGCTAAGAAGAGGTAAGCTGCCTTGGGCTGGGATTTCCTTACTGCCATCTATCCCCTATTTCTCATATTTGATTTGGAAAAAACCTGATTTTTGAAAACTAGTCTCTCTTTTTACTGCATCTGTAGGGTGATCAGAGTTGAATCCATGATTTCACTGCATGCATGTTATGATATCTGGAGAGGCAGCCTGGGAGCACGCACAAATAAGCCATCATTTCACAGTAGGATCTGTAATCCCAGGTCTAAACTCAACCTGCTCTGTATCCTGATAGAGCTTTATCTATTGGCTGGCTGGGTGTTGTAATGTCTGTGTTATAGTCGTGGAAAAAAATGGCATCAATGTAACATTGCAGCCACAAGATGTAACATTCATTCACAGGAAGAGTTAACCAGGAGTAAACACCATAGAGATTTCACCCTAACTGCACAGGTTTATATTATTTTATTTTGCTGCAGTTTATCTCATAAAAATCCCATGTAAGTGCTTTTGATATCTTTTTTCCCCTGAGTTTTATATCTCTCAGAGTGGGGGTGACAGGGTGACCTAGTTCACTTAGTAGATGCCTGTTCCAGATGCCTCCCCATGATCAGACACATCATACATGTAGCCTCTGGCTTAGTCCTCTTTGTGCCTAGGATTTTTAGTTTTGGGGGATAGCAGTAGGGAGAACACTTTAAAAGAGCAAATGTGTCATGCTTAATGCACATGTCTAAGATAACACAATAAACTGTGGCATCAAAGAACAGACTTCTGCTTAAAAATCAAAAATGATCCTTCAGCTGAATTTCTAAAATGGGTTTCATCCTTGTGCCAAGACTCAGCAGGAAGCTTGTGTGGTGCTAAATCATAGTTAAGCTCTCTGTTGTTACAGAATCACACTGCTCCAGCCACATGACAACTGAATTTATATGTTTCTCTTTGCTCATTTGTCATCATAAACCTTCTGAATTTGTCCTAGATAGCTGGATACTTGTCTCGAAGTAACCTGCAAAGCCCTACCTGCCTTAAGTTACATTTAAAAGAAGCTTACAGTCCTCCATCCATCTCTCTTAACAAAGACACAAATGACACACAACCAGGATTTCAAATTGGAATGACTTACTTCCAGGCTTAATTACTAGAGGATTAATGGCTACTGAAGTCTCCTATTGCAAGACTGCTTACAGCACTTTATATATACATTACATACCTCCCTCCTGTAATACATTTTTTGCAATTCCAGAAAAAATATTATTAAAAATGAAATTGAGTTGATTATGTTAGAGAATGCAATTTCTATTATATTATTAATTAATTCTCTTTCTTGCTTATATGAACTTCTAATATCAAGTTTGATGGCTTAATGGTATTCTGCCATTTTACATTGCTTAGGCTTTCATGGGAGTAGTAATAGGCTGGAGATACATCAGTTCGTTCTCTGCTGTGTTTAGAGATCCTTCTCTCACTTAAGTTTTCTGCCAAAACTAAAGAAACTGTGTCCACCTTGATCAAAATCAGAGCTTTTGACTGCAAAAGTGACCTACGACACTTTCTCTTGTCTTCTGGTACACAGCCCCATCTCACTGAGATTTGTGCTAACTGAATATGAGGGTTTGCCAAATCATACTCCAGTCCTTTGTTAATATTTTTTCTATAGAAATATGCTTTTACACATGCTAAAATTACACTTAGTTTTCTCGTGCCCTGGAATTTCTTGTGAGTTAGTGATATGCTTAAAACCACAGACATTTTGTGTGTATTAATTTTGGAGCTTACACAAGTAAATCTTCCCTTTCCATTGCCAATATTTTTCTTTTATCCTTTTCTGGCTTGCAGAGACAACTGCTCATTTGCTGTTTTACCTTGGAAAGAACAGTGACGTATGGTTTTCTTAAGACAGCCACTCAAATGCATAAGCCCTTGAGTGATTTATAGGCGTTTGCTAATGGAGTCTTGTCTGGGGCCTCTGGGGCCTTCCATTTAATTTTGTACCCAATGGTGAATTATGCTGAAGAACCAGGTGTAATTGGCAGTTGAGTTGTTTGATAAATTAATGTCATTGCACTTTTCAGCCTTCCCTGAATTTGCCTTACCATCAATCTTTATGGCACACCATCAACATCATTAACAGGGTTCATATTTCACAGTGAGGCAGAGGTAATTTTTAACTTCTTATGTTCCTTGCATGTTCCCAGCTGATAACCTCTCTCCCCCACAATGTTTTTGCTTTCCTCTTAACTTGATGTACACAGCCAAATGACCATGAATAAGACTTCACATGTGCAATGCCATACGTTCCTGCAATTGATTATATTTTATCTTTTGCCAGCTGATGAAGAAAACGTGACCCAAGCAGAAACCAGCCAGCTACCGTATGGTTTAAAAACTCTCTGACATTGCACAGCTCATTGTTTTTCTCTACATGCATAAGGTGGAATCAGCCGAGCATGTGCTGCATCAGTGGAAATATTTCTGGTTGGGCCATTAGCATGGAAATTACCCATTTGTGCTGAGGTGCAAAATTAAAACTCATGTGTGCACTGCCACCTGGTATGTACAATAAAGACCATGCTGTTATTAAATGTCAAGCAACAACAAAATACAGAATTTTAAAAAATTATGTCTGGATCAGGGAGACCCTCTCAGTTTCTGAAGCTGGGTATGTTGCCTGCCTGTGGCTGGATTCCTCATTGGGGTTTTCAGCCTTTATCTTAAAGAACACCAGTAGATAAATCTCAGTGTGCATGTTACTGTGTTGCCCCATATGTTTTCATAGGTTTGCAAAGACATTTTGTTATTTTCATAAAAATGTTTTTCTCATGTTTTGGTCTTTTCTCCTTGCTTAAAGTATAAGACAGGAGGAGAGAGAGGAGTTCACCATAATCCACAAAGAATAAAACCTGTTTTAAGATTAAAATGCACAGTTACACTGTAGTTGTAATGCTCCCTTGCTTTCCTTGTAGAGCCAAAGCTGATGTGCTCTGTTTTTCAAAACTCCTTTCTATTTTTTTTCAGTACCACTTGCATATTTTTGAGCTGCTGTACTGCCCACTATTATTAAATTTTGCAGTGAAGAGTTGACACACTCCATGAGTAACAGCCCTTTAGATGGCTATGGGTTTAAAGAGCAGCCCTACTGGAAAATGCAGCTGAGTGCTTCACTGTCCCTTGCTTCTCCATTTCTATTTAAAAGCAGCACCACAAAGCACCAGATGAAGGAAGATCAGCTTGCACATTATTCTGCAGAACATAACTGGGATGATGAGGGCCACCAACTGGAAAACTTAAGCAATAGCATGTCCCTCTCTCTGCTTGCTACTGTGTCTAATGCACATCTTACTACAACACAAATTTACAGGGAAAAAACATAATAAAATACAGTGCTGGTACCTTGCTTGTGAGGTGCTGTGCAGCAGGTTGGGTTTTCAGCTCCCACTCTAGAAGCCAGTTATGAATTAATTTTCACCTTGACTATCTCTGGCATTGCTCTCCATCTGAATCCATCCTTCATCATTTTCCAGTAAGTGCCTGTGGCTGATTAAAGCTCTGTTACTGACAGGGCACGTTAATCAGATGAAAAGCATACCTGATGAAAGAATTTTCAGAAGTTAATATCCGTAACATTCCCTGCCACTTTCTTTGTTCTGTCAAGACAGGAACTTAAAACAATTACAAATGCTAAAGCACAGAACTCGTGTTTAAGAGGCTGTTTCTGGTTCATTAAATCAGTTTTCACCCTCAGGGCCAAAATGTTACAACTACAGTGTTATTCCAGAAGAATCTTGATGACATCCAACTAATTACTATCCATCTCATTAGAAGCCCTGATATCTGAATTTCATGTCTGAGGAACAATATTTTCATACCTGATTGCAGACATTTCTGCAAACCTGAATTTCACTATTGAGAGATCAGCTTGCAAATTATCCATTGACATTTTTTCAAGCCTAAACCCCCTGACTTTTACTGGAATGGTTAGAAACTTACATAAAATAAGTTTTTTTGCAATCAATAGCACAATACAGGAAGCATGATTTCCTAGTCCATACTGTGTCCTTGCAAGTGACTCTTGTCACCTCTCACAACTTTACGATGCCCTCCTCCTATCTCTTCACCTGCACTTCTAGTCCTTTGTCAGGGCAAGAGGTGGCACATCTGTGATGACTGATGATACGCAGGAATGTAACACCTAAACTATGCTGATTGTTTGATTAGCAAAAGTCAAAGTAGACCACTCATACTGAAACCTTTCTTATCAGCATGATAATTTTATCAGTTCCCATGTTTTCCTCCTGGAAGCTAGTAGTCTTCACAAAGGTTGTATAAACCTATTTCAAAGACATCTGGCCTCAGGGAAATTTCATTTTAGTATATCCAATGAGTTTGATATGTTCTGGGGAGAGCAGAGCTGACAAGAGTGTGCAGTCACGTAGGATTTTCTTTAACCATACTGAGAACAGAAGGTATCAACATCATGCCTAAATCTGATTTTTTTTCATTGAGCTTTTAATCTATATTTGATTTTTAAAAATATAATGCTGGATACCAATTTCCAAAATCACTCCTTGAGGCTAAAAATAGCACATGATAGAAAGAATTAATTACCTTCCATATTTTAGGGAGTATGGCTGTCTATCACCACCAGGACTTTCATATTCCTTTCTCAGTGCTTCTGATTTAAGTGATGCTCACACATCAACATTTCTTACAATGTGTCTATTTATATCAGTATTTATAAAATGTGTATATAGATATATATATATATATATATCATATAAACACTTAAGTGTGCTACAAACCTTTTATGCATTCCTATGCCTCCACAATGGATTTTTCTGGCTATTCCCATGGTCAGAGAAAATGGTAAATCCAGATGATCATGAAACAATCATGCAGAAAAAAATTGAAAAATCCCTTATAGGTAAATTACTTCTTTCTGAATCCCAGTGTAAACCAACCTGGCATTTTCATTCTGACAATAACTAACCTGTATTGATCTTGTAACACTGGTCTCCTGCCTCCTGCAAAATTTTCTGCCGAGACCCCAACCAGCTAATAGCAATGGAAGCACCACTAGTTGGACAAAAGGAACTCCCACATAAATCCGATTATTCCTGTGAGAGGCCTGCTTGAAAACATTTCTTTTACTGCGTGGTAACAGATAACAGTGTATTTTAACCTTGACCTTGAATTCCTGAAAGCAGAGGACTACACAACTTGAGTGTTTCAACATTTTAATTTGTGTTGTTTTTACAAGTATAAAATAAAACCTATGCATCAGATCCCTTATATACGTGAATAATCTTTATTGAGCAGTGCTTTGTGTTGCCCCATACTACTCAAGTGAGTACAGTTTTTAACAGTAGCCTTATTCCACTGAACACATACATTCCTAAAATTCACAGAGGAGGACATAAGCTTGCAGCAAAGGATCAGAACTTCACACATCCTTTGTGGCTAGTACTATCCTCTCAGCACAGGCACTGGCTGTACTGATAACAACACTGTCTTAGACTGTCACCACCCTGATAAAAGCTGCCTCTCCTGGCATTGTAGCACACATCAGAAAAATAAGCTAGTCCTTTAAAACACCAGTTTTTAAGAAAGTATCTTTGTCTCAGTGACTCCCTCTCATTGCTTCTTTCTACCACCAATGGGAGCACAGCCAGATTAAAACGTATCTAGAGCAGCAATGGTGTTAGTTAATTTGTACTCTGTGCTGTGGTGAGGTGAGGCACAGCAAAAGTAACACCTCTCAGACTGATAGAGGGTTAAACTGCATTTGGTTAGTCTACACAACTAAGGCAAAACCATATGACAGTAATATAATCCATATAAATACTTTTTTTCTTTCTTCTCAACAATAAATTAATATCCAGTTCCCTTTGCATGCACTTCAGGAGACTGGCACAAAAATAGGAAGCACTACAGTCCACTCACTAAAAATATGCATATACAGTGGTCTTCTTCATTGGTATGTGAAGTTCAATGGTGTTCACTATGTGCAGTGACATACTGCACTCCCAGCAGGGTAACTCTCCCACTGGTGGCATATCTGTAGCACAAGTATTTCACTGGCTGAGGTTTGTGAATTTTCCATTGCTTCCAAAAAATCACAACTACACCATCATTTACACTATCCAAAGTCTGCTTAAGAACTCTCTCTTTACATACAAAACACTTCTACATACAAAGCCACCCTTATTTACTTTTTTATGACTTTAGATTTCAGTCCTAGGTACATCTGTAGATATGTAACAACCATAATTCCCTGATTATTGATGAGTATCCAACTATGAAGTTAAATACTTAGTTTTAGCTAAGAGCACCCAAAAATTTGGCAATATGTGCTGAACTTTGCAGGTTTGGAAGCAAGGGTTACATTCTCACTTGTTAAAAACCACTACTAAAAAAATTAATTAAATAAAATCTGAAATATTCTTCTATCATCTAATAAAGTGCAGAGAAATGCTATGCTCTACTTCCACATACAGAGAAATACTGTAGTGTCTTTAGGGAATCACTTCACTATTCTATGCTTCTCAGAAAGAGAAATCAGAGCAGGAATGTTTGGTGCCTTCACCAGATATGTGACATACATTCCCATGGCAAGCTCAGGCCAAAAATTCCCATGATCACCCACCAATTTAATGATATCTACATATACAAATTACACAGAGACCCAAAGTAAAAACATAATTATAAAACTGAGCATGAAGACATTCATTTACAGTGCAGTAAAATTAAAGTAAGAACAACGTAGCTATTTGCAGCATTGCATCTGACATATTTCTTTATAAATAACCTCAGATCCGAACCTGAGACACTTCAAATACAATGAACTTCACATCCTTCATGGTGACAAAATGGAGATTAAGCTTAGGACACAAGGAGATGCTTTGGGTCATGAGTTACAAGTTACTTGTTTCCACTAGCAGCCATAATGTCTACCACTCAAAACAAATGCAAGGTGCTAAGCAAATAAAGTGCAAGAAGCTTTCATGTAATTTTTAAGAATACAGTCAGCTTTGTGTACTTCCACTAAACTCTTGGGTGTTGAACTGTTAAAGCTTTTACTCGACAACTTGTAAAATACTGAAACACTCTTATTTGTGGTGATACAGTGCATAGAAGAAAAAGTCAATTACTTCAATTCCCTCTTTTAGATTTCAAGTCTGCGGTACTTTTGAGGTAAACAGGCCTGAGAGTTTTGAACTGCTGATACTAAACTCACCATGACATACCACAGCCTCAAAAAGAAGGACTCACTGTCTTCTATCTTCAGGTAATAAGTCACTGAGTTGCCTGCCTGGTGTACTACCAGCCTTGTGACAACCAGTTCTCAAGGCATCTGGTTAACACTGAGTTATGGGTCTCCAGAGAATGATTCCTATCACCTGCCTTTGGGGACATTTTACAATGGGTTGAATTACTCTCTGGAGATATACTTTGGAGAGCACCTACATTACTAGTTCACACCATCTGCCCACCTTCTAGATATCTGCAGTTATATAAAGTAACCACCACCTTAATACCAGAATTATGACAAAGAATTAGATACATGATCAAGTCAGAAAAATTAGCTATTTCAGAACATCACAATTAAAATGTTAAATGTAACACCCTTACTAACAAGCAGCAAATACTAAGGGTAAAAGTGCAAAACTAAGAGCCCTCAGTCCATTCTCAGTAACAGTCACATTTCAGTATTAGTGCTGGTTAACTGGCTGTATCTCAGCAACCCAACTACACTGTAGAGGTCCAGCTCTTATACCAGAGAGAGAATTATCTTATTATAATGATTAGAGTGTAAAAAAGCCTGCAATTTGATCAAAGCAGACCACAGCTACACTCATTATGTTGTCAAAGCCTATGCCCTGTTTCCATTCTAGGGTGGTGTGTTGTAATGATATCCTATCTGAAAAAAAAGCATTTCCTTCCATCCTCAGACTTCCTGAGCATTAGGCCTGTTTTTGAAGGACATTTCTATAAGAATTTCAAAATAAGCATGTGATCATAAATCTATATGCAAAACCATCTGAAATAGAAGTCTCCAAACAATGATTGCTCTCCCTATATAAACACAAGCAGATACACAAATTCAGACACTTAAGTTTTCCACAATTACACACTTGTCAGTCATCATGCAGTGCTGCACCTGCAAGAAAGTAATCCCATCCACAAGACACAATGTCCACCATATACAAAGTTCCCAGGAGGTGATCTGCCGCCTTCCAAAGGCACCTACTTGCTTCCAGTTGTATTACGCATTGGAAGACACACTTTGATGAGAAATGCCCTTTTGGGAATTTATTGTCTTGCTACTGCTCTGTGCTTCATCAGTATTTTCAGGACATTTCACCTCTGCCTTCTCTGTCAGCATGGTGGATGTGGGAGGCTTGCAAATAAAGCAGAGGAACTTGAAACAGGAAAACAAACCTTCAGAAATGCTGGATGAGAAAAGCTTCTTGCATGGGTGGCAGAACTGGTAGAACACCAACATGAAGAAGATTGCCATGCAGTAACTTATCAGGAGCTGTAAGACCAACAATGGGGCACAGACATATAGGTAGACATCAGTCTTGTAGATGTACCACATCAGCAGGAGGAACGCATTCTCGATGAATCGCAGCATGTAATACACTGTCAGCCTGTACCAGTTTTGGGATTTGTTAATTAAGTCAGGATCATTGAGCTTCACCTGCACTGCTGACCAGCAGAACATGTTAATGCCAGCATACAAAAAAGTGAGAAGGCACAAGACAATGGTAGTGCCCACCCTGCTCAATGCCTTCTCTATGTTCTCAGGAAATGGGGACTTGCTTTGCCAGAAGAGAATCCACGGATAGAAGAAAAACCCAAAGAAATTCACAAGCACAACAGGGAGAATCCAGATTTGGAGAACTGAACTGAAAAGGACCAACACTGTAACTCGTGTAGCAATCTCAAGGCTTCTCCACAGGAATATGCAGAGGTAGGCAGTTGGTTTTACACTGACATCATAATCATCATACTTGATCTTAATAGCCAGGATGTTGCAGCGTAAAGCGCCATATACAATTGACAGCAGGGAAAGGACCATAAAAATACCTACAAAGAGAAAACACAAATCATGATCTTCAGTCTAGCAGAAGACACTGAGTCTAAGCAGTGCAGATGTAGATGTTTCCATGGCATTTTTTGCATACGCTTCTGGGTTCTTATCCTGACTCCTATTTTGGTTTCTATTTGCTGCTTTTCCAAGTAGTTAGAAAGGAAAAAGGCACTGGACAGTGCCTTTATATTTTAGGTTGGAATCTCTCCTTCCTCCCACCACCCAGAGCTGCTCATGTATGGTCTTTGCTAATGATACAGCTCATTTTTAAGTGTATCCAAGCTGCTTTCAGACTTTCACAGTACTCCACCACAAGGTAGTGGGTGCTAGCCCCCTTCTGTACAGATTAAAAACTATAAAACAGAAGCTGAAATTTTGGAGTTACTTAGGCATGCAGATATCACAGTGATTGTGAAGGTCTCTGTCAAAGCAAACTATCTAAGCTCGCAGAAGAGCTCTGTGATGGAGCTCCAAATTAAAAGCCAAAGCAATTTAAAGCCAGAACCAGCTGCACTTTTTCTGCCCATGTAGACACAGGTGTGTTCACCTCTCTCCACTGTATTTTCCCATAGATCTTATACAAGTACTTATATCATGCATTTGAAATCAGCATTCCTTTAAAATCTTTAAGTTCAGACCAGTTTTCTGTAACTCTCATCAACCTAGAATCACTCAAATGAAGGTTTCATAGCATTTAATTCCTGCCAAATGTGAAGGCAGATGCCAGAGGTTACCCGGCCTCCCCTCCAGACGAAACAGGGACAAAGCTTTTCTGGCACTCCGGGAGGGAATCTTGGTTTGCTGCATTAAGTAGGAATAGACATACAAGAACCCCAGATGCATACAAGAACCCCAATTAGCATTTGTAGAGAACTACCTTGGTGCATATCTTTGAAGCATACCAAGCACACCACAGAGAAGTGCTAAGGAACACTTCAAATGCAAATTAGTGAAGCACAGTTAAAATTACTCAGTTGTTTCATTCCAGTGAAACTACGGAACCTAGCTGGTCATGCCCCAGGGCACTACATTGCATCAGATAAAATAATCAGAGCTGGAAATTCTTGATTATGTCAATTACTTTTGCAATGCTTAGCAACCAGTGCCTTCTGCAGCCTTCAATTAGTTTACGTGTCAATATCCTGGAAATGAACTGGATTCCCTGTTTGCTTGTAGCTATTTAGCCATGACTTTGTTTGCTTGTGTTTTCCTAGTGAAAGTTACTAACTTCTGAGTGCGATTTTGAAAGAAACTAGTGCATTTTAGGATCTCTAGCAACTTTTTACCAGGATTTTCTCTATCATTTCAGCTACTCTGTCTCCCATCCCAACCATCAAATACCTCTTTAAAAAAGAACTTATCGTTCATATCTAAATTTCCAATAGCATTCTGTAAGCTGCAAAACATTTGCCATTTAGATGGTAATTTTTACACACCAGTTTGATAGTGTATGTGTTCTCTGAAAATTATTATTTTTTAACACATTTTTAATGCATATTTTTAAACTTCTTTCTTACAGCACTGTACTTGATCTGAGATTTAAAAAATATGTCTTGGAAAACACTGCCTAAAAAGAAAAAGAAATGCAAGGAAATGCAGTCAGGAATACCAGCTGATATCCTATGGCTCTTAACAAAATCTTGTAATTTTGAGCTGTCTCTAGAGCTGTGAGAGAGCAAGTAACTTCCATCAGCTAATGGAGCAGAAGAACATTCTCAAAGTTAAAGAAACAAAAAAATCCTACTCACTGGGAATGAGGTGCCACTGTCTTGCAGCTGTACTTGCTACCTGCTTTGATAAGCTGAGACATTCATCTTATTACTCCATTTCATTTTAGGAATTCTATATTAATCTCAAACTAGCCTCAAAAACTCAAGCCTTCAAAAGGCTTCCCCACTGACAGAAACCAGGTCACACTGACTCTGGTTTAATACAGGAGTCCACTCCCGTTCCCTTACCAAAAGCTCAGTACCGTCACCAAACTTTCAGTTGAAACATCACTTTTAGATCTGTGAAAAAGATGGTTAGAACCAACCATAAAGGGAAACATGGTACAGTGATATCGTTATTGCTTTCATTCATCTTGAGCAAGAAAAGAAGGCAAATTATCTTCCTCTGGAACAGTAATACACCATCAGTCTTCAGAAAGGTGATATTTCTCTTCTTCCTTCAAGCTCCCAGAAGGCCACACTTTTCTTACAAAACAGAGGGTCACAGTGCAATTCTGGGAGTACTATACCTTTTTTTTTTTTTGAATTTTTGACATTATTGTTGGGTCTTAAGTCCAAAAAGATCTGATCTTTCTCACACAAGGCAGCTAAAAACATAACTGCCGACCCTTCTCCACTCTCTCCCACCAGAACACGTCGGTGACAACAACAGCTCTACCTACTTCTGGCCACTGTGATCTCTTGCTGCAGGACACAGATGTAGAGTTGGAGTGTGAGCTGGGGTGCTGAGCCGAGGAATGCCTGGATTACAGACGCCCTGCTGAATGCTGACCGGTGTGTACACAGCTTGCCTTCAGCCTGACCCACTTCCTTCTCAATTTCTTCTGAGTATCCATCCTTGGGCATCTGCCTCTTCTTTGTGATGCTGACATAGGGCTCTTCAACTCTACCGGCACGGAAGTAAATGTAAAAGACTTCCACACACCTGCAAATGAATTGGTAAATAGAATAATAATAGTATGGGAAAAAAAAAAAGAGAGAGAAAATCATAGGTCTTCACACTCCTTTGCATTTTAAGTCATCACATCTCAGATAATCTCTTTGCAAAGCAAAGCCTGTACATTCACTTGTCTTGGTAAATCTGGAATGTGACAGACTTCTCCCTTTAAAACAGGAACCAGGTAATAATAGACAGCAAGTATCTTGGTGTGCCCTTGAGGCTGCTTGTAGTACACAGATACAGGAGGCAGTTTAGTTATTTCTTATGAGCTGCCCTTGCTTGCTGCTGCCCTATTAAAGTCCTGAAACTACTCATCTACTACAAAGTCCATACACTTACAACTTGGGACTCGGGAAAAGTTTCTCCAGATATTCTCATCTTTCTCTTGGTGTTACCTGCATGTCTGTGACAGGAGAATAAACCTCCTTTTGACACTTTTAAACAATGTCAAGACACTAGGGAGAGACTAAGGGTATAAAGTGAGTGTATAGATCTATTAACAGTTGGACTCCAGATCTTGCTTTACACCAAGCAATAGCCTTCAGAACACAATTAAAAAGCTGTAGCAGCAATAATGAAAACAAGGAGTTTTGAAGGTCACAGCTCTGCATATTAACACTTTTTAAAAAGACACAGAAACAGGAGCTTTACTGTTCTGTTAGCTTATATTTATTGCCTTGTTTAAGGAATGTAAAACACAGTCTTGTGAAAATACTCTATTCGGTGGCATTTCCAGTTGCTGCTGCTCTCACAACAGTGCCTTAAACACAAATAAATCAAACCCATTTGTTTATGTAGGTTTAACTTACCACAGAGTAACTTCCAAAGGAAAAAGTGGTCCCAACTCAAACATTTCTATTCAAAATTACACACTGTTGTAATACAAACTGCCTCTACCCATGCATGGACAATAATTCACACATTTGGGAAGAAACAGAGAGGGGCTAAAAGGATTTGCAGCAGCAAATGCTATAGCAACAAAAGACAAATTTACTACCTGAGAATTAGAGATAATACAGCCTCAAACACCCTTATGAAAGGGATTTTTCTGAAACTTCCTTCCAATGCCTATTTTCAGTTTGGCAAAAACTATTATAAGAGAACTGGTTGAGTATGAAGATGCCAAGGATGGGCTTGGGTATCAAGCAAGACACAAAACACCAAGGGGAACAGTCAACCTTTTCTAGGAAGTAATGCCAAGCAAGAATCTAATGAAGCACAGATGAAATCACAAGCTGAAGGAGAACAGAAAGACAGGAAAGAAACACTATTTCTGTCACATTGCATAAGGGACCTAAAAATACAGGGCCTGCTGTGGAGGAGGACATGTATAGCAGGACTATAAGGATAAATGGCATTGACTACTGAAACATGAGATCCCCAAAATCCCAAACCCAGTGCAGGTAAAACTTCTGTTTTTCTTTTATGTGCAACACTGATACAGGCTTCAAGAAGAAAAACAATAAAAAAGCAATTGTAGTGTGAGCACAATGACTGGTGAGGGCTGGTTTTCATCCCAGAGGGAAATTCGGGGAATAGAAAATCCCACTGCAAGGATGATTTGTGGCACCAGCTCTGACACAACTCCTCCCATGGTCTGACATGCACATTATCTTCTTCTTGTCTAGGTCTCATGCTCTTATGAGGACTGAGCTGTCTCCGTTCCTTACATAGTGCCTGCTGGGGATCATCTGCTCCACCTGGTTGTCTCAGTGGGTAAAACTCACTGGAATGCAGCAACTCCAAGTCTCTGATAGGTCAGACTTTGTCAGTGAGATTTCAACGTGTAAGTAAGGCTTATCTTCTATTTAAAATTATCTCACAATCACAAGGCACACAGCTATGCTTGTCTGAGACTTTAAATACTCATTTCCTTCTCAGCTTGATTTTTTGCAACAATTGCCAAGTCAGTCTAACACGGTCTTCTAAGAGGAAAGCTCACAAACCAAACAATAAAGCAGCACTGACAGAGATGCGAATAAAAGCATACGGACTTACGATGCAGCAAAATGGATTTCAGTTTTTCCCCTAATGGGACTAAAAGCAAGATTCACCCAGTCTAGATGGAAAGTATGTTTAAGATCTCGTAGTTCTTGATTTATTCTGCTTCAGCTACCATTATCACTAAAGCTATCTCAACTGTCTGGTGTGCTGGAGGCTCCATTTACACAGTGGTGACTTTCTGTTTTCCCCTTTATTAATCTTTTCTGTCCCTGCCAGTCTTTTCCCATGTGAAGGAATCCACACAGCTAAAAATTTCCCACACAGCATGGAAAATTAATAGGCACAACAGCCTATCAAGTCAACAGAGATTCTGAAAACAAGAAATCAATTTTATTGCAAAAGAAAGATCCCAGAACATTTCTGTCTCACTTAGTATTCACAGCCACCTATTCATCCTGAGCTCAGGGCAAGTCTGATGCTATTATGGAAAATGAGATCTCAGCATCAGCTTCTGAACTCTTGCTGTGTGTGAATGGAAACAGGTATAGTCTAGGGACCCATCTAGCAAATACGTGATAAACCCCATGAAAGAGATGATGAGATTCATAAACTACTGACTATAGCAAACGTTCCCTTCAATGCAATGTTGGATTTTGGAGCAAGCATTTGATTTGTATTTATTAGCTAGCTGTTAAGTAGCAGCATACTGTTTGTGATGGGGGATTTTATCTGTATAGAAAAGCAAGCACAATGTGCAATTAATGGTCTGATAAGCAAACCTTAGGACCAAAGGTTTTTCCAGTTAAGCAAAACAGAGCAAACAGGACTCCAACTGTACTAATAATGATGGCCTTTTTCCAAGCCCTGCACTTCCCATGCAAGAGAGTCTCTGGAAATCATGTTTTGTGGGGCAAATAATGGTTGTATTCAATGCTCCTTTTGATGCCACTGTTCAAACAGCCACTTCAAACGGGAGCAGACTGACAGTTGATACACTAGAAAGAAAGAGCACCAATCTAAATGTCTAAGTAATAAAATGTAAGAGGGGCATAGGCACTTGAACCACCTGCATGAAGATGCAGAACAGTGATGAAGAAAAAATTCACATACCCATGCTGTGTTACAACTTTGTCCATGAATTGCAGTCATACAGGTTGTCTTTAAATGAACTGTCTTGCTCTTTTTTTAGTAGGAAACACAACTAAAAGTCAATGCGAGAAGGTAAATGCAAGTCAGATTTCCCTCAGTTACAAATTCCACTACAGAATAATCCCCCAGATGACCCAGTTGCTCATTCCTTATGGCTGCTCTGCTCTGAAGGGACTGGAATGGGAGATATAAAGTCTGCACAATCCACCTCCTGCAATGATGCAGTGATGTTTATCGCCCTTTCCACAGACCCTCACAGGACATCACCAGCAGAAAGCACACAGCTGGCTGGTTTCACTGCATGTAAAATGACAACTGTTGCAGCACAGGCTCTGAAGAGACTAAAATTACTTGAAAGAAATAAAAGCATCATATCTACTTCCTACAGTGAAAATTAAAAGACAAAAAAAGTGATGGTGCTGCTTTCTCCCTTGCTGCCAAATCCTGGCAGAGAGAAGAGCTACAATTTCTCAAGTATAGTGATGGTACCTCCAAAGAGTGATTCAGCAGCAGCACATTTGTCTTCTACACAACCAGTAGGAGGAATAATCCTATCTTTATATGCCTGCTGAGCCCAAGCTCCTCACTACCTCACTTAATCATAGACATGTGAGATTTAAATATAGGAAAAGTAACACTGGTGTGAAGAGGGAGCAGACAGTGAAAATCAGAACTTCCCACAGCTAACAACTGCTCCAAGAACAAACATCCTTTCAAGAAACCTATCGACACACATTTACTGCAAAGGTGCAAGCAGATTTCTTTGACAACTCAGTTTTTAGCAATTCCTTTTCTCTAGAGAGTTGTGCGAAAGACTTATCAGTCCTGCATATTTATTTGCCTGTGTCAGATGAAGATTTGTTCCTCACTCATTACTCTACCTTCCATCTGCACCAACTTTCTGTTTATTTTATCTCATACACTTAAATACATCTACTCAAGAATAAAGAGAAATTAAAAAAAAACAGCTTTAGTCCAGGCATATTTTTCCTATCTGTAAAATGATGGAGATGCATAAGCAATGTAGAGTTTAGAGCTATCAGGATCTCCTACAGTAAGGCTTGCCAACAAAGTCCTACAACTAAGGGAAGTATTTAGACCTACTCTGTTCTTAACTACAAAGCAGGTCACTTAGGAAAAGAGACAGACCATGAGAGACAAGACTTCTGCACAATGTGACTGAACCATTAACTGCACCGTTACAGCTTATTACATTTCAAACTGCAGAATCAGGTGCCCAAAACATTAACCACTGATACTTTCAGCCTACAGGTGTTTTGCTTTGTATTTTCTGTTTTGTTGCTTGGTTTTCTGGGGGTTTTGCATTTTTTGTTTATTTTGTTGGGTTTTGTTACCCTTCTTTTTTTTTTTTTTCTCTTTTTTTCTTTTTTATTCCTTATTTCCTGAAGCTCACAATATCTAACTTTGGCTGCAACAGCAACTCCTCTGGTGGCTTGATACTAACTTCCTACTGCATCTGCTTATCTGCTTTGTGGCTGTCTACACAGTATACACACATGTAATTGTTTCTCCTTATGCCTGGGAAAATGAAGCTAGATCCCATAAAAAGTCTATTGTTTTTATCCTTGTCCCATTAAAATCTGAGGAAAACAGTGCTACATATTAGTGTTACATACTAGTGTTACATATTGGGGCCTATTATATCAGCTTTAGATTTTTTTCCCTGCAAGAGCAGGTTCATCCTCCAGACAGAGCCATCTCCTAATTGCATGCTCTTCATAAAGAAGAACCTTTAAGCCTGCATTCAACTTACAAAGCACTGGGGATGGTAGTTTCAAAGACACCCTCAGTCACTTAGCCTTCCTCTCCATGAAGGAGGTGCTGCCAAGTCCATGCTAGTGCCCTTTGACTAAATCAGAAAGTAAGGAACCACTTCATCCAGCAAATGTACAGTACCATACCACCAACACCCCCTGCTCTTGACTTGTAAACCCTGACTGAGCAATTCAGCTACTCAGAAATCCGCATTCCTCACTTCAGCTCCTGGACTACTCAAAAACAGGAAAAGGGCAAGTTAACAGGAGTTTTTCTGGTGCCTTCCATGAAGGCCTGTTGGCATTCTAAACAGATCCCTAAGTGCATAGCAGCACACTGGCAAAAATATGATCAGTTACTATTCATTGCAACTGTAGCAGCACCTAAAGCCTCAAGATGCCAGAGCTACAGGTACAGTCCAAAAGAACAAGGAACAAAGTGACAGCCCTTGGCTCAGGAGCAGCTGATAATGGGCCAACATAAAACTCATCGTGGTCTTTGGTAAAGAAAAGAAAAACATATTAAATCTCTCATTGATAATGGCTGTCATTTAAAGTCATGCTTTATATGTAATAATTTGCACTATGTGATAAAAGAATCTCCCTTTGTAACTAGAGAAAAAAAGAAAGCAAGCATCCAAACCTCTTTTCTAAGCATCCAGACAAATTAGTGTGCTCACAAGGTGTAGGCACTGACCTGAAATGCTGCAGGAACCTCACGTCACTGCCAGAAACCTGCAGTCACTTTCATCCAGCCAACTCCCTGAACAGTGTCCAGCATGCCTACAGCCTGGGGATGAGAGCCAGGCTGCTGAGGTACGAATTTTTTTCTACAAATTGCTCAGAATTTATAAAGTCTTAGGGAGTGTGAGAAGGATTTTTTTTTTAAAGGGTGCATTAAGAGTACTCTCACAGTACAACAAAAATTCTCTCCAGGAAGAGGAATACTTCCTAACTGTAGTGCAGGACAGCGAGTGCCCACCAAACAGGAGCGTTGGTGTTTGAGGAAGATCATGGTATGCAAGAAGGTTCTATAAGAGAATGTACTTTCCTCCCCCTCCATCACACAGAGGATCCAAAATAGGCTGAATCATTCGGCTTGCAAAGTTAACTACCTTGCCTTCCCTGCCAACAAGCTTCCAAACCATTCCCCAAAATTTAAGCTTAATATTTTAAGTAAAAATGAAGGGGAGAAAAACTTCTGGCTTTTAAGATGATTGAAGAGAATACACAAAACTTAAATGGGCTGTTGGTAAAGCAGCACATGAGTAGTATTTGTGTCTGAACAGAAAAATAAACAACTATCCTGTATCATGTTATAAACACAACAGAGATGGTTAAAAAGTTACTTTTAGCTTTTTTAAAGCCAGCCAAAGCAGGCTGCCCTTGGTTGAAGCATGCCATCTTACACACCCTAAAAGCTCTCCAATGTTTCATTCCAATGCTCAGTAGAACCCATCCATGTGTTGTTCTTGACCTAATTTATGCCAGTATGAACATAAGGGATGGAGTGAAGCTTTGTGCTGGGGAAGCAGATGACCAACAGCAACAGGACTCTCTGGTGCAAAGGAGCCTAAAAGGATGGGACGCAGACCTGTGTGTGTTCCAGACCTCCCAGGATAGAAAGCCTCCTGTGCGAAGTACAGAAAAGGTAAGGCATTTATTCTGCTGGAAATACGTCTACAGTGAAGAGGTACACCTGACGGAAAGCAAACTTTTTCTCTTCTGAAGGATACAGCAATATCTTGTGACAATGGATAGGAGGGCAAAGAAGAGGAAAGAACAACTTTAAATGTCGGTCTCAGGTTTTACCTTCCCACACTTCTGTACCATCTACAAATAGACACATTTCCCTGAATCTAAAAAAAGGCCTTTTTATATTTTTCTGAATACCTAGTTTCCTTCCAGCGTTTAGCAGGAAATAAGTTTTTCAGATGGTCTGAATTTTATAATTCCAGTTACCCCAGGTCTAGAATGAAGTCAACATGCATCACTTCATACCACCTACAGAGAGATGTAGCACAGGCACTCTGCTTCCAGAACATCTTCAAACCCCCTAGAAACACCATTTTCATATCTATAAAGAAAGATGAAGGCAGAAATTGATGATACACTCCCATGCTGCAGTGTGATGGGCTTCCATATGCCTACTAGTTTTACAGTTAGTAAAATGGCTGTAGGTGGCTGGGAGCTCAGCAATGCAGCAGAAAGTGTCTTCTGCACAAGATGAAACTTGTGAGGTAAAACCAGATAAAGTTGAGCAAGAAAGAGGAAATGGAATCATGCTAGGTGGTTATGGTCAATGCAGCACTCTATCTTTTCCAGGTAATTATAATGAAAATACTCTAATTTGTTGTTGTTGCTCATGGTCTTAGTTTGCTTCTTCACACCTTGCTGCTTGGCATGGCGTTCTTTCCTTGTCTTACCTTAAGAAATGGATTTAGAGTGGCAAAAGTATTTTTTATTTTGCTGGTTGCTTTGTCTTTGGTTCCAGACTTATTTTCCCAAGAACGTGGAAGTATTTTGTTCTCTGCAGTTAGAAAACCAGAGCTCTTCAAGAAGTTCCCTATTAAGCTCTAAGTTTAAAATCAAAGCCAGTCATAGTTATAAAGAAATCCAATGGTTTTGAAGTGCAAGTTGTCTTGTAAACATACAAACTACCCTTATTAGTGTAAACAAGCACTCTTTTTCCACATAATCCAGGAATACAAGAAAGAAGTTCTTTACTGTGAGGATGCTGAGACACTGGAACAGGTTGCCCAGAGAGGCTGTGGGTGCCCCCTCTCTGGAGGGACTTAAGGCCAGGCTGGATAAGGCACCGAGCAACCCTTTCTATCGGAGGTGTCCCTGCCCACGGCAGAGGGGCTGGAACTAGATGTTCTTTAAGGTCCCTTCCAACGCAAACCATTCTATGATTATATAAAATTCAAGAAATTGGAGGGCACATCTCCTAGCCTCTACTACAGAGATGATGTTTTTAATTCCCACCCCCCCTCTTTTTTTTTAAACACATTTTAACATAAATTTAAAATTAAAGTCCCCATCGAGTATTTAATCACAAGCCACCTCCATAACTTTTTATCTGCTCATTTGGTTGTTCCCCTTCCTAAGTATATTTTCAGGGAGAAAATAAAATGAAGTTCAAAAAAGACCTCCAAAGCACTCTGAGCAAGCAGAACCGGAAAAAAGCCTCAGCAGTATTTCCAAGACGCACAGGTTGAAGGGGCACTACTACTCTTTTAAACCCAGAAAAGCCACCCTTAGTCGCCTGGAAGTAACCTCAGAAGTGCTGCGGACAAACAAACCGGACACGGACACAGACACGGCCATCTCCAAATCGCCACATGGGTGGGAAGACGGGACATCTCTCCGTCGGGGAGGAGGTAGCGGGGTCACCCACCTTCTCCATTCCCCGGAGCTCCCGGCAGGGTCGGGCAGCGCCGCGCCCCTGCCTGCAGGGGCTTCCACGGAGGAAACCATCACTCTCGCCGCTCCACAAACGGGACTAGGGAGGATCTAACGCCCGGGAGCGTCGCCTGGAGAGGTCGGGAGTGGACAGACCCCCCCGGAGGCGGGAAAGGGGAGCCGAAAGGGAAGGGAAAAAAGGGGGGGACTCACCGACCTGACGATGGGCCCGAGCTGCAGGAGGTGCAGCAGCAGCACTAGCGGACGGTCGCGGCTGACGTCGCGATGGATGAAGACGAGGCTGAGCTGCACCAGGGCGCAGGGCAGGAGGGCGAAGAGCAGCGTCAGCCACTGCCACATGCGGTCCCCCGCCGCCCGGTACGCCACGCTCAGGCACAGAGCGGCCGCCGTCTCGGCAATGAAGAGGACGAGGGAGACGAGGACAGAACCTGGGAATTTCATCGCAGTCACCCACCCACCGCGGGGCTGGCAAATGGACGGGGGAATAGGGGGACGCTTTTTCGCCGCAGCCGTCCCACGTCCCGGCCGGGCGCGACCCGCCCAACCAGCGCGTTCAGGCTGGCCCGGTAGCCGCTTGGGGGCGCCGCCGATGCTGCGCTCCCGCTCCGCCGCCGGCCGCCGCCCGGGAGGAACCGCGGAGTGCGCGGATAACGGGGTGGGGGGCGGTGTCGGTCGATGAGGTCCCTCTGGTGGCGACCCCGGCGCGATGAGCTCGGAGCTGCTGAGACTCGGTTCCTGCGGAGCTAGGGCCTTCGTGGGGGAACGGTCCCCGCTGGCGCAGGAGGTGCCACCCCCTACATGGCATCGCCTGTGGCCTTAAGGTACGTAACCGACCTGGGTGGGAATCAGTCGGGATGCTGCGTGGGTCTGTCTGGTTTTAGCCTTTTTAGCCAGGCTGGAGAAAAAGCCCGAAGAGAGAAGGTAAGGGTAAAGGCCTGCACCTGGGGGAAGATCATGGTAAAGGCTGAGGGACAACGGTTTTTATTTTTTATTTATTTATTTTTTAAAAAGGGTGTAAAGTTAGCTGGGAGTCCTTTTCAGCCTTCTCCCGGTGCTCCTGGTTCTCAGACCTCCTCACCAGGTTAATAAACCTGCTGGCAGAGGTGCCCTGTTACTGCTTTGCCAGGCAGGTCTTCCCTTTGCTTCTCATTCTTCAGAGGTCTCGGGGGTGAAAAGAAAGCCCTGCTGCGACTCCAGCTGGTGCCCAGCAGCATTCACCTACTGCCCCTTGCATCTCCTTCACCAGCAGGAGCCCAAGGATCGCTCCCTGCCTTTCTCCCAGAAGTCTGAAGTCATCCTGGCCATGCCCAGGTCACCCAGGCCGTGTCCTTGATGCCCACAGGGACAAGCAGCAAAGGGTCTAATAGCCCGAGGGCAAGAGAAGCTTTTGCAATCTTTCCACAGCATCCTATATCTCAGTACCTGGCAAGAAGCAAAGCTGCTGAGGTACCAAGGCAGGTTGGCAGATGGTGGCTGTATCCTGCACAGGGCAGGTCTCCACCACTTCACTCCTTTTGGTGCATGTACTTGGTTGATGCCCAGCTGGCTCCAATGCCTGCCCTGATGGATCTCATTTCTCCTCGCCTGTGCTCAAGTGATGGCAGGTCTGCCTGTGGAGGTTAGCTGCAGACCCAAGGCCTATCAGCAGCACAGCAGGAAGCAAGTTGTGGTGTTTTGAGGTGCTATTAGCCTGTTAATGGGACAACTCTAATGGCTACTTCTGCATGTCCGCTATTACTCTTCAATGCAACTTTGGTTGTCACCAGAATTTATATTAAAAAATGCCAATATCGCTTCGCTTGGGCCATTTTTTGAACTGCTGCACTGGCAAATCTGGAGTTCTGTTGCTCACTTCTGGTTAAGCTCAGCTCATGTTGGCAAAGATAAAAACCCTGTTGTGGGATAGGCCTAGGTGAATTTAATGCTCTACTGGTCTTCTCTGGGAGCAGAGGGGTCTTCCTGTAAAGAAAAGAGGTTATGTCATCATGAGCTTTAAGTAAGCAGGCTGAAAATAAAACACCTGAGTGGGAAACTTTATAACCTACAGGCCAGAAGCAACTTGTCTTATCTCATGGGAAAGTACCATGAGGAAGTTATACCCAATCACTATGTGCAGCCTGGATGCTTTATCTAATTCTATGATGAGCGATTTTACCTCTGATAACAGAGTACCACTGAAAAGCTTTTGGATCCCAGCTTCAGAATGAAAAGTTGCCTGCACTATGAAAGACAAGAACAAAGCAAAATCATACTGATCGAGGTTGGGCTTTTATTTAAGGCAAAATATAATCACAGCTTTAATATTCATAGTACGGATATACACAGAGTTTGTTCTGCCACTAAGCTTAGAATTATCACTGCTTTTGAAAAAGCTATAAAATCTAGTTTTCCTATCATAATCTACAATACAAAACTAGTACAATAAACACATTCTGAAAGATCACAGTGTTTAAAACATTAGAAGAGCAGAGGTCCTGCTTTTAAACAATAAGGTGCATTTCTAAAGAATCAAACCAATCTTGATTCTAAGGGCCTGTATTGTATTATGGTTGCAAATGGCTATTACACTAAGAAACCAATCTAGGGTGAGGCAAATACTCAAGCAATGAACACCAGAAGTTGGAATATTTCAGGTAAATCGACTGTCACTAACACATACAAGACATGAAATAATGCCATTTAAGTTCCCTGTACTTTTTTCTTGGTATTGGTTTTCATGTGTATTGCAGATAGATTGAAGGGAATATGGGTATGCTATCAAATAGGGCCCTGCCTATGGAAACACCTCTGCTTGCCTCTAACTCTATGACAAACAAGCCTCACTAATTCCATAGGACTTGTGTGAAAGGTCTGTTGTCACGGGGTCTGAAATGCTACAGTTTTTCCCGTTACACTTGTGTGGAAGGAGCTAGCCTTGCATGTTTGAAATCAAGCAGAGATTCACCACTGACAACAGCAGGTGGCATTATCAGGCCCCTGATATGAGGGCAGGAGGACAAAACAGTTGAAAAATCAGACCATTATTAGAGAAAATCTTTTTTTCTCTCACGTAAATGGTAATGAAGACAGCAGTTGAGTTCAATTTCTGGCCGGACAGCCTTTCTGTTCTATACAGGATGTGTTTTCTATTCACTGTGGAATATAATTGACTTCAAGACTTGTATATAAAAATTTCCAAGGAGTTTTTGTGTACAGTCATGCAGTACTGTTGCTGGATACCTCTGCATTAAAAATTATCCTTTAGTCAAATATCATTATACCACTAGGCAAAATGAGTTTTTAATTAATTCTCTGCTGTTCTAGCCAATATTGCTGTACTTGTTCTAAATGCCTTCACCTTCAATTCAAATCATACAATGAACTAAGTCAAGGGACTCCCCTGCAAGTATGAAAAATAAATATGGCTTTATGTATTTTCAAGCAGATTGCTATTCATAAATTTACTTTTTTCAGAGCATCATGTAAAATTTTAAACACAGAGGGGACAGAGCCAACAGTGACAATAAAGTCAGGAGGTTAAACTCAGTGGCAGATTGAAAAGTTGGTGCGTGTCAGCTTATCTTTTTAAACTGCCTAAGCACTGATAAGCATTTACACTGCTTCTGTTCCACTAAATTATAGGAGTGGGGTGTGGCCACAGGCAATTCCATCACAGGCAGGCTTTTTTTTTCAGCTTATGGTGTCTTTGTTACAATGGCAATGAAGTGCTGTTAAAGGCATCTAAAACTTGTACAGTGTGCACTCTGCCACTGTCTGTGCCATGAAGCAAACTGTGCTGTTCTCTTAGAAAATGCCTTTTCCCATCCCTAAATTGCTGTATTGTATCGTGGGCCCTGAGCATTTTTGGCTTATGGCTTTTATATATGTTGTTCCCTCAGTAATGTCTTTTTTTTTTTTTTCCTAGTTATTTGGTCATTTCCTTATTTCTTTTCAGCTTAGATTTCTGCTGCTTACTCCAGGACATGATTCTGTAAACAGAAATGTCTTCTCAGAGCTATCTAATCTGATGCAATTGGTCATCCCTGGAGTTCTTCACAGGAAAATTGCTCTTTAAAAGTCTACAGGGCAATTCTTATTCCTGATATACTGAGAATCTTCCTACAGATGAGAATATGTACTTAAGCCAGTGAATATTCAAGGTACGTAGGAGAAGATTACTGCACCTGAGATTTACTTGACACACCTCAGAGATACACTTTGTCCATGGATCTTACAGGTCTGAGTAACAAGGATATGCATGTAGTGCATGCACACACTGAAATAGGTCACTGTTTGCATAAAACATGCAGTATGTTGGCAGATGCTAAAGCTGTACATGCAGATAATGATGTCAAGTACAAAAATTTGACTGCCTATGGATGTTTCCATTTGTACATATTGCAGCATTGAGTTTCTGAATACATCATATGACTACATATTGGGGGTTTGTACTGTATTTAAAAATTTAAGCAGTATTCTTATAATAGTCTCCATGTGGCCATGTAATTATTACCAGAACATCAAAACAGCATTATTTTATTTCACAGAGTAACAAAATGGGTGATAGCTTTATTTGCATGCATTTATGCATATTTCCCAGAACTACTGAAACATGTATTGTGGGATGTTTAACCATTTCACTTGCTGTTGATTGTCTTAATATAATTGAGACACTAGACAAGTCAATGTGTTCCCTAGAAAGTCTCTCTTTTGTTGTATTTAATGATATGAAACATCAGTGACAGTTGTTACCCATTATAACAATTTTTTTTCCTTAGCAGGTGGGAAATGGCAGAGCCAGTGAGAAGAGACCATCTGGGAGCATAAAATAATGTAATGCAAATAAGTGGGATACCTTTCTTAGGCAAAA
Source organism: Turnix velox (assembly GCA_013400935.1). Classification (NCBI taxonomy): domain Eukaryota; kingdom Metazoa; phylum Chordata; class Aves; order Charadriiformes; family Turnicidae; genus Turnix; species Turnix velox. Next base: position 356,546 of record VZTY01034094.1, on the reverse strand, counting down.
TTAATCAATCTAATGTTCAAGAACAAAAGAGCTGGGCTGCTTCCTCAACCTGCTGAAGTCACTTATAGGTTGAGAAAGAAAGACAGGAGAACTGAAGGAAACAACAACGCACACAAAGCAGTGTGTTACCATGCTGAGAGGGTTGTGAGTAGCAGGTAAAAATGAAAATATATTTTTTAGAAACATACTGTTGATGAAACTTATTGCATCTGGCTCTATGAATCCTGAAACCACCTAATCACGATGTTACAAAACTAGTTTCCCTCAGAATTATTCCACGACATTTGATCTAAGGATGACTTACCAAAGTTACAAGTATAGATAGCTCCTTACACTGATATGTAATCTACATCTTTACTCACAAACCACACAATACACAGGTACATTGCAAATAGCAACCAATACCCACACAGTGCATCCCCTTTAACAGCATAATTGTAAAGACTACTGTATCACTTAAATTCCTACTGCCCTACACTTTAGGAACTAAACACAGCCAAGAAACTAATGAGCAAACACGACAGAGCAACTTGGGTTTTACACTTTGAAAGAACCTTCTCAAGATTCTGGCAATAGGAGATGTCACAGCACCACAGCAGAATCTGTCCAGGAATACACTTTTTTCAGTCTATAAGGGCCTGGTTCAGGAGTGGGAGGAGATGGCATCATGCTGAGAATGTCTAGCAAACTTTGTATGATCAGTTTCCCAAAGCAGCAAGTTAAGAACACAAAGAACCTTATTTTTTTATTACACTGAGAAGTGCTGATAGCTCTGCTCAAGTTGCTTTTCTGTCAGTATCTTAAAAGCAACAAATAAATGTTGCAAGAGTGTGCACATACAGTACAAAGTAAAAAAAAAGGGGGATAGGCAATTATGAGGAGGAAAAAAATAATAAAACCTTCTTGTTTAATGACTGGAATTTTCAGAAGAGCCCTGGGAGCTTATTTATCCTGTGTTCACAAGCTGCAACTACAGCACCCTAATCCAGCTAGGTCAGGTAAGAAAAGCCACAAATCTCTAAGAAGGAGCTCAAAATGCCACGGCTGATGAAACAGATGAATAATTACATCTCAGGATTATACAATATGTATCCCATGAGACTGGATGTTTAAGTTCCTCTTACTGATTTTAGGTGCCACTAATGAGACATGCTGAAATCTGTGCCGAACTCACCTAACTGGCTGGGAGATGTTCAGGACCTATATTCTGAAAACTGGGTGGCTGCATGGGTTTTCTCATTGTTTAATGGGCTAAGTCATATTACTCAAGTAACTGTTTTCTTCCTCATAGTATTAGCATCAAATGAAGCTAAACGTATCTTCCTCATATCTGGAGGAAGATTGCAGAGAGAGATTTGTTTTGCAGCTGCTGTTGAACACAACAATGAGAGATGAGAGTCTCCTCTGAATGTAACACAGAAGGAGTTCTGCAAGGAGACAGAGGGAAAACCACAAGAAAACTGGTACTGAGTTCTTAATGTATATTCCTTGCTAAAATAATTACATAAAAACATAAATGCAGACATGACCATTGGACGTTAATCATAATAAAATGGAGTGATTTTATCTACTGCAATTATGATAAGTTTTAACATATATGTGGTATATGTTATGCTATCAGCATTTGTGACTTGGTCGGGATCTAAGTTACTGCATTAGTTTATTGTACACTAGATTTACTAAGGTTTTGGCAAAGCATTTCTTCTTCAGCCATCTTCTGAGCAATAACTAATGGGAAACAACTAAATGTTGTGACCTGCTGATAATTAAGCAGCAGGCAACAGAGACAAAATTAAAAGGTCATGATTACCATTCCAGTATGTGTAGATACTGCCAAGGCTTCAAGCTTGGAGGTGTTTGGGTTATTTTGATAGTGTAGTTACCAAAACACTAGGTGTTTTTGGTTTATGTTTGCACCTCTAATTAAAATGATTTACAATTCATATAGCATTGAAACAGCATGAGTCTTAATCTTGGCAGAACCAATCTCTGTTTTATACTAGGAGAGAAAAAAGTTACAGTAGCTATCTAACTGCTATGGCACAAACACTGTCACATCTTTTTGCTGAGTGGCATAAACCAGCAATAAAAACTGAGACTGAAATGCTACTGACCACAGGGAAAAGTGGATAGGCTAAGTTTTACCTTCCTTAAACAGATTCTTAAAAAGGTTCCAGTTACGAAATGTATAAGCAATCTGCATTAAAAGGAGCAACTAGATAAAAACCCTAATGGACCTGGAATCTTCACTGACAATTTACTTTGCTCTAACAGGATCTTTTCAGTGCAGCTGGGCAGAGCACAGGCACATCTCCATTGACTTTTTGATTTAGCATCATGTCTATACATCCCCCTGAAATACATCATCCTATGTGTACACATCTCACTGCTCCAAGTAACCAATTAAGTTACATTAATGGCTTTCTTAAAGGACATTTTATCCCACAAGTAATAAACATGTCACCACTCTATACTGAATTTCTACATTTCCATTCACCAAAACATCCCTAAGTTCTTGACAAACTGATACAGATCTATGTCGCTGTAGTCACTAATGAAATATTGTCACTTCTATGATTAAGTAATCAATTACAGCTGCAGAGTGCAAGGCAAAATAGCAGAAATCCTAGTCTGCAGCTCATAATAATGCAACCAACTCATTAAAATAACAATGACAAGAAGAGAAATGGGATTACTGCATTAAAATGCACAAGAATTGCAAGACCTGACTCCAACTTACAGCCTGATCAAGGCCCAATGAAATTAAATGGGAACTCTAATCCATTAGGCATTAAAAACAAAGGAAATGTAATCTCCTTCAGCTGAGAATGCAGGAAGAGAGACTGCATTGTTTGGCAGTGCATGTACATCAGTTTTTTCATCCTGTCTTCAGTTTGTGTAATACTGGTCTTTCCAATCTATCGTTAAGGGTAATTACATTACATTATTCACATATAAATAAAAATAAATAAATAAATATTAAATGTATTTAAAATACAGATACTGATTTTATAGTTTTTTTAAGTAGAAATCTATGTTAGCAATTTCTTTAGCTTTCAAGTACCATTTCATATATATAATACATATAAAATATCAACCTTAAGTGCTAGTGCAACTAGTGTTGAGCATCCCACTTATTTCTACAGCTACAAATGTTCAGGGCATATACATTATTTTGTTAACCATGAAAAGAAACAAACTTCAGTTTGGTTATTGGCTTTTCCTTAAAATCAGTATGCCATCCAGGGTTTGCATTCAGTTTGCAGAGTTCGTAGTGAACAATTCATCAAGGAAATGGATTTTCCATTCTCAGAAGTATGTATTATTGTCCAGAAATGCTGCTCTAACTAATTAATTTTTAAAGGAAGCTTTTGTATGACTGAACAATACTTATTTAGTGATGCTGTACCATGAAAAAAACATCTTCCTGCTATATCTTTGCTAAAGAACTTTTCAATCTGAGTCTTCTCTATGGCTCCACTGACCTTCCCGGTGACAGGGCAAGCATTGACAAAAAGTGATGCAATTACAGTAAATCAGTCAGGAGACCAGCTCCTTGCCACAGACAGAGCTCTGGAAGGAAAGGTCAAATTCAGTTCTCAGTTGTACACATGAAACCCCTCTAGCTGAAATAAACCTCTGAAATGGCAGGCTGAATACACGACAATCTACATAACTATCATGATATGCATATGAAGATGAAAGAACTACAAGATATAAGTATATCTAATACACATCACCAGAACTAGTACATATGGTTTAGGTAAAAAATCCCAGATTTTGCCTCTGAGCAGTGTAGTAACAAGTCTTCAATGCCCTCCCTGATGAGCGCATTGCTGCACCAAGACTTGTTTTTGCAGGACTTTTTTTAAAACCTACTGGATACATCACAATTTTTTCTTTGCGTGTCCTTGGATTCTAGCTTGCTTTCTTTTTTTATTTTTCTCCTGTGTAACCACCGAATTAAAAAATTGATAATGCCCTTTCTCACTTGAATAATTAGATTTTTCTTCTTATTACAGCTAAATATCTACCACATGAGATTCAATCATTTCCCCCTTTCTTTTTTACACTGGCCCATTTTTTTTTACCAGACAATTCCCTCCCAGCACCCCAGAGTATTTTCATTTTTCACCTGATTCCCAGCTACATTAAGGCTAGCATTAGTGGTACCACTGGCTTGTTTTGTAAATAGCCTCCCTTGACAGATAAGTGAAACTGCAGGTGCCCTCTCCCATTACCACCAGGACGTGGCCTTGGAGAACATTACTAGACAAAGACACTGAAGAGAGGAAACTCAGCTTGGTTGGGTTGTAGCAAATCAGTCAGGAAACACACAGTTCCCGAGAAACCTTCGTACAGACTATATACAGTCTCTAGTGCCCGGGAACCGGCCTTAAATTCTTCTGTAAATAAGAACTCAGCAAACCTAAGGGAAAAAGAAAGACTTTGTTATTACTTGTTGTCTCTTTATATCTGCTTACTTGTTCAAAACGTAATTTTAATAACATGCAACACTAAAAAAGGAGAATGTTCATTATTTAACCTCATCTGCATATTTTATACAGATTTGCCCATTAGATCTAGAAGGGACAAACTTTTGCAATCTGTATGTGTGTTATAATTCTTTAAGAGCTATAAACCTTTTCCCATTTCTATAAGACATATAATTGAAGAAATACTTCTTAATAACCTTTATCTTGGTTGTTATTTCAGCAAGGTGCAAGGCATGTTTTCACATTTATGCAACAAATTCTGTAAAGCTGAAACAAATAAACGAATAAAATGTTCTCACTTCAAAGCAAACAGCTGAAGGTAAGTCACCCCAATTACAGCAGCGGTTCCTCACTGCTCTATGCTGCAAAAACAACAGTAACAAACACTAAATGCTATTTTTTTTAATATGAACAGTAAAGTACTGAAATATAATTAAAGATCACTGCAGCACCATAACAGAATTTTCAGTGGGTCATATCTGCTCACATCAGAACCAAATGGAACTAACCCCACTAGCGAAGCTGAACAGCACAATGTCAAACTGGCTAAAGCTGGGAATTATAAATGTTAAAAATATATAAAATAACAATAAGGCAGGTTCCTATATTAATTTTCCACTTCTAGTAGTCAGGGATAGCGTTAAATGCTCTGAAAATCAGAACAAATATTATTTTACTCTGCTCCTGGTTTTGGGCATGAAACTTGTCTCATTTCTGTCCTCACATCAGGATGAGATGTAGGTGTACCCTGTTCCTCCCCGTCCAACCCAGCTCCCTGTGAAGGAGTGTGAACGGTCATGGGAAAGGAGGGAGGGACCCCAGGAGAATCCAATGCTTCTTCTACCACAGGCAACCTGGAAGCAGGACCGTAGGGCTCCCCTCAGAGTGCACCTGCCCCACAGCTCACAGACAGAACTGCACACTCAGTCTGTATAACTGAGGGGGGTGATCACAGACTTCAGAGATGCTCTTGAAACTTTCCTGTATTACCCTGAACCCAGAAAGGCAGAAATGCTAACCTTTGTGCCCTGTATATGTACTTTGAGTTGCCAGTGAGCCTGTACAGCAGCAGGAACACATACGCACTACCAGCCACTCCATGGCATATTCCAGGTCCCTTCTTCAACAGGCCTTTCTGCCAAGTCAGCTCCCCACAACGGATACAAGTGTCCAGATACTGAGGCTTCTTGGAAACCAGGTAAGCTTTGGCAAACAAATATGCAATGCCTAGGAAAACAGTAGTGAGATAGTTTTTTGTCATAAGTAGGCCAAAGATTTCACAGAAGAGGTAAGAAGATAAAGATTAATAGACTAAAAAACTGCAGTCTCATGCTCTACGTGTGTCAGTGTTACTTATCTCTACAGTACATACAAGGGGAGAGCATCAGTATGCCAAAAAGTATACAGTAAGATGTACTTATCCACTCCCTGTGACAACACCACGTGCAGTCTTTTCAATACATGACTGAATTCCAGGGTTTACTTTAACATCCCTAAAATTTCCAGTCCTCCAGCAATTTAAAACAGTAGTCACATTTTTTGTCTTTAAAGCAGTAATTCTCGGCACTGTTTTCTATTGATTTCAATTCCCCATTCACCTCATCTATTTACACTGAAAGAAATACAAGGATAGGCAAGATAATTTCTTACATTAGCAACACACATAATTTCTTTTTGAATGAGAAAAAGAAAGTTGCATTTATTTTTCAGTGTGGCCCATTCTGCTTTATTCATTATAAACAGTTACACATAGTAACTTCTGTTAAAAAAAGAGTAAAAGCTAATTGAATTATTTTTTCAAGAGGATTCAAATAAATTAATCATATTCTTCAGTAAAGCACAGCACAGCTCACGGTTACCTTAAAGGGATGCATGTGACACATAAACAAATCAAGTATCTAAGTAAACGTTTAGAATAGCTCACTCATGCTCTGGATGCAGTATACACTGAAGTAGCTGCAAAGTTTTCTTGCAAGATACATATGTGTTATTACCCAAGAACAGTAATGGGTTGTAAGATTTTCTGTGGAAGAACACCAGCAATTAAAGAAATTGCACATCTCTAAATGTGTCCTAAAGTAATTTCTTTACACCCTTTGGGATTTTGCCACTTAGATTGAGTCTCACTGCATATGTCTCCACTAAGAGATAAACTCAAGTAAGTCCAAGCCCACTCTCAACACCAATACCGAAACAAAAAGGGCATCTTCCCTGTCGATTTGATCATCAGCCAGTCATGCTTCAGAAGTAATTTTTTCCACTTAAAAATATAAAATTTGGTAAGCAAAAGCTGTTTTCACTTCATTAGAGTGTGACAGCAAGGAACTTCTTCCTTAATCATACCAACAAAACGATAATACATCAACCAGAAAGCTGGGGTTGTTAAATGTATTTTTTAAATTTAAATAGAACACCTTTAAAATCAATGCATCAATGTTCAAGGGCATTCTTCAATAAAAGCAAGCTTTTCTCTAACCTTTCAAGCTTTATGACTCATCACCAATAGAATTCTGCCTGGGGGTAAAAAAGCAATTTCAATATACAGCATTACTTGCCAGAATTGTTAATGAATGAACTGACAGACATCAGTCGTACCTCACAAACACAAACTAAGGCTCTTTTTTCTCTGAAAAGTGGTTTCAATACCAAGGACTTTTGGAAAAAGTGCCTCTTGCAAGTACAAACTCCACATGAAAACACATTGGTCAAACTTTTGCATTATTTGGGTAAGAAGTGCAGCTTAAACTTTGATTCTGATGAGCAAAAAACCTATTCTGAAGGCCTTTCTCTAAGTCACAGATGTGTCTGTATCTATCTTCTTTTGTGTACTATTTTTTCTGACAAGCCCTAAGCTCTTCTAATTCAGCTGTGCCATTTTTGAAGGTCTTGTCATGAAAGGGAGCAAGAGTGGCAAACATACACTTCAGACATTCTTTCAGCTGTGATCACCTACCCTTTTAAGGCAGAAAATAGGCCTATGCTTCCAGCTATTTGGGTAAGAAGTGCAACACTCTTAACTACAAGAAAAAGCCTAAGTAGTTTGCCTATATCTGATAAAAGATCAAAACTGGTCAAATTTAATCTGCTATTATCTTCTACATGCAATCACCTATTGTAGAAACATAATGTGATCAGCATCTGGCTATTTATAGCAACAATGGGAAAAGAACCTGGAGCTCCATGACACCAGTGGACAAGCTCATTCTCCCGCTCAATTGTTTCTCCCAGCTCAGGAGGCCAGTTGCTGTTCTGTTCTTGGTCCATGAGAAAATCAACACTCTGCCACACAAGCTCTTGATCTGCTGGCTGCAGGTACTCATAGTAGGAAAGTAACATCTGCAAGATTGATGAAAGCCCATGTGCTGCACCTGTAACAAACAGAAAGAGTCAAATCAGAGGGTAGGTTTAGATGCTTACTTCCACCTTACTGCAAGTTTCCTTGTGAATTTCTCTCTCCTAGTCAAGTATATGGTTCTTCCACGCTCTTTATGCACACTGCAACAGTGCTCGGAATAAAAACACTATGATTCATTAGCATTTCTCCTATTTTCACTTCCTCAAGCTATGCAAAGATACACATCAATTTTTTTGTATCACTGAAACTCAGTGTGTGAAGTTGAACTGAATCTACAATACATACTGTTACAAGACGTCACTCTTTTTGACACACTAAAATCTGGACCATTGATCTGATGTCTTTACTGAACTCAAATTGAAACTGGACCATACAAGATACTCCCTATTAGCAATTGATCATATCAGCCAATTAAAACCTGTGCAAAGAATTACCTGTACCTGCCAGAGTTCATACAGTTGCAGCACTCAGTGGTTTCTCCCTATGTTCCCCTGCCAGAGAACTCACCAGGATTTTCCAACTCATCTCACACTTCCTGCAGTGTGATACTGGGTCTTGAGGATCCCTCTAGGGACCTGTTCAATGACGTTCTATCACTGCTTCAGATGAGCTCAGCTAAGCTGCTCACAATGGACAGGAGCTCACCATAAGCCAAAATTTGGCTAGAGCCAAAAACACCCTGCAAGTCCCTGTGTGGCAGCAGCTTACAATTAACATCCACTGACACTTCTCTCTGGGGAATCTTCTCCGCACAGGCATGAGCACCATACCCGTCACTGCCTCCCTCTGTCAAGGGCATATTTAGCAGGGCAGAAAGGAGAAAAAGGAAAGAAGCTGCTGTTTCCTGCTTCCCTTGTGTAGCACGTTGTGCACTGCACAGAGAGAGGCATCATCAGCCCTTTCCTTCAGCTCCTCAGTCCCACTTTGCAGTTTTAGGAGGCTGAATGGTACTACATTAGTCACCAGAAATCCCACACTGTAGGTTTTCCTTTGTGAAGGGTCTACTGGCTCAGCAGCTACACACAACATCACTATCCAAGTATTTGGTGTGCTTTACTCACCAAGATACTCTGTTCCATAGTAGGAATACATGAGTGGGCATGGCTTCCTCTTCTTCACTGCGTACTGCTTCCCAGACTCTAGTATGGCCAGGCAAATAGATTTTATTTGTGCTGCAGTCAGCACCTAAACAGAAACATCAAACCAAACATCAAGTCTATTATAATGATTTGAATTTCCAGACATTTTTCAAGACTGTTTTTTTTTGCTGATGTGCAAGACGAAGTACTGCCTTTAATCTTATGAACATGCTGTAATGTACATCATTATTAAGAGTGTCTTACATAAACCAGTAAATTTACATAATCTTTCTCAAAAACACCATTTCATCCCATCTCGGGAAGGCGAATGTCAAATACTTAGCTGCACAGATGAGGTAAAAAGAGGCTCACTAAAAGCTTCTGCTTTTCCCTCTGACAGATGCATCAATCTGATGGAAGCTGATAACAAGCACCAGTCGAGCTGTAGACTAACAGCTTTCAGACTGGAGGAGAATTTAGGACCAGACAAAGGAAAACAAGCCTACAGAAGAAGTTGCAGGCTTTCTTGGAACATACACAGCTAGACAGATTTTCCTGACAATATCAAAAAGGAAGCAAGGAACAGGGTACTTACTCTTACTGAGAATCAATGCTACGTGTGGGGGGATCAGAAACTTCTTTGTAGAAGAATCAGGCCTTCTTACTTCCAGAAAATAATGAATTATAAATCAAGTGCAAGACAGGTTTCTGTGAAGTGAGGCTGGTTCTGTTTATGGGACCATTATGAATAGGTCAAGGCTGCCTTTAATGCAGCCTTAAGAAATTACAAATGCCTTGCTCTTTGTGGTGCCAAAACCAAGTAAGATTGACAAATCATGTATTTTTTCAGACATGACCTTTTTCAAGTTACTGACCTAAACCATTCAGTGAGGAATCAGTTTTACAAGTTTTAACTACAGCTCTAATGTTGTGCAATTCACTGCAATCATCTGCAATCTCCTCTGTCAGTCACATCTGTACATTACTGACAAACACCAAGGTCACTGAAATAATTTAGTTTAAGTAGCATTTTGGCTTTTGGAAAAAGCCTGTACTTGCAAAAAAACAAGCTTATGAAAAGAGAATGGACAAAGAAAAAAGGCAAAATGAGTTAGAAAAAAGAAAAAGGCTATAGAAATAAACTTCACCAGACAAAGAGCAATCCTAAAAGTAACTGTAATATCAAAATTGATTCTTCAAAATATTTCTGAACACATTTGGATTTGCTGTAATTTGTACTATCACAGGATTTACAATTACTTCTTCAAATTCAAAAAATACTGTTAGCATTAAGTATGGAGGCAGTATCTGTTGTGTGCTATATTTTCTCATTTGACATGTAAAGAATGCTACAGATAATTAATATCACTTAGAACTTGACTGAAAACTAATGAAAAGTCCTGTCTATTTCACTTTGCTCCCTGCTAACAAGAAATGTTATTACAGCTGCTCCAAACAACTATGACATTCATACAACCTGGAGAACAACCAACTTCTTATCTTGATTAGAGTTCTTTCATGCTACTGCAGTAGAAGTATATAAGCCATTAACAACTGGAGACTTCACTCATTTCCAGTCACTTTTAAATTAAATGTTTCAGCTTCACCGAGTTTAAAGAAATGGTTTAAATCCTAAGGAAACAAGGAGATGTGAGACACAATGAGACACGCTGCCTTTATTCCAAAGCTCTCATTTTACTACCTTGCAGCCTGGGACCTCCAAATCCTATACTTTGTAAAACGATTAGTAACGAAACCCTTTAGAAATAGATGTGAAGGATAAGATCTCCTAGTTGTAATTCTGGGAGGCAAAGGCACACTGATTAGAAAAAATCTTATCAGTTCATTTGCTGTATGTAACGGTTCCTTTATTTAATAATTTACCAGCTTTCAATACAAACCAGGTTTTGTTAGTTTAACTTTTATGTTCAGCACATTTAATTTTTAAATTGAACTAATGACTATTTTAAAATGCTGACTGTGTATTTCACCCAGATTTAAACTTCTACCTAAATCCAGCCTTGCACAATGTTGCATAAAGAACCAGCAGCTAGTAAGAAATGCATCGTTCATCATTTTTTAATAAAGTGTAAAAAGTCATTTAAGCACTATGGTAAGTGATTAATTGCACAAATAGTACAACCCCTTGTGGATGGCATAATTAAATATGCTAATGAATATCACCTCTTTTAGAGAATGCAAAAAAAAGCGAGAAGAAAAATTATTACTTAAAATCATTATTAGTTTGGATGGTAGAAATCAACCCATCTTGACCAGTTTTGACCTTATCAAAGAAAACAGAAAATAACCTGTGTGTCTTAAAAGCAACCTTCTCTCTGTCCACTCAGATTGACCTGTACATCTAAGGCAGCAGGAACTGTGTCACACCTAACAGCTAAATAAGAAAATTTTTGTGATGACTCCAACTATCTCTTACCGATTCCCTCAATTCAGAATCATCATAGGATTGCTGCCTGTTTCCCAAATATTGAAATTAAGAAGGACTTGTGTTTGCTCCTTATTCCAGAAAATGGTAGATTGGAACAGAGAGACCCTCACTTTTCATCATTATCAGTGGCTTTCCAAAGGTTCAAGCAACCACAGATCACATTTAAGATCTCCATCACCTCGCTACATTTTATTTCAATCAAATCTGTGCTGGAACTTTCTCAGTTTCCTTTCACCTTGCCAAGAAATGAGATCTGTGGCTAGTCTCTGCATGGTCTCTCACAAAAACTTTAATAAAACAGCTAAAAAATTATGACCAAAACATCATTCATACAATACATTAATCATAACCACATACGATATAGCCATGGTTCTACAAAGTTGATTTTCATTTCAGTGGAGTCACAATGTCTCCTTGCCCCTGGAAATTACTGAAGCAATATATTTAATTACGGGAAGCAAAGAAATAGACTGATCATCCCAAAGGCTTTGAAAGGATAAATTGCATATTGATATCACGTCCTCTGGTGAAAGCTGTCAGATGCTTTGATGAACAATAAAGCCAACATGAGAATACGCTATCAAGAAAAAATTTTCATGCTTGAGATAGCTACATTTTTTGAGAAACTCCTCGAATGTCATTTAATATGAACTGGTTATACAGTAGGTAATTATTCTTTTTAATCATGTCAGCACTTAGACTACTGACAGCAAGAGATCCATTGCTGGTAGCTTAGTATTTCAGGTAACTTTCTGTATTTTTAAAGATACCTCAACCTAGTCTATCACACTGGAAGTGTTCTTTTTAGTCTCCTCACCACACTAAAGTTTGGAACACATGCATTTCATACTTAGCCTGCAATTTCTGTATTAATTGGAAAAGAGTTCTTTATTTTCTGAGTTAAATCATTGTCCAGTGATGCTGTGTGCTGTTAAATAACTGCTCCACTCACAGTGGTGACAGCTGCCTTCCCATATGCCTTTTACTTCAAGCACAATGCTTAAGCAGCACTGTAATACATAGTTTTTCTACTACTGCCTGTGCTTCAGAGCTCTACTTACAGTAAAAGGACCACTGAGACCGTTTCAAAAGTCTCCCCATTTTTCTCTCAGGCCACTGCAGCCAATGTGCCTTCTCTCATTAGGGCACTCCACAGATTTGTGAATTATTTAAGGCAGGTACTTTATTCGGTAAATCCTTGTTAAAAGTCAGCAAGGAAGTGCTATGTCTACTGCAATCACAGAACAGCATCTTATTTGTTGTTAAACCCGAAATTGCTTAGCTGGAAGTAAATCACAATCCCTTTTAATCTATTAAGACAGATTTTGTAATGAATTAGTTACAATGCTTGGCCCTAGATGCGTGTTGCAAAGACTGCAGACACAAATCCTGACCTTAAGCATTAGGCAGAAAGAAGCAAAACTAATTCTTCTTTGCTTCTAAGTACAGTAACATTTTCAGTACTTCATCATTCCTCTTAATGTTTCCTACAAGCCCCTTGGCTCGTGATTTACCATGTGAAAACCACTGCTACATAAAAATACATACTGCTTTGGGGACCGAAATTGAGGACAGTAAGCCTTCCATTCTCTTATCAGATCTGTATGTATTTTCTCAGAGCTCTTTCCTGTATGGAAGCAACAAAATGTATTCCCAGATGCAAAGTTTCATCTTTTTATGTATTCATCAGTACTTTAAGGAGGTAACTGCTACTTTTCCATTAGTACGGCAAAAGGCTTCCACTATGCAAGTGAAAAAAAATTAATATGCATTTAACTGCAGTGAATCTCTGTCACACATCCAGAAAGCCATTTACATGAATTTGATCATGCAGCTTTTCTGACAGTGTAGAAAGTGTCAAAATAAACTGAAAAAATGGGTCACTCTACAAATAACCTAACAGGAGCTCTGCCATAGAAGCTTTGCCTTCCTATGCCGGATGCCCAGCAGAGGGAGCTTGTGAATTAGTTTTAATACTCAACAATGCTGCATAAAAAGATGTACACGTTTGTGTTTAGCAGCACAGGTGACTCAAGCAGAAAGATGCTGGATACAACTTGGTACTTTAATGACCTTACTGCGCTGCATGATGTTTAAGTTCACTACTTTACCTTGACCTTTTTCTGCCAAAGACTGAGGGAGGGATTATTCAGGGATCTTTCCATGCAATCTGATGGCCAGTTTGTTTTTCTTTCAGATGGTACTAACATCTGAAGCCAAAGGGAACAAAGACAGAGAGGCTGCCATAGTGTTACTCCAACTTGACTGATGTACCTCTCCTGAATTCATTGGAAAATGGTACTTGTCTGCAGGGGCATTGGAGCTAGATGACCTTTAAGGTCCCTTTGAACTCAAGCCATTCTGTTATTCTTTGCCTCACCAGCATGAAAACATTAATGTCAATCCTGTCCTTCTTCATGTGTCACTGATCATGAGTTGAATCAGAAACCGAAGACTGAATTTACTACTCCTGATGAATCAGATTACTGGTAAAGAACACAACACAAAACTTTTGATACTGTTAACTGGGCACAGAATTCCTACTTGACAGGTTTATGTAGCCCTAAACCCATCAAATTCTGTTGTTAAGCCTGTCCTCCAAAGGGGAAAAACTTCAAACATGGCCACAAATACAGTGTTCCAGAAAAGGATGAAGCACAACTGTTACTGTAGCTAGGAGGCTGGCTGAGAGCAGCTGGTGCTGTTACACAGTTGGTCAAATGCAATGAGCATTTCCATTCATTGTGTCTCAACTTAAACAAAGCAGAGTTTTAGGGAAAAACAGCAATATGCCCTTCTTTAAGGCCCCCTCATCCTGCAACAATAAAGAGAGAGGGAAAACTTGAGTTATGCTCATTGCATAACTCCAGTTAGGCTCTTGTTCCTCTTTCTTATCTAACTCACCCCCAACTAGTGACAGCCCCCAGCACCACAGCTACACCACAGTCTGGCTAGATATAGTTACTTAGTTCTCCGTCTTGGGAACAAAACAAGTCCCCATCACCCTTACTACCTGAAGAAAGTATGGAAGCACAGTGTCTTGCTCTTGCTGGAGAAATGAAATACAAAGAATGTGAAGAAGCACATCCAAGAGCAGAGCACCTGAGACAAACAGTACAACTGATGAGGTTTCATTCTGCCTGTTGAAAGCTTAGAAGGAGTTCAGTGGATGGTCAACAGCAAAGATAGCAGAGAATTGCTCCAGAGCATGAGTCTTATCACAAAAGTGAGGCACCTCTGGGATGCAGGGATGTGTTACAGCCTTTAAACAGCAGCTGTCTGTACTGCAGCTGCATGTTCTCTTCTGCCTATTAGAGGGTAGAGTTACCAGAGAGAGCCAACAATTTAATTTCAAGCATCTCTCCCTAGAATTGCACCCAAACTCAAGAGCATGAATTGAAAAGCGTGTTTAAAAACAGTAAAAATACAATTTGTAAATTAACTTGGAAACAAACCCAGAGCCGCATGGAGAGGCTTGTTTCTACACAGCAGAATCCTACCCCAACTTTTTTCAACAAACAAGTAAAATTCTTCTTTTTCTTTTATTATTATCATTATCCACCAGCCTCATAATGCACAGCTGAACCATTCTTGGGGCACAGACCCTGGGGACTGGCCAAAATGGAAGTATCAGTGATCCCCTTTATGAAGTCCAAATTCTTGTTTGGAGCTCCTGCGTCAACAACTAGACACTGGAGCAGTTTATGGCAGCTGCAAATGAGTCAGACATTAGTGTTGGATGAATAGTGATAGAAGGATAGCAGGTAGGAGGAAGATTATTTATGTAAAAACTCCTTCATCGGTGGGAAATCCTTTGGCTCTGTTCTGTCTCGGTTGGAAAGCTCATCAGTACATGAGTTGGTGTAAGTTTATGCCAAAACTGCGGTGTGGAGCCTGTCAGTTCCTGATGGGAGATCTATCCTTCTGCACTCTAAATACATGTCCCTGGCAATTCTGCATTATGGTGATAAACATCTTCCAAGCTGGGCATCTTGCACTCTGCTCTGAGTAACAGTCAGCCCAGTGTGCTGTGGTTATGCTGCCCCAGGATCCCATCCCTTTTTTTTACACTAGTAAGCAAGGAACATCTGTTCTGCCCATTTATTTTGGATCTGCTAACCTCCTCTTAACAGTGGGTCTGCTGGTTCACTCAATGTGAATCCAAGCTTTCAGCTGTTTCACAGACATTTGTTTTTGTAGCAAAGCTGTCCCAGTGCTGCAACTGGTTGATCGTGCAACCTAAGCAGGGGTATAAGAAGTAGGAAACATTCTTCCAGATCCCGAGCACCAGGCAACAGCATTCATAAAACAGCCTCTACAGAAAATAAAAACTTGCCCAAATTTGTAGTAAAAATGGCAGTGCCATTTGTCTGAACTCAAAAACTGGATGCAAGCCTGGTTCAATTTGGCACTATTTGCTGCTGGGAGCTTAGGAACATAGCATATCTGGATGCTCAAATGTTATTCTACTTTCACCCTTTGGTGAGGCATCTCTCTGACCAAAATACTACACAGAACCTGTATGACTGGGCAATCTTTTATCAATTCCCTGGTTATTTTAAGTCCCACTTCACAGAATTGCATAAAAGCACAGAATAGTAGAGGTTGGAAGGGACCTTCAGAGAATCATCTGGTCCAATCTCTCTGCCAGAGAAGGTTCACCTAGAGCAGGCTGCACAGGAACACATTCAGGTGGGTTTGGAATATCTCCAAAAAGGAAATTCCAAAACCTCTCTAGACAGCCTGTTCCAGTAATTTGTCACCCTCAAAACTGCTCCATTTCTATTCTGTGATTGTACATAATATTAAAGTTTCACTGGTTTAACCAACAGCAACTATGTTGTTCGTGTGAGTTAGCAAAAAAAGAAGAAAAACTAAAAGATCATACTGGAAGCAACTAAATAATGTAATACATGAAAAATACAGGATGGGGATAAAGAAAGATTGATTGCTAGATCCTTGACAGTATCTCTAAGGATGTTCATAGTTCAGTTCTGCTTAAGTAATACTGTTATCTTAATCACCCAGACTGATGGAAAAGGAAGAGAGCCTTTTCAGTCTCATGCAATATTTAGTTTTTTCAATTTGTCAAAGTCATTTCACCTACTAGATCATTCATACTGCTTTTAATATCAAAGTCCTCATTGACCTGAATGAGTCTTGTCTTGGCTGTGTATACTCTGTGCCTCTATTGAATAAAGCTGCATTTATAAGCAATAGCTTTCCCTAGAACCTGTGAAAGAATTTTGCTTCGCGTCAACAAATATTCTCAAGGAGACTGTTTCTTTGGACAAGCTTGGCAATACACAGTTTTCCATATTTAAATGAAAGAGGATTAAAAATTTAAGTCAAGGTATGAGTCACCACTTCCCTGAAGCTAAAATTCCAAATAATGGTTTATAATTTGTGTTCAGGCAGAGCTTTACACCCTCCCCTTTACACACAAGGAAGTAAGACTTCTTTGCTACTGCAAATGCATTGTTTGAGGAATTAAAACCACAGCAATAAAATGAAAGACTGCAGTTCACATACCCAGTATTAAAATGTATTATACAGAACTACTTGATTTCACTTGATTTTCAGTTCAACAGGAATCAATTTGCTTTTCAAGCTGTTATGCACGTCACAGTGCTCTGATGCATCTGTGATTGTAGGATACAGGTAAAATTTTTCACTCTTTTTCAGGAAGAAATTCTTTCTGTCAGGTTAGAGCCTGGACTTCACCTGCCCATAGCATTTTATCAGTTCTGAACTAATCAAATATTGCAATGTAAGCAATCACACAGCCATTTAATTATAAATATGAAACAGGTTGCTCGGTATGAACTTATCTGCTTCTCATTTTTTTGGCTTCCTTAGTGTTTCATTTAGCATCATTCACATGGCTGCAACTCAGAAAATACCTGGTACATTTGAAACCGAGGAAAACAGACTTCATTCCATATATTATTTAGAAGCCTTATGGGGTTTTCTCTTCATATTAAAGATGCTGAATTTCTCATCTTTTATCATTCAGTTGCCTTCTCCATGTAACAATTCCCAGTCTACCTCCAGTGCCTTTAAGCTTATTTTCCAAGTGTTCAGACCTCCTCTCTCTCTGTTTTATTCATAGGCTTAGTAAACTAAACAAGAAAACAGATATATCTCCTCAAAAACTCATGGCAGGAGTGTCAGAGCCTTAAAAAAAAGTGATGAGGGGGAAAAGAGTAGCTGTGAGAAGATGAGACAGACCAACCATTTTGCACTTTCTACCCAAAGCCAAACACCATCTATTTCGCTCGCAACTCAGAACCAATTGCAACAATCGCTTATGAATTCTGCTATAGAAAGTAGTTTTGGAGAACTATACATAAGACTTTACTGCACTAAACTTGCAGAGATGAAATGAACTACAGAAGCACAGAAAAGCAAAACACTATTCTTTTTTTCATCTATTTCAAAGGTTCAAGAAAGAGAATACAGTTGGCTGCTACTGTTAGAGGCTTCCTACTGCAATGCTTTCAGTTGTGGGTTTGTTTCTTCATTAAGGCAAATGAAAGCTTGGTTTAACAAACTTAGACACTATGTAGGGATGCCTGGAATGCCTTGAAAGTGACTGGATAATGAACACGCAGTTGTAACAGTTCACTACCTTAGAGGAGTCCTTGACCTTCTCAAAATGTTACAATCATAGAAGAGAACACCTAAACCGCATGTGACAATTTGCTGTGAATGGCTCAGTGAAAATCTCTGCATAGCACAGCACTGCAGAAAGCAAACAAAAAGTGTTAGGATGTATGAGAGTAATACAGAAATGGTTCAGCACTTATTGTTTTTTTCTTTTTTATGATGTTTCTCTGGGTCTGTCTTCCCAATATCAAACCAGAACAAAAAAAAAATCAAGCAGAAACAGGCATTTTAGAGATGAGTAAGAAGTCTCTTAAGAAGTTAAGTTAAAAAGACCATGACATTTATTTTCTGGACAGAAGGCAATTAATATGATAAGCAACACAAAAAATTATTTTATCATGTAATGTAAGAACAAAATAATAGCTTATGAAAAGCAGCATGTTTAAAGACAAAATATCTCTCTGCTGATCCAAAACTCAAGCAAGCTACGGAGTTTATTTCTGGAAAATTAATTGAGTTCAGTTGCACCATGCAATTTTAACAAACCAGATGAACCTCTCTATAATTATGTTGAGAACTTTATAAAAAAAGATACTTGGAGCAACTGCCAGAAGTGCCCCACCACTCCAATTGCATTAAACTACAGTTCTTCAGCCCCTGTGCTTTTTAAGTAACTGTTTTATCACCTTGAGTAAGAATATTTATTGTTGCAAGATCAAGTCATGCAATCAACTCCCAGAACTCAGCCCACCAGTTCTGGAAGAAATTTAAAGCGTTCTGCAAGTAAATGGAAGCATTCAGTTGTTTGGACAACATCCATGGGCATTATCCATGTTGCACTGTATGCAGCACAGTTGCAAAACTATTGATTCAAGCTGTTCTGTAGTTAGCATGTCTTTGACAAGCAGAGATTCTTCCTATGGTTGCAGTTCGGATGACAAAGAACCAGAGTGTCGACAAAGCCCAAAGTTTGGGGCACTTATCTCCAGGCCCTGAGGAACATGGGAGCATTTTATATAAGTAATTTCAATCAGAGCTGCAATAACAGAGTCTTGCTCTAAGCCATTAGCACGCTCAAAGTTAAGAACTTCAGTTAGGTTCTTCAATTCTTAGCTGAGGTATCAGCTTATGTTCTTGCACTCAGAAAAGATGTGAACTTGAATAACCAGGTTAGTGATGAAATCTCAAGGTTATTGCATACAAAAAGGAAGAGACTATGACCCCTACTTGGACTGCAATTTGCTCAGAGCACAGTTTGGTCTTAAAATCTGTAAGGATGATGAGAGGTGAACACATCCTGCCCTGGCCAGTGAAAAGACATGATGCTTAGTCTACTTTTATACTTCACCAGACCAGACCCACAGCAGGTGGGTGAGCAGATTGAGTGCAAACCGCCACTACTGTGAGAGGGCAACTGAAGGAGTTGCATAAACACCATGGAGTAAAGAGAACACTATGAATAAGCACTGGAGCTCCATGTGATGCAGTAAGTGATGCAGTTGATGGCTTCTTAATTCTTGCTTGGCTTATGTGTTCTGCAAGGCAGCATTCTCACACAGCCACTGCCTAGAAGACTTCAGCGGCACAAACTAGGTGCCTTAGCCAGCAAGGCTGGATCTTGGCATCCAGAGTGAGCTTTAGGCAATGGAAAGACCTAAGGAATCATAAAGTATGATTCTGTAATATCTCCACTGCATGGTACATCTGCATAGGCAGTCCAAAATTCCACTGACCTTCTTCATGCCATGTTATGTTAACCTTAACCTTTATCAGCACTGGTTATGACTTTTCATTTATATTAGCTGTTCATTCTCATGGTGAATAAAAACAAAGAAATGTAACATTAATTTACATTAAAGCACATGTAGAACACTGATGTGGTATCACATTATATCCAGACGCACAAGCAGTGATGGAACACATGCACAGACAACATGCTAACACCCATGTGAATTGAGTATATGAGTAACTCAAGCCCTGTCATGTTTGGCTTACTTGTATCTCAGTTTCTTCCTAGCATTAGAGAGAATTCTCCCTGGATACATGTGCTTGTACTGCTAAAAATAAACCTTATTTTAGCTCATTTTTTAATCTCTTTGAGCTGTTTTCATACTTTCTCTCTGTCAGTGTATGGTATTTGGCACTTGTCTCTATAATACAGCTGAACTAATTCTTATCCAGAGAGCTGCCTCTTCAGGGTCATTAATGAAGATGATAAATAAAACCAGTTCCCACATCAGTGCTTTATTAGTACTTGTGATTAGCTTTGCTTGTGGTCTTTCAGCCAATTCCAAATCCACAATGCCCTCATCCAAGGCAGCATGAATTAAGTTTTCAAGGATGATTGTATTTGACACTGCATCAAAAGCTTTATTCAAATGTAAACGATGTATTGGTTACTGCTCTTTCATCAGCCACTAATTTTATAATTCTGTTATTTACAAGTGATCTTGTTTGTCTCACAAGACTTCTTTATTGTTCTAAGTCATGCTGATTTATATGTTCCAGTTATTTATGAGGCATGTGACTTTTGGAAGTACCTCTAAGTATTTGCTGCTGAGAAACTATGTGGTTAACTGAGAAATTAGTTAATGAGGTAAATGACAAAACTGCATCATTCACAGGCTAACAGAAGCAGAGAGTAGCTCCTTTTAACACTGCTTTCAAGCAAAGGTAATTCTAGAAAACTCCATGTTGGCATCATGCCACTTCTACTTTGCATGATGATCTGCAATTTGTGCCATGCCAATAAGCTGCTGAATGAACTATCAATTTAAGCTACAAGAAGAATGCTGACAACATAATGCAGGAAAAACAAATGAAGGTGATTGAGTCCTCTGAGTCACCTGAATTTTACCCTACTCTTAAGACTATGGTAGCAGCCTAATGTAGTAAAAATCCTGGTCGTTTGTACGTGGCTCCAAGATACTCCTGGAAGCACTGACGAAGACGGTTTTGAAGCAAAAGACAGTAACAGAAAGTTTCCAGTGGCATACAGTGCCACTAGCATTGCCTGGAAATATGCCCACAACTACAAATACAATTCAAGTCATACTTCAGCTATAGACAGTTGCTTATAATACAATATTGCCATATTTCAAGGGCAAGAGTAAAAGTCATGAAATTTATTTAAGGAAGTGTGGGTTACCATGCTCTTTAAAATGTAGCTTACTTGGTAAGAAATAAGACCACCATCTGTACTTTCCTCCTGGTTCAAAAATTGCCATTTGGTACTGCAATAAAATTAGGGAAGTGTTATCAAGCTTCCCTTTGTACAACGTTTTCGCAGCTGTGACTGCATATAAACCAAACTTTGGGAAAAGGAGACTGCTGTGCTAGAAGGCACAGTTCAAATAACTACAAAAGAATTGAAACCTCACACACAAAGGAGGAAGAGGAATAAGAACCATGAGACCATACCGCCACTGCCAATGATAAACATTCAATGGACTCAGGCCTTACCTTTCATTTGAAGATCTCAAGGTGCTGTATAATTAACTATTACCTCACACCAGAAACCACATTGAGTTGCCACAGCTCTGGGAGCACTCAATGCTGTGGCCCCCTCTCTGGAAGTGTTCAGGACCAGGCTGGACAAGGCACTGAGCAGCCTGATCTAGTAGGAGGTGTCCCTGCTTATGGCAGGGGGGGTTGATGATCGATGATCTTGAAGGTCCCTTCCAACCCAAGCTATTCTATGATTCTATGATTCTCTTGCTGAGCTTGTCAGTTTACCCAAGAACTCTCTGCAGCCTGAAAGAAAGAACTGTGCAAAGGGAGACAGGAGGTCCTGGCCAACTACTTCTGGACCTATAGATGACAAAACATGTTTTCCACATCAAGCTTTTTAAGTCAAACTACATGTATTTAGAATTCTTTGACAGATAGCTTACCTACCTACTCTGTGTGCTTAATGTTCAGATGCCCTTGGAGTACAGCAGCTTCACTTCAAGGGCGCAGAAGGACACAAAAGTCCTCTGATGTCTGTCTTGCACCATTTTAAAAGATCCCATTAAAAAAATTAAAAAAAAATCAAAACAACAGGAAAGAACCTCCCTCATAGCACCCATGCTTGAGGGGTGCCCTGGCTATCTGCAGACACCAAAAAGAATGTTTCATAATCTCTGGCCTGCACCTCAGCTTTCAGAAAAAAAAAAATTTTTTTTTCTTCTCCTGATGCATCCTTGACTCCTCAAACATAATGTGGAACAGGAAATTTCCTTCCTCCACTGGCCCTCAGGTGTTTGATTTATATGGTGGCTTAGGAAATAATCTCTCTGTAGCTCAGGGGGACATTTCCAGTATTTCTTGTACTTCCTTTTATTATGGGACACAATTCACTTCTTAAGATCATCTAGACACTTTCACTAATAGATGTTCAATGCTCCACGGGTGCAAGGCACTGAATAAGCCCTCTTGGGCTGCAGTACGCTCTAAGAACGTTTTGTTATTTAAAAAAAAATTCTTTACACTAAAGGTCTTCAGATCCAGAACAGTACGAAAAACCTGCAAGAGGTGGGAATAATTTGTCAATCTTAATACTTCACCACTGGGGGAAGATTCTGACCTTCCTTAACACAGTAAAGACAAGGAGAAATGCAACTGGCAGTCAAGGGTCTGTGACAGAGCAAGGCGCTGAAAGGTTCTTTTTTACCCTTCTGGCTTCTGGCTCATTCCTGCTTACAACTGCAGAGGAATGGACACAACTGATAAACCTACAACGCTTTGCCCACCTAAGGCACTAGGGAAGGCCAGAGGAGGTGGCATTTTGAACTTGGCATCAGGGAGAGGCAAAAGGCGCAGGAATGTTTACAAACTATGGGAGTGATTACATTTTTTGGTTCTTCCATGGATGCCTTCCATGTATTAAGTCAGGGCTTGTTCAACATGGAGAAGAGAAGGCTACGGGGAGATTTTATCAATGTGTGTAACATTGTATGGAAGGTAATAGAGAAGACAGAGCCAAGTACTTCTCAGCAGTTCCCAATGACTAAAAATTCTGCTTAAAAACAAAGGGAATGCTTTTTTACCATAAGGGTAGTCAAACACAGAAATAGGTTGAGATTATGGAGTAGAGATAATCAAAATCAAGTAGACATGACCCAGAGTGATCTGCTTTCATGGACCCTGCTTGGAGCATGGGTCTGGATCAGAAGATCACCAGAGATGCCTTCCAGCATTGGCCAGGGCACGTTTTGATTCTGCTATTAAGCCAAATACAAATGCTGATGTGCTATTCCACCAGAAGGTGTGGATTTTACTCCTCTAGAGATCTTTACATTCAGCTCTAAGTCTGACCCCACCTGTGTGATTTTTTTCTTTTTTTAATTTACCTCACAATATTTGTTTTTACAAAATAAGACAGAAAACAATATCAAAGTAGGACAAATGCATTCCTACTATAACTCTGTCTACATTTTGTCTTATGGATATGCAGCAGTTACACAAGTGTTAATCCCAGCTATTTTTGTTGGCATAATTTAAAATGTGTATGCATAAAAATGGCAGTCTGGCATAAGGAAGCTCATGTCTGATTCAGCCCTGCAAAACCAAGAACAAACAAATCAGTATTTATTTAAAGAGACTAAAGAAGTTTGTTTTGCTGTTCTATTACTAAGAATCATGCCCGAGCTCATATTTGAACAACTTATGAGTGACCTAATTTAAACGGCTACATGTAGAATTTGCATTCTGGGGTCCATTGCTATTATAGCTACTATTTCAACTAATTAAATACTGTTAGCCTTAGAAAATGAAAACAATTTAATTTCACAGACAGCAGGTAGAAATATCTAGAGATCAGGAGTTAGCTTTATAAAGGGATTAAGAACCTTAGTGAAAATGGCACTTCAAAGTCCTACAAACTGGTAGTTCTATGGCATGGCACTCTTCCAAATCCTGCCTACTTTGCTATAAGACAATCTGCTCTTAGCAGGACATCTCTGGTAAGATTAAAAACAACACACATGGTAATGTTGGATGAAGCTATAAGAACCTTTCATAAAAATAAAAGCACACATTTCCATTGATTCATGCTGCTGGTGAATCTAAGAGTATATAAAAAGGCCCTCATTGAAGACTGAACTAAGGTGAGACACAATGCTCAGCTTTATCTTTAATTAGCAATAGAAATAAAGCACAAGAACAGGAGAAGTTTAACCTCCAGACGCTTCTCTAGATGTCACTAATTCCTTGAACTCCAATGTGGACAAAATAATTGACTTAGTATGGTCCTCTCAAATACATCATTCTAACTGTACTTCCAGAAAGGAACCGTTGCATATGCCAGATGTTCCCCTAAATCTGTAATGGCACATGTGGTGTTATAATGTAGAATAACACACTCCCAGCTTTATTTAGGGAACAAAGCAGAGGAGCTTCTCTAGTTAGCATTAATGAAATAAAGCTCCTCCAGATGAAGAAGCTTCTTAGTTTGCACACAGCTTCTGCAATTCAGTGATTCCTTGGCTTTACATAACCCTCACCTACTTCACTTGTTCAGAGGCTCTTCCTAGTGAGCACCTGTCCATGTAGCAGCAAGGCATTAAAAGACTGCTGGATAATAGCAGGTCATGAGCTAGAAGTGAGTCAGTGTCACACTAGTGGGAGATACAAATACCTAACTGAGCTGTATAAATAGAAACAAGACCTGGAAGAAACACAAAAGTTAGCTCTGCTCAATTAGAAAAGCTTGTGCCAGAACTACATGCCCAAATTCTGGCACTCTTTAGGAAAGACTGGGGGGAGTCTGGCAGAGAGCAGCGGCAATGACAAGAGGTGTAGAAAACATGACACACATGGGAAGGCTGGCAGGATTAGTACTGTTTGTTTAGTGAAAATTTAGGGTGGAAATTTTAAGTCTTTAAATGTATGAAGAGCTTCTGTAAAGAGCAATAGAATTTCTCACTATTTTTTCATGGACAGGACAAGGAATAGCAGGCTAAAATTAAAGAAAGATTTAGATTAGACCTTTTAACAGAGAAGCAAACAAAAGAGTGTCTCAGACAGCCAAGGCAGACTGCAGATCCTCCATCACTGGCAGGGGCCGTATGTCTAGCCTGCGAGGTAGATAGCAGCCTGAATAACCTCTCAAGGTCCCTACTAGCTCTTTGATTCTGGTAAGTTGTACAAACTTGGTTGTCAGATCAAAGCAGACAAAACACATAATTCTGCAGGTGTGGAACACCCACCATTTTCAAAATCAACCTACCCACCAGCTGAGACCTGCTTTCTATTTGCACTGTGCCCTGGGCCCATAAGCCCTTGAGAGCAGCTGTCGTTTCCTTGGCACTGAAATGTAAATCTGACCAGCACATCCCCAACCTACAATCCTTGAATACAACATTGTAGAGATACTCCATGAAGAAAAACAGCTAAATGCCTTGGACAGTTAGAAGGTGTATTTGCCTGCCTGTTTTTTCAGTGCTATCCGACATGCATTCCATCTCACTCATCATCCACTCTTCTTTGACAAGAGATACTGAGCCATTAAAATGAGCAATTCAGGAATGCTGAGCTGCTGCAGAAATAGATCTATGGTTCTGCTCTCAGACATAAAAATATATCAAGCTGAGAAACACCAAATGACTCAGCAATGGCTTAGAATGCTATTAAGGTACTTCTTGATCACTTTTGCCTAAAACGAAATGGCTATTTCAATTATTTTGCTTAGCTATTCCATAGAAAAATTAATCATCTTGCTATCACTTGAAAATAATCCTACAACATAGATAAGAAATAATAGTTTTTGACAGGGTGTTCTCATTGAGCTCTGTTATAATGAAGTGGACAGAAGGTTACGCAACATCACTCGGTGCTTAATCTCATCCTTGTCAGTGGTCAAAGAACTGCATGACAGACACAGACAAAAAGGAATTTTGACAGATTGTCTTATCAAAAATGGTGACCTGACTGCATACATTGAATATTGATTTTTTTAAAAGGGTATGGAATAGAGAAATTGGCAGGCAAACAAACCCCCCCATCTGTATCAAGTTCTTTCTACCATGCTGTACTGGAGTGATCCACAGTGGAGCAAGACCATGGACTTTCTCATTTTAATGTCTTTGAGATCCTCCACAGAGCTCCTCTACTGTGGTGCATAGGTGTGCTACGATTTACATGAGTCTGATCTTCTAAATAAGTGCATTAAATGATTATAGGGAAACGTACAGCTTCAAGGGGGTTGGAACTAGATGATCTTCAAGGTCCTTTCCAACCCAAACTACTCTATGATTCTATGATTCGTTGTATTCCCCCATTTTGGTTCTGTAAAGTGCTGAGGATGTTACATTTTTGTTGGTAATTTGTGATAGCCTTGTCTTCTTTTCTTCCTCTCAGGAGCAGCTCAGTCTTTCACATTTCTTCATCTTTAGCCTGGTATCAAAGTAAGGTTTACTAACTGACTGTTTAGATTACATAACAATTTATTGCATTATATCAATGTAATAGAAAATGTCAGTGTCAGAAGCAGCACAGCAATGTTGATGAAAATGCCCATATTTGCTCCCAGACATCTAATTATCTCAGTAATTTCTTGAAGAAAGAAAATATGGAACATAAGACATAACGCTGTGCTCTGAATTTGCATGCATTGAATATGATGACAGCTATTTTTGTAAGTGTACAAGCCTATGCAAAGAGAACACGGTGACAGAAGACTGACAAACAAGAAACAAGCAAAGAAAACCCAGTAATTTTTCTCAACAAAATATTGTTTACTCCACTGCCTGCTCCCTAACCTGTTTTCTCCCTGTCTCTACTCTTCTGTTGAACTTTTATCTTCCTCTAAATCAATTACATTAGCTGTCTGATCCACACCAGTTTGCCAGAGACTGACTAATTTTAGTCTTAAATCTCCCCTGCTCCAGGCTCTATGTTATTTCTTGCCTTTTCCTGTTCATCTTTGAATTCTGCTACCCCTCTGCAGCCTTCTGTTTTTATATTTTTGCCAGTAACTTACAATTTTTATAATTCTTTCTTGGCTCTTTGTTTCTCTTCTCTGTTCAGCCTCTGTCAGGTATCTTTTTCTCCACACCTGTCTGTTTCTCTGCCTTCCCACAGGCCACCATATATGCCTGGTCTATACATACAGTCCTTCTGCTAGCTCATCCAGTGCTAACTGTAAGTTAACATAGTTAACCCTGACTTCTGGTCCTCTGAGAGAACCATGCCAAAAAATTACAATTAGTCATGAAGGAAAATATAAATGTCAAATATAGCTATCTCTAGTAAAACAGTATTCTAATAAAGTTCGTTGACATATGTATAAAATACAACATACAATAATCTGAAAACATAAGGCAACAGACATAAGAATTTCCCAAGCTGTGCCAGGAACTGACCATAATTAACTGATGCTGTGAAGAATAGCTTCCACCCAAGCCCTGCCCCTATCTGCTGGAGAGATCCCCTGCTTCTCTGCTTCAAACACTAATGGCTTCGGATACTTGCAGATTTAGTCACCAGATACATGACACGGGTCCAAAGAACTGCTTAGAATCTTTCCTGAAAAATGCCCTTGCTCCAATTCCTGTGTTTTGTTCCACAGAAGTAATCTCGAAGCCAGAAGCAGCACACTCTGCTCTGCAAAGGACAAAGATGCAGTATTCAACACTTCAGCTTCCAGAGGGCTAAGGAACAGAACCGACAAACTACAAAGAATGACCTAGAAGTTCTCCCAGGTGATGATGAGGAAGATGACAAAGTTTAAGAGTTAATTTCCAGCATGTGAAATTTAAAGGGGTAAGAAGGATGAGAAAGCAGGCATCTATGTTGGATGCCTCTAGAAAAATATATTTCTTTTTTCGGTATTACTGCTTGGGCTGTGCTTTCAGCAAAAAGATGATGCTGCATAGGCAAAACATTCTCCCAACAGCACAAAGCAAGGCAGAGATATGACAGTGCTTTTGTACAAAACAGTCTTTTTAGAAGACAATGGCAGATTAGTATCACTCTTCCACAACAAGTGATTAAAATCTGTACTTCTGCAATAGAATATGTAATATATGTAGCTAAACTTGAGTCAGTCAAACCTCCAGTCCTAGCAGGATCCACACCAAAACCTCTGTACTACAGTCTTTTTTACTGGCAGTTAAACAATACACTTGAAATTCATCAGTTTTCACCTCAAATTTCCAGCTTCATATCTACAACCAGATATTCAGTGTCCATTGTACTGAGCTGAATCTAGCCATCCCCCTCTCCAAATCTGAAAGTTGTTTAAAAATCTGTGTCAGAATTTGAAGGTTGGCTAAAATAAAAAAAGATTTTGCTCCCCTGAAGAAAAATAGAGAAATTCTGAAATGTAAACTCAAACTAATTTCAGAACACTTTCTAAAAAAATGCAGATATAAATAATTTCCTTTGCTTTATCTACTTCAGAAGATTTTAATTTTCAACTCCTGGTTTAAATTCATCTATTTAAGCAAATTAATGCAAAATCTGGCTGCAGTCTGTGGTTTGGGAAACCACGGGTAGAAAAATGTACATTTAAAAAAGGCAGGCTAGGATCAAAAGCTTTTTATCTTTAGTGGTTTCTCATTTTAATCCTCTGTGGCAACAACTGACACCCTGGCTGTGTAGTGGCCTGTGTAAAATGAAATCAGTAGAGCTCCAGCTCTACTGATATTTGACATTTCATGATATTTGACATTTCAAACGCCACGTTTCTGATAAACTGCCAAATTCATCCACAGACAGAAGGACTTTAATGGACACAGAGAAGGAATGAAATCTCGCCTCAAAGGACAACCCTTCCCTTCCAGCCATAGATGAGATTAAAAGCTGACATGGAGAACCTGTACTAGAGCTCTCAGAGGTGCAGCTCTTCCATGGGAATTCTGCGTATCTTCCTTTCTAAGAGAAATTCAAGTGTCTTTCATAAACATGATGTTCAGCACAAGTACCTTTACATCACACTTTAAAAAGTTGCAAATGAACATTTAAGCAGAATTCAGGAAGCTCCTGCCTCTCACTTTCTCAATTTTAAAAGACTGAAAAAGAGCCAAAAAATATGAAGCAAAGTAACCTACAATAGTCTTTAAACACTAGCCAGAGGGAAGACTCTGAGAAACAAATATTAACATAAAGAGTAATCTGAGGAGTTGAAGGAAAACAGTTTTCATTCATATACTGGCTGGACCTATCAGGTCCCGTGCACTGCACACCAGTCTGCTCCACTGCTTTTTAAAGCAAGTTTTGCCTCATATTTCCCTTGCTGTAGCACCCAGACATCACAGCGGTGCTGGTTTTTTTTTTTAACACATACCAGGTTTAAACTGGTCCTCTCAATAAGCAAACCCGTGAGGTCTGAAAGAAAAAAAGACTCTAGTGACAGAAAACAGCTATGATAAGTATGGTTTTAGTAGGGATCTACACTCAAGAGATCTACTAGAAAGATACTGGGTATTAAACACAGAATTATATGAATACTCTGAATTTTTATATAAAAAGCATATTCAGACAGTTTTAGAAATCCTTTCAGTTTAAAAGCCTTTTCCTCTGCTGTTGTGTGACCTTTCACGTGCCAGGATGCATCAGAGCAGCTGTTTTTGCCCATGTTTTCAGGGTCCTAATTCCTCAAGTAGATATGGGCACCCACTGAAACACTCCTCTTGGATCCCAGGCAGATGGAGATCTGGAGGTACCAGGGACCAAATGCCACAGCTTCCACAATCTGTAGAGGGAGGGTCCAAGATGCTCTCTGTTGAAGAGTCAGTAGTTTGGGCTAAGTTACTGTTTGTTTGGTATAGGCCTACTGTTTGGCACCTTAAATATCTCTATTTGACCGTAGGCTGGGGCAGGACTTATTAAAAAGGTACAGGATGTCAGGACTAGGAGTAATAGATGCAAATTTGAAGAGCGTAGTTTTAGGATGGATATAGGAAAGAAGTTCTTTACTGTGAGAGTGGTGAGACACTGGGATAGGTTGCCCAGAGAGGCTGTGGATGTCCCCTCCTCAGAAGTGCTCAAAGCCAGGCTGGGTGAGGGAGCAACCTGCTCTAGTGGGAGGTCTCCCTGTTCATGGCAGGGGGGTTGGATCTAGATGATCTTCAAGGTCCCTTCTAACCCAAACCATTCCATGAAAAAGAAATTGAGATGCCTTTCTGCCACAGACAAAGCACGCTTAACCACATAACAGCATAGAAGAGCCCAACATACCTGCAGGCTCTAAAAAAGCATCCTAGTGGCTCAGCCTCCAAGGGATCCAGTTTGGCTGCGTTGCCAGTAGAGTGTGCTGGTTCAGTTTGTCATCACTACAACTGCTGGCAACGGTCTCTTATGTCCCTAGTGTCTTTCGAAGGTCCCAATATCTAATGAAATCACAGCATCATGTCATGCAGAATGCTGCCCTGCCTCCTACATGGTACACTGAAATCCAACGCTGTCTTTTCTGCTGCAATTCAGAGACAGGGGAAGACAGCCAAGCCCATCAGTTCAGTCCGTTATTAAACAAAACCTGAACTGTGCTAGAAAGTGGTAACATCTCTAGCAGATGGTGATGCAAGAAGCCACTTGAACTTCTGTACCTCTTCCTCTATCATCTGTGAGTTACACTGCCAGAAGGAAATGCAACTACCAAAACATACCATGCTCCAATCCCTTTGAAATGAGACAGAAACGTGATAAAACGAGGAGAGGATAAAATGCCATCTGAACAGGGAGATGAGACCACCATTTTAATGGTGTCTTACTATTGTTCAGACAAGCAGATAGAGAATGAGTGAAAAGAATTAAAAATGGGAGTGCCAAATTTCCCCAAGCACACCTAATGAACCAATCGTGAAAAAACAGAGGTACCTAAGTACGATGGAAGAGAAACAAAATATCCTCTGAACAGTAAAAACACAGCATTTAAGGACAACTAAATCACATAAACCCTATTTATATGTACCTTATACAACTGACACGTTGTTTCCCCCAGAATAGTTTCCCATTTATGCCTGGGAAGCACTAACTACAATGCAGTGGAAATTAAAAAAGGCTGAAAACAACCACCTTTCCTAATACACAGTGCAACACTAAAGTCAGAGCCTGTTAAGCTCTGACTGCTGAAGTAATCCCTACTCATGCAAAAACTACCAATTAATTCATCAGGGGAAAATGCTGTATTGGCCTGAAACACTGAAAACCAGCTGAACAAAAATGCCTTCTTCACATGAGGTCAATGTCATTCAACAAACTGGATCTTTCAGGACAGGCCATTAACTCCCTGGAGAACACGCAAAGCTTTAAAACACTGAGACTCTCTAGCGAAAAAATTAAGCACTAGAGCACTGCAGCTGAACTGATGTTTTCTGAAATAAAAGTTTCCTTCATTCCTTGCCTGGGAAAAAAACCAAAAATCAAATGCACAACCTAAATTTTAAATTTTGCTCAAAAAGCGTTTCTTCAAGGGCAAGCAATTTCATGTATATAGGTCACCATTTGCCATCTTCAGAGGAAAAAACCCAACCACAGAGGCAGAAGCAGCTGTAAGGAATGGATTTCACTTTGTGCTGGAAATGTTTGCACAGTGTCCTCAAAAAAACCAGAATGTGGGAAACAAGAAAACATGCTGCAGTGAACCATGTGAGACTGCACAATCAAATTACAGGAGGTAGCATTTTCCAGTGGTTTGAATCACAAGATGTTGCTTCTATTCTGGGATGTACCTGACTTACCATTTGACCTTGGGTAATAAATGACATGCACTCTCTCTGGGCATCCCTTTCCCCATCTGCAAAAAGATGCAAGGTCTGGTCGAGCAATATAATAATTAAAATAATTCTTGATTAGAATGGTAGCATCTATCAATGGACCAAATTTTTGCTAAAGTGTGAGTACAGTCACACTACAGATCATTATAATTTTCCACATTAACGTGCAAAATACATTAATTAAAGCTTTCATTTGTCTTAATGTTAGAAGATAGTATTATTAATACTTAATTTAGATTACTTTCATTTATTTCTTGCACTGTACATTTAAAATTGCAGTGTGGTGATGCTATTTTACTGATTAAAACATCAGCAAGGGGATACAGAACAAGCTTTACTGGCAAAATAAACTTCCCTATGACTGTATTTAAACCATTTGCTAAATGTATTCTACAGTAAGAGCATACCTATGCTCATCTATGTGAATGTTGCAGCTTTGCAACTGTGTAAAGTATAATTTTTCATCAGGCAAGCAAACAATCACACCTAGTCTCAAAACTGTTCAGCAATAACTCTCAAGGACATAAGACAACTAAGTAGATGAAAGAATTAAATGATTCAATAGAGTCCAAGGAGCTACCTCATTCAGCTGCTCTATCACTAAACCATCACAAGCATTGACATAGGTACTATATGGCTTCCACCAACTAACAAGGATGGCTTATGGCTTGTTCCTCTGTGATGAACTATACCCTCAGGCTGGCAACAATACACACTGCAGGCAGGATATTAATGCATCCACAAAACTTTTCTCATAGAAAAAGCTGTCAGAATAAAAAGTTTGGTTGTTATGGTTACAAAAAAACATTTGTATGTTGACGATTATCAGACGATCCTATACAAGGAAACAGCTCATATGGTGTTTAGTGATGTAAGAATTTCTGTTCAAGGCAATCAAAACTTTCAACTGACTTAATATTCTTCTTACTTCCTTTGGATACTCTGGAGTCTCCTGAATTGTCCATTAAATGAATTTCCTTGGCCTCTGATTGCAGTGAATGGTATTGGATTGGGCAGAGCCACTTGTTTTCACATCATTTATTTACTTGTAATAGTTGCTTCCCCTCCCAGGGGGGAAAGAAAGCCAGAAGCATATGAACTTGCAAATCAGTGATTAACAGAGGAAACGAAGATTGGACCTGACAAGAAGACAGGAAAAAAAAAATCTAACAAATGCCTGCTCAGATGCCGCACTGACCACTTAGTAACAAACACCACAGCAAACAGAATCATCTGCATTAATTATTATGCTGTAGTCAGTGGAACCTCTGGATTTCAGCACTGACAATGAGTTTCCTAGGGTGAAGTCCCGACTCCTGAAACCAACAGCATGTTTAACCATAATACCTTCCCAAAACCAAGAAACATTTCATTCATCAGAAAAACGAAAAACTGAAGTACACGACCAGATTTTCACAGTGCTACCAGCTCTTGGGCACGGAAGTTACTAAAACCAAGTGCGCTAAAAAATCTCCTTCCTATCTTGCAAATTACAGCTCAGCACCACATAAAATTACAAAAGCACCCGTCTACACTCCCCCTCCCCCGACTCAGCATTAGCCCTTTCCCTACTTCATTTTAAGGAAATTCTCTTGAAAATCCCTGGGTTCTTCCTAGACGAACAATTCACCACCTGGCAGATGACGGTCCCGGCGTGCCCGCGGAGCGGGATGAAGCGGGATACAGGGGGATGAAGCGGGATACAGGGGGATGAAGCAGGATACAGGGGGATCCCTGTGTGGGATGCAGGGGGATGCAAAGCTCTTCTCTTCTCATAGAGTCCTGTCTCAGCAGCGGGATCGCATCCCGCACGTCCTGTGTACCCCTCGTCCCTCTTCCAAAAATCGCATAATTTTGGGGGAAGATAAACCCCTGCGGATAAACACCCCCTAGAAAACGGAGCCCACCCAGAACACCACCCCTGCCACCCCCTTCATCCGCCGGGGCTCTTCTGCAAAAGGCGCTCTTTTTCGTGCCAGGAGAGCCCCATCCCCAGTGCATCGCCCCCTACCGCGGAGCCGTCATCCCGGGTCACCGCCGCCAGGAGACCCGCCGACGGCTCCGACGGCCTTGCCTGTCCCTTCCTAAGGGGTGCTCCGCCACCGCCTCCACCTTACCTCCATGCCCAGCCGCTGCTTCAGCACCAGGGCGGCGCACAGGTAACCGGCGCGGCCGACGAAGAGCTCGTCGGAGCCGCACTCGAGGAAGGAGAGCGGGGCGCAGACCTCGCTCAGCTCCCGGAACTTGCCCAGCGGCCGGGCGAAGTCGGGCAGCCCCAAAGCGCGGTAGACCAGGGCCGCCACCGCGTAGACCCCGGCGCCGCCCAGCAGGAAGGCGGCGCGGGTGTCAGCGTCGGCCTCCCCGCCGCCCTCCTGGTAGCGCAGGCAGGCGTCCACGACGCGGCGGGCGGCCCGCAGGTAGGCCTCCCGTGAGGGCGCGAAGAGCGGGCACTGCGCGACGTGGTACAGCATATAGGCCACGCCGGCCACACCGCCGTACAGCCCGCCCGGGCATCCACCGGGGCCGCCCAGGGGCGGCAGCTCCCGCAGGATCCGCTCGATGGTAGCCGTCACCAGCGGCACCGCTGACTCTTTATCGGGCGCCACGGCAGGGCTGCCCGGGTAGTCATCGAAGCGGTTGGCGAAGCAGCGCTGGCTCTCCATGCCCGCCCCCCCCTCCCCACGCCGGCCCGGCGCTCTGCGCGGCGGGAGGCTGCGAGTGAGAGATGGAGCGAGCGGGGAGCTGCCGGGGGAGGGGGCGGGGGAGCGGGGAGGGGGGAGCTACCGGGAGAGGCGGGAGGGAACGGGAGAGGCGGGAAAGGGGCGCCCCCGCCGACGCCCGGCGGCCGTGAGGGGCAGTGGTACCCATGAGGAGCCACGGTGGCTGTGAGGGCGGGCAGAGGTGTCCGTGAGGGACGGCCGAACGAGGCCGCCCATGCTGAACCACCGGGAGCGGAGATGGAGGCGAGACCAGCCCGATGGCCTCGGTCATGGGCTAGGAAGGGTCTGTCTGAACCGCCGGGAGCGGAGATGGGGGGCGAGACCAGCCCGGTGGCCTCGGCCATGTGGGAGGAAGTGTCTGTCGGAGGGCTGCCACCGCCTCAGTGCCCCTCGGCCGCCTCCCTCCCGGTGGCCAGAACTCACCCGGATCGCCAGAGCGCCGAGCCGAATCAGGTGGCCCTTTTGCCTTCATCTTTCCCATGTGGAAGAACCTTCTGCACCTTCGCCTGGCTCGTTATTGAATCCCCTCGGAAAAAGGGGTTCATTGGTTTTCCCATCCTCTTCTACCCCGTTGCCACTAGAAGATTAGGCTGGGAAGGGTGGCCAGAGGGCTGTGGAGTTAGTCCTGGCTATGGAACAGCCCCTCGGGGGCTGCTGCTGCTGCCAGAGCTGAAGCATGAGAGCAAATCCGAACCAGGGCAGCCCGAGGACAATTTATGAGAGAAGCAAAGCAAGTCCCCAGCAGAGTAGTGATGGCACAAGGCCACTTTTGGCCCCTTTCCTTCATGTGTGAGCCAAGCCGAGATTATGAGGAACAGAAGCTTTAGGCCACTGAATAAATTCCTGCTTAAAGGAAAAAAATAAGGAAAATATTGAAGCAGGTGGTGCTAAGAGCAACTCTTGCATGACACAAATACACAGCTGTCCCATCTTCCCCTGATGATACGGTATCAAAGCATCACTACCATCAAAGTTCCATGACTTACCAGTAGTCTCTAGTATTTTCTCTGGTGATGCAGCCTCTGCTACCAAGGGCATCTCCAAAGAGGATGGAAGCAGCAGCTGGAACAGCTGTAGCAAGAGCCAAAGCACCGTCCTTTGGACACTGAAAGACCTTTTTAGAGTTGTGCCTGGTTTCTCTCTGCTTTGTGCTGTCTGCTGGGTTCAGCTCTCTTCATGTTTCCTTCTCAAAGCACTTTCAACTTTTGTAAAAGAACATTAAACCACCAAAACCAAAAGGAGAGCTGTAGAAAAATTACACATACACGTCTTGTAAGTGTACAATATAAAAAAACCCCACAAGTCTTAAACTTCTGCATTCATGTGGAAAAGTTTCATGCTTTTAGACAGGATGTATCTTTTCACTCAAAGACCTACGATACAAATGGAAGAGAAGCATGGTGATACTCAGATACAGATCATGTGTCTCTCATCAGATCCTCGAGGTCTGCCCTCTTTGGGTCCCACAGTAAGTGTGGGCCTTCAATGTATTGACTTCATCTTGAGAAAAATGCGAATTTGCTCCTTTCACCATTTTGTGCTGCTGCAGCTCTTTAACTTGTGCTCCCTGGTTAAGCCATGCCTTCACTTTGGCTCTATAGATGGGGAGAGCCAAGGAGCTAGAGGCAAATTACAGATTGTGAGGAAAGGATATGATTCTGGTGTAGTGAGTGGAGGTAATGGTGGACGGATCTTGATTCTCAAAACTGTTTCTTCTGGTAAATCTATTGCAGAACAAAAATTTTGTTTGTTACATTTTGCTAAAATGTAGAATTGTGGGGTAGTTTAGGTTGGAAAGAACCTCATGAAGTCATCTGCTCCCGCTCAAAGTCGAGCTAATACCTTATCAGTGTACTTGTCCATGTATACTTGTTCACTTCTGTTTTTTTATTTACATAGTACCACAGGGAATCCATGTCACCTGGCATTTCCACCAGAGTGCAGTAGCCCATCCTCAGTGGTAGCACTGGGATTAGAAGTGTCTCCTAACAAATGTCTTAGGGCTTAGTTTTTCATTTGTTATACATACTTTTTACTGACATAACAATTTAGTGTGCCTTCAGGATTTTTGGATGCTCACATGGCTGCCAGTTTTTTTCCTGCTCTGCATTCCAAATCTCTCCTGAGCTGAAAGTGAAACATTGTGCTCCTATGCACAGGCTCAACTTCAGTACCAGAACAGAAGTGTATTTAGGGGTGTGAATCCATTAGCAAGGGTGGGACTAGTTGGTTCACTAGTTGGGCACACTGATTGTTAAATTCAAATTTACTTCCCACCCTGCTTGTTAAAATCAGGCATCATTACTGTCTAGCCTTGCTGTCCCCTTCCCAGAGAGCTTTGCCACTGTAGGTGGGCTTTGCAACTATCCTCTTGCTGCCTGTTTCATCTTAGGAATCCACACTCAGAGGCTTACAGGGCCACCTCGGTCCCTTCCCTTTAGTCAGTTTGTGTTTGCTAGCCAGCTGGCCCTTGGAACACTTGGCAGAAGAAGAGGAATTAGAGCTGTTTCACGTCTGCATTAGAAAAGAAATACCTGTACTCCCCATATACTCTTCTTCCACTTTCCCTGCCATGGACTCTTGAAGAAAGAGTGTAGACACCATGCTAGTAGTCAAGATGTGGAGTAGCTTGGCCAGGAGTCATGCAGCAGAGACTACCCTGCAGATTTCACAGCATGTAATTCAGTAGCCATATTGCCATAGCGGTCCCTAGTTACTCCTATATTCTGGTTTCTTACAGCAATTATTTTTTACATTTCTCCAGTTGGGCTTCCCTGTTCTATGTGCACTTTCAAAACTACGCAAAAGCTTTTGTGTTTTTTTTCCATGATGATCAATTGACAGTGGTATGAGGATCTGTGTTGAAAATTTCGATGACATTGCACAAAGAATTCTCTTCTTCTAGATCAGCCTTTTATTCTGTTACTTGTGTATTGTTGATAGTAGAAACACAATTTCTTCTTGACAGAAGTGATATGACTTTTAGTGCATGTATTGCCATTTCATCACAAGGAAAATTACATTAGAAGATTAAGTTTGGTTATTTTACAGAGATTATGTTAAATATTATGTCAGATATGTATATTATCCTACCTAATTTGAATCCCAATAGGTGTACAGTTCCTGCTCTTGTGCTTTTGTGCACCAGACCTACACTCTGAGATTTGTATTTGTTGTTAATCAAGCTGGTCCATGAGCAGTGGAGTTAATAAGGTCTGGTGTCTGACTAATTTTTTTTCTGCTTTGCATTATCATCATCTTATTCCCAGGCCTGTCCCATGTTGGCATTTCTCACCTTGGTCTCTGCAGCCCAGTCACATTCTTCCCATTTGATGGGAAGCATGTACTGTGGATGTCTTGGGACTCGACAGGGGCTTCACTGAATTACGTTCTGAATTTCTGTCCCCTGCTCAGTTTCATGAAACATAGGAATAAAAAAGGTGTCTTATTTCTTTGAGACTCTGTCTTTATTATCCAGCTTGGTTGAAACTAGCCAACAGATGCAAAATTATGGGGAGAGGAGGAAATGCTGAAGGAATGGTCAAGTGTGAATGTGTGTCCGGGTTTGAGGTAAAATAGGGTAAATTTTCTAGTTTGTAACTTCACTTTTCAGCTAGGCCTCTTCTGTGTGACTAAACTCTGAAATTAACTGCACATTGTTCAGACACTGTTCGCTCCCTGACTGATAAGACCAGGGAATGGTATGCAAGAAGCTCTTATTTTCATTATTCACTATGGTGATCAAGGTCAGAAAGTTTGTCAACCACCCTGCTGGGGGGCTGGAAACAGAAAGACATAGAGAAGTCCCACCTGCAAGGAGGAGAGAACTGGGCAGGTGACCCAAAATTGACCAATAGGAGTATTCCATCCCATCTGCCCCATGCTCAGTATAAAAGCTGAGGGATCGAAGGGTCAGCCCCCTTCTCAGGCTATTGGCCTCTTGCCCTTCTCTTCGTCTTTTCTTCGACATCTAGGAAAGACTCTGCCTTTGACCCTGATCCGAGCACTCCTGAATCCAGATCTGGCATCCAGCTCCTGACTGAACTGGCCCCAGCCTGGGACTCTCCCTGCGTCTGCTGGGGACGTGATCATCATCCCGGGAGCTTGATACGGTTTTGTAAATATTGTATAACTTTTTTTATCTTTTCCTTTTAATTTTATCTATTAAAGTAGTTTGGAATTCTTCTAAACTCACAAATCTCCTCAATCCTTCCTCTCCTCTCTTCTGAGAGAGGAGGGGGGGCCATCTGTTATTGGGGGGGTCCTTTTGGGCCTAAACCAGGACAATGTGCAAACCTTGCTTCCTCAAGAAACAAGGATAAAAAGATTTTGGTTGTTTTGTTTTGTTTTTGTTGAGAGTAGGCAGTAAATAACTTAAAGGTTCTTCTCATGAGATGCTGAAAGTTGTGGGTAGAGGTACTCATTGCTTACAAAGTTGATTCTGCTTGCAGAATATCACATTTTCCATTTGGAGAGGTGGACTAATTTTGGTAAGGGTTTCAGCTTAGATGAAGGCATAACAGGTGCTATGAAGTCTCTAAAGAGAGCATTACATTTTTTGATGTCTCTATGTAACTTGTAGTTGGTGAATCACCATTCAGCTCTTGACAAATGCCAGGGCGGTATGCAGGTTTGAAATTCTGAGTTTTGTCTTAACTGTCAAATAACTGACTTAAAAATAGCATTGCCTTGACCATATCCCAAGCCTTTTCCATAGGCATTGTTACTCCTAGCATTCCTTCCCTCAGATTGACCCTACTCAAACTAGCAGGATGGTGGAGCACTTTTCTGCAGACAGGTCTGTCGTAATCCAGTTTCCTGTCCAGCAGATTGTGTCCAAGTTTTTCTGTTCAAGGTGATTTTTAACAAATCACAAATACTCTTATGTGCTTAGAGAGCAGTAGTTAATCTGCAGTTCTCTGCATAGTTCTGACATTGTCTGACAGAATAAAGAAGCAAAAAATCTCACTGTCCACTCCACCATTAATATTAAAGTAGTTATTTTTGTCTCACCGATTAGTCTGTCGGCACAACATACATTTTCAATTCCAAATTTCCTTAAGTGCATCTTTGCTACAATTGCTGTTAGTGTGAGATCCAAGTTTTTTGTTGTAACGTTTTTGTCAGAGCCAGAATTGGAAGCATTTCAAAGTACGGGAACAAAAATCAATTCTTGAAATCAAGTAGTGTTTTTACCTGAAACCAATTAACATTTTTGTCCATAATGTTTTACTTGTATTTTCTTCCCTGTATGTTTTGCTATTGCCTTTGTCCTGGCTCATCTCAGTAATTGCTGTGATGGGATTGTTAGACTTCTGATAACATGACAGGCTTCTGCTTGCCAGGGCAGGGACTCACCCAGCAGGCCCCATCAGCAGAACCTGCAGGGAATGAAGAATGCTGGGGACAGTGACTGGACCCGTTGCAGCCCTGGGACCAGGCACAGCTGCTGGTAATGAATACATGTTGTTAGAATTTCAGGTTGTTAAGACTAAATCTAGTAAGAAATACCCTGGGGTATTAAATGCAACTAATAATGATAGTAATAATAATAATAAAGGGTTTATGTGCTTGAGGAAAGACAGCACCTCCAGAGACAATTTATCCTTTAATCATACACTAGGAAGCACATGCTAATAGGGATGGAGGATTTCCAAATTTTGTATCATCAAAACTAGTCCAGCGTTTGACCTTTTTTAAAATTTCCATCATGTGTATTGATCAGGTCTAAATGTCTTAGCTTGATATATTTGAGACATTCATAGTGCCAGGTGATATCCTGCATGTTACAAAGTGTGTATACATGTATGGTCACATATAAAAATTCAGAATTGCCCAAATATGCAGCCTCTCACAGATGCTTTTTGGGGACTTTTTTGTGTGAATTTGATTTGGTTTTTTTTTTGGATGTTTTATTTTGGCTGACTAGCTGGGTTTACAGTATTAAAACTGCAATGTGAGACTTTTTTGGAGAACTTTTTATCCTACTTACTTTCAGCATAACCTAAGGACTAAAGTAGCCTAGATTAGAGAACACTGAGTCATGCAAAACTGCACAGGTCCAGCTGTGTGCAAGTAAGAGCAGCCTGGTACAGAGGCCTTCATGAGTCTGCAGAGTGCTGACTTCTCTCTGTGGGATCTTGATGAATTATCCCTTACAACTGCAGCCCTAGAAAAACATAAAATAACCTGATTTTGCATGTATAGTTTTTGTCCACTAAAATAATGAAGCACATGGCTAAATTTAAGACATAGAAAATAAATGAGGTTGATATTCAAGAAGATTAAAGTCACCCAAGGAATATTTTTGATTGACACTCTTTAAATGACAGTTATTGATAGAGTCACAAGATGACAGAACGGCTGAGGTCATCTGGTTACAACCTCCCTCCTCAGGGTCACCTAGAGCCAATTGCCCAGAGCCATATCTTTTAAATATCTGAGTGTGGAGGCTCCACAACCTCCTTGGGCAATCTTTGCCAAGGCTGAGTCACTCTCACAGTAAAAGAGCGTTTCCTGGTGTTCAGACAGCACCTCCCACATTTCACTTAGTGCCCATTGCCTCCAATCCTGTCAGTGGACACCACTGAGAAGATCCTAGCTCTGTCTATCTCCATCCTCCCTTCAGATGTTTGTATGCACTGATGAGATACCTCCTTCAGCCTTCTTTCCTCCAGGCTGAGCAGTCCCAGCTCTTTCAGACCCTTTATAATCTAGCTGCTACTGTTGGACTCTTCAGTAGCTCCACATCTCTCTTGTACTGGCAAGCCCAGAACAAGACACAGTACCACAGTACTATTCTTGGACTAATAAATTTTAAGAGCCCATAAAAGTAAGGTTGTTAGTTAGTTAGTTTGTTTTTATATAGATATTGCAATTGAACTGAAAATAGGTCTCAGAACATAAAATAACAAGAGAGGCCAGAGTTTTTAATTCCTTGGAATCCTGCAACAATGCATGGAGACTATTTTTTTTTAATACAGTGATGATGTGTTCTTGGGAAAGTGCCAAGAACATTTCAGAATCAATTTCAACTCATATTCATTTACAGCTCTTGCACTTAGTACACCGTCTGTCTTCATTTCATT
The DNA here is from genome assembly GCA_013400935.1 of Turnix velox. NCBI lineage: Eukaryota > Metazoa > Chordata > Aves > Charadriiformes > Turnicidae > Turnix > Turnix velox. The sequence continues at coordinate 315,050 of VZTY01034094.1, read as the reverse complement.
GCTATATAGTCTGATGGGAGGCATAGAGAAGCTCAGCTAGACTGTAGTAGATAAAAATTCATCTGTAGCAGTTTATGCTGTTTTGCCCGTTCGTCATCCAAGGGGGAGGTAACAGAAGTGTAAAATACATTAAACTATGTGTTGCTTTTATTATTTTTTCAGGAGTAATCTGTATTAGTGGTTTGAAGTTATAATTTAAAATAATATGAAATGTTGTTATTGGACTTTGAACAAAAATATTTTGCTTTATTTTTGCACCCTCAAATATGCAAGCTGTGGTCCCTGAAATGTTTACACCTGGGATTTATTTTACATATGTGAATGACCCCTGAATGCTCTCAGTTAAACCATTTTGTAAGATCAGGCTCTAAGAATGTTCCAGAAAGCTGTTAACCATTTTTGGTTTTCTAGTTTTCCGTTTGCAAACGCCTTGTCAAAAAAAAAAAAGCTAGAGAATATATAAAAATAATTCGCAGCTTCATGAATTATGCAGGGAGACATTCTAGTTCTCTGTTGGTAGGCAGAATGCTCAGGTACTGAGATGTAAATTTGGATGGGCTATTACAGAATTAGACTCTGATTCAGTAAACCATATGGGCCAGAAGTATTGCTTACATACTTGATATAAAGCACATGCTGGAGTGGATCAGACCTGTGCTGCTCTGGCACAGGATGTACAGCACTTTTGCCCTTTCCAGCTTTCTGTAAGTTGAGATTTCTCTGAAGTAGGCAGAACTAAGACAGTTTAAAGGGCATTTTAAACCTCTTAAAACTTCACAAAGTGACACTAATGAATGACAGAAAAAAACCCACTGGCTTTCCACACCAACACAATTATTACCAGTTCCCTATGTAAGTCAGATGATTCATGTTCTGTAATGAAAAAGACAGTGCAGATAAACAGTATCATAGAATGTGTTGAGCTGGAAGGGACCTTCAAAGGTCATCTAGTCCACCCCCCTGCAGTGAAAAACTGTATATATACAGTGAGAAATTCTGTAATAATTCTACACAAATGTACATGGTATATATATATGTGGGTAGCCACTCCATGTGTGTTTCAAATCAAAAATAAAACTTGCACTGATGAATCTGGAAATAATTTTTAAATGGAACCATCCTATTCTCTGATTGTAGCCTTTATTATTGCACCTCATTGTAAACAAACAAACTCATTTAAACCTGCTTGGTTTATGTATTAGTTTCCTTACTGCTCAAGTAAAGCTAGGCTTTCTTGTGTTAGCTCATTGCTTTCAGCACTTGTGCAAAGAAGAATCATGTCTCTGCTTTATAGCATCACAACTAATTAAAAAGAATTTACCTGCATTTGCCTCCTTCTCTTGCTGCTTCTCCTTCCCTGTTCCCATCTATTGGAGTCAAATCATGAAGCAAAGCAAAGCCGTCAGCTTTCTGGAATTGGATATTAATACACAGTTTGATGAGAAGACTTCCCTTTGAAAAGGACTCAGCTGGGCTCAGTTGTCAGAAGTCATGGCAGTAAAAGCTTGGCCTTTATACTTGGAAGTGCAGCTGCGGATGCTGGCAGGGATGGGCTGCCTGGGACCGGCTGGCTTTCTGGCTGCCTCATGTTTGGCTGCTCGCTCTTCAGTGCACAGTGACTTTCACAGATGTCAGTGCTTGTTACCTACCATGGAGAAAGGAAAGCTCTGCATGTTAGCCAATGTACAGACTCTTCCCTCTGTTTAACATCACTTTGCCTTCCAGCATAGGAAGGCTCAGGGGCACACACTGTGGTTCTTAGTCACATTGTCACGTATCCACCTTTAGATTTAGGTATCACATTCAGGAGAAGAATTTGAATTTTAAATATTTCTTCCAATTATAACAATCCTATCTGAGCAGATCTGTCTGGTGTTTTCAGTGACCTTGATTTCCATTTGCTTTAGCGTCCTGGTATCCTGTTTATGCTGAGGTCCTGTTCTTGAGTGATGTTTCCTGAAGCTGTATCTGGACCAGCCTTGGCTGTTACTCCAGTTGCTTTTCACTGTAAAGAAGATAGGAAATCAGTATATCTGACCTTTTTATGCACAGGAATTTTCCATTGGCATCCTCTCCACCACTGCCACTGGGAGAGTTTCTGGATGAGAGAGGACATATTCCAAGCATTGTGATGACCTCTTCCTAAGATAGCATCTTAAGACCATTAACTTCTGGAACAAGGTGATGAGCTTCCTACTCTTCCACCCATATATCCCTGGCATGCACATGCTGAGGGTCGCAGGCACTCCCCATTCACTGTCAAGCTGGGAGTGTAGAAGGAGCTTTGTGTCACTCAGGCAATATTTTGCTGTCAACACATAATGTCCTTGGATTTCTCCACCTTATGACCCACAGGGATGACTCCTAAATATGTGAGGTTAGGAACAGAGGTTTGCATGTGTTGTCTGTAAAATTACTTGTTAACTTATTCTAGGTCCCACTCTAATCCTGGGTTGGCTGTAAATGAAGATTTCTGAAAAGCCATCTCCTGCGTCCTGTGAAGAGGAAGTCCAGATTCACAAAAAAATCCCTATGCCTGACTTTGTCACCTATTTACTCTACTTGGTGCTTGCTGTGCAAGCCCAGAAAGCTCAGTTTTTTTCTTGTCCCAAAAAGTAAGATCCCACACAGCATTCCACTCATGGGGTAGGGGAAGTGGAAGAGGAACTAGGAAGGCATGCTCACTCCCTCAGCCTGCTTTTGACTCAATCTATTTTCTCTTCCCATGTCTTGTAGGCCAGAGGAATAAGGGATGGCAGCTGGAGCAGCTGGCCACTTCTGGATGGTGTTTTTTTTCTAGCAAGAAGGAGGACATGGTAAAGCATTGCAAACAAGTGAGATATAGCCATGGCCAGGGGACATGTGAGATGAGCCAAGCATATTAGTGTCACTCTCAGTGTCTGGGGTTTGACAGGTCTTTCATCTCCAAGGCACAAAGGTCATATGAGTTTTTGGAGCCTGTCCCTTGGGGCAATATTAACAGGATTCAAGCCTTGAAATCAAGTCTGTTTATTTTAAATAAATTCAAAAGATGTTTCCTTCTTCCAGCACTTTCTCCTCTGTATAGGTTGAGTTTTTATGATGTTAGAAATTTGTAATATAATTTCCAGCATGTGACATAACTGAGATAAGAATTCATAAATGCATTTGGAGCTAACAACTTCATGTTACTCAAAATAAGAACAGTTATGTGATTAAAATGAATGCAATCAAATTCGAAGCTTCAGGCATTGCATCTAAACAAACTGATATCTCTAATCAGCAAATTATGTTATTTTAAAGAACGTTATAATTTGGAGTGGAGGGACTACTTTAAAACTGTCTTCTCAGTGAACAAATGACTGCGCAGTAATATTTGCATAGTCATATATCACATCTTTTAAGTGGAATTCGGGAGTATTTTCTAAATGAACCTCACTAAAAACTTCGCACCTAAGAATTTGATACAAGGGAGACATCTGGTGAGACATCTCCGTAATGCCATGGCTCTGTGCTGGCAGGTACATAGCAAGTGGAGCTGGGCTTAGGTCACAAAGCATGGGATTTCTCAGTGGCCCTAAAACCTGGGTCTGGGTATATGACATGTCAAAAATTCCCACATCCTGTCAAAAAACTGACTTCTCTGTTACAAATTGTCAGTTGAACTATTTGAAACATCTGCCTTGAGGACTTACAGAATTGGGGAAAGGAAGGGAAGAGAGTTGAAGGGAAGGCAAGGCAAGAGGAAGGAGCGACAAAGAGAAAAAGATAAATGATTTCTGTGTGTTATATTTTATGGAAACAATTTCATGCAATTTTTATAAGTTCCCTGTTATTCTTTCCTTTGAGGCATTTTAATTAAAATGCCACCGATGTTATAGTGTAGTGATGCTCTCCCAGAATTAAAATTGCATATTGTAATTTGTTTAAAGGCTGACATGTCCAGTGCTCTCAATTCTACATATAGGTTCCAGTTACTTTGAAATTTGCTGTGTTTAATGGGGATGGTAATGAAAATGCATTTAATTTCTTTTACCCTTTTGCTATAAGTAAATGCCCAAAAAGTAAGGTAAAGCATACAGACTAACCCATGACTGAGACAAGCCAGGAACATAGACTGCCTTTCCTTTGGTGCACCCTGCTTTTGGAAAGAGTGGTTATGCTGATGAAATCACTGAATGTGACTCCAATGAATCTTGATCCCACTCCCAGCCCTTTTTTTTTCTTTTGCAGAATAAAGAGAGAGGTGAATTGTTCCTTGTTTACTTTTCAATAAGGCACAGAGGACTGGTATGCCCGTTTTCAGAGTTGTCATCCATGAAGTTCTCCATGAGATCATACTCGGGTCTCTTGATACATGAGACTATAAAAGTGTGAAACTTTAATAAAGAAATGAAACACTGATAATACTTGATTACCATGGCAGCTTGGTCCTCAAACTATTTATTTGGAAGATATTTGTTCTTTTATTGTAGAACTCTGTTTTAACACATTTTTTGAATGCACAACTTCAGCAGTATGTCTCCATACAAACACAGAGGAGAGAAAAATTAAAGCCAAGCATTAGTTTACTGTGGCATTTGTGTGAGAGACTTAGATAACTGGTTTCTCTTTTATTGCATTTTCTACTTTTGAATTGCTGGGAACATTTTGGTAACCATACATAAGAAATACTGCAGGCGCTATTTTTTTTTTTGAGGTAAAATACGGATTCGGGATAACCAGGTGATTGGGCCCACTCAGCATGAGTTCATGTAACGGACAGGTACTGTTTGGCTAACCTGATCTTCTATGACAAGGTGACCCACTGAAGTGGATGAGGGTAAGGCTGTAGATGATGTTTACCTGGACTTTTTGCCTTTGACACCATTTCCCACAGGATTCTTCCAGTGAAACTGACTGCTCGTGGCTTGGATGAGCGTACTCTTTGTTCAGTGAAAAGCTAGTTGGAGGACCCGGCCCAAAGAGCAGTGGTGAGTGGTGTTAAATCCAGTTGGTGGCTGGCCACAAGTGGCGTGCCACAGGGCTGAGTACTGGGGCTGGTTAGCTTTGACATTTTTTTCAATTATGTGAATTATCTGAGTAAGTTTGCAGATGACACTAAGTTGAGTGTGAGTGATGAGTAACTTGAGAGTAGGAAGGCTGTACAGAGAGACCTGGACAGGTTTGATTGATGCGACAAGGCCAATGGGATGAGGTTCAATAAGACCAAGTGCAAGGTTCTGTATTTGGGTCACAACATCCCCATTCAGCGTTACAGGCTTGGAGATGAGTGGCTGGAGAGCTCTCTAGCAGAAAATTACCTGGGGGTGTTGGTGGACTGCTGGCTGAACACTGCCAGCAGTGTGCCCAGGTGGCCAAGAAGGCCAACAGCATCCTGGCCTGTATCAGAATCAGCATGGTGAACAGGATTAGGGAAGTGACCTTGCCCCTGTACTTGTCACTGGTGAGGCCTCACCTCGGCTACTGTGTCCAGTTTTGGGCTTCTCACTACAAAAAGAAAACATTGAGGTGCTGGAGCAGGTCCAGAGAAGGGCAATGGAGCTGGTGAGTGGTCTGGAGAACAAGTAGCAACTCCTCTTTACCTTTAGCTAGCTTTTTTTGCAAACGTGTGAGCCAAATGATGGACTGGAGCAGCTTAATTTTTGTTATAAAAATTTTCTGTTCTGGGGAACAAGTCTCATGAGTGGCTGAGGGAGCTAGGATTTTTTAACTTGGAGAAGACTAAGGGAAGATGTTGGCACTCTCCTGAAAGGAGGTTGTAGAGAGGTGGAAGTTGGTCTCTTCTTCCAAGTAACAAATGATAGATAGAACAAGAAGAAACAGCCCCAGGTCACATCAGAGGAGGTTCAGATTGGATATTAAGAAATATTTCTTCATGGAAAGAGTTGACAAGCACTGGAACAGGCTGCCCAGGGAAGAGGTTGAGTCACCATCCCTGGAGCTATTTAAAAGCTGTGTAGATGTCAAGCCAAGGGACTTGATTTAGTGGTGGACTTGGCAGTTTTAGGTTTGCAGTTGGGGTCAATGATGGGTAGGTGCAGGGACATGCACTACCAAAGGTCTTTTCCAACATAAATTATTATATGGTTATATTGCAGCAATCTAATGTAATAATAAGTCTTGAGGTGAATCCTCACTTGAGGCTCATTTGGCAAGTACAGTTACTTTCTAAGTTTCGTTCTATGCATAAATTTCCATCAGGGAAAAAAAAATCCCTTATAGTGTCTATTTATAGTGCTGTCAGACTCTCTCAATGGTCATGCTCAGTTTGGCTGCCCTTCTGACCACAAGACCACNAGGTCTTTTCCAACATAAATTATTATATGGTTATATTGCAGCAATCTAATGTAATAATAAGTCTTGAGGTGAATCCTCANTGATTTAGTGGTGGACTTGGCAGTTTTAGGTTTGCAGTTGGGGTCAATGATGGGTAGGTGCAGGGACATGCACTACCANGGCAATGGAGCTGGTGAGTGGTCTGGAGAACAAGTAGCAACTCCTCTTTACCTTTAGCTAGCTTTTTTTGCAAACGTGTGAGCCAAATGATGGACTGGAGCAGCTTAATTTTTGTTATAAAAATTTTCTGTTCTGGGGAACAAGTCTCATGAGTGGCTGAGGGAGCTAGGATTTTTTAACTTGGAGAAGACTAAGGGAAGATGTTGGCACTCTCCTGAAAGGAGGTTGTAGAGAGGTGGAAGTTGGTCTCTTCTTCCAAGTAACAAATGATAGATAGAACAAGAAGAAACAGCCCCAGGTCACATCAGAGGAGGTTCAGATTGGATATTAAGAAATATTTCTTCATGGAAAGAGTTGACAAGCACTGGAACAGGCTGCCCAGGGAAGCGGTTGAGTCACCATCCCTGGAGCTATTTAAAAGCTGTGTAGATGTCAAGCCAAGGGACTTGATTTAGTGGTGGACTTGGCAGTTTTAGGTTTGCAGTTGGGGTCAATGATGGGTAGGTGCAGGGACATGCACTACCAAAGGTCTTTTCCAACATAAATTATTATATGGTTATATTGCAGCAATCT
>VZTY01034094.1:227880-307093 GCA_013400935.1 Turnix velox | reverse complement strand
GGGTAGGACTTTTTAATACGGTATGTGGTGGCAGGACTAGGAATAATGGATGTAAATTGGAACAGGGGAGATTCAGACTAGATATAAGAAAGAAATTCTTTATGTTGAGGGTGGTGAAACACTGGAACAGGTTCCCCGAAGAGGTTGTGGATGCCCCCTCTCTGGAGATGTTTAAGGCCAGGCTGGACAATGCACTGAGCAACCTGATCTAGTGGGCAGGGGAGTTGGAACTAGATGATCTTTAAGGTCCCTTCCAACCCAAACTATTCTGTGATTCTATGATCTCTGTTCTCCCAGGCACCTGAGATGCCACCCAGCCTTCACTTCCCTGTCTTCAGAGCTGCACAGTTCACACTGCTGCTTCACCCAATGTTTCTGTTCTTCAAGAGTTGTGAGCATCCAGAAAGCACAGGGGCATGCACTACCAAAGGTTCCTACAGTGCTTATTGTTTCATACACTAAGAATAAATCAAATTTAGTTTCCGCAATGAAAGGTGGTGCTGGTCCTGGCAGATAAGGCTGGCCACAGCATTAATACTCTGTAAAAAATTATCAGACCTGCATGTACTCTTTTCATGCTGTCTTACAGCCCCACTGAACAGAGCCTGCAGATGGCTGCTGGTTAATATTTCCTGAGTCTCATAAATGTTGCTCGAAAGCATTGTCTTTAATGTGACATCAGAGAAAGTCTTTAACTTCACATTGTAATAGAATGATTTTTATCTATCCAGTCATTTCTGATTTTGTTTGAAGTGGGCTCCTGGGGCCCTGCTGCATATTGGGTACTGAATGGCAACAAGCTGTCATATTGGCCAGGATATGCAGAAAAAGAAGGCAAAATGCCCTTAGGAAAAAAAAAATTAAATAAATAGATTTTGTTGGTGGGATTGTCACACACACATATCCACCCTGGCCTTTTTTAATTCCTGGTGTTCTGAATAGCCACAAGCAACAGTTTGGATAATCATAGAAATGTAAACATAAGAACCAAGATAAATTAATATGAACATCTTTTATAATTATTCAACTGCTATAGAATAATTTCTTTAGATGTTGCTTCTTCACATCCTCAGAGAGTGGAATACAGGTTTTCTGTTTATAGGCATAAGCCCAACTACTGTTGTTCTTTTCATTCTGTATATGGAGGAAATGCCTTAGGATTTCTTCCAGATGGAAGAATATCAAATATTCTTCATTGCATGCAGAAGGTTGTCGAGAACGACTGAATCAAACAGCAGTATAAAATATATAACATAACTTATCTGGAAAACTGAAAATTTCTGCTAAATTTCAATTCTCTTTAATCAAAACCTAGTTGAGAGTTTCTAGCCACTCCTGTTTTTCAAATTATTGATTTTTTTTCTTCACTGCAGTGTCCAGACAATGAAAATATTGCAAATCAGCCCAACCTCCTGTTTTATACCCTGAAAAAAAAAAGTGATTTGCTTTCAGATGCTTTGCGTAACTCAAGTAATAGAGCTGAGTCAGGTTTGAATCAATAGTTGTTCTCTCTCAATCGACTGTTTACTCTCCACCTTTGATTGTATGACCTTACAAAGCAAGGGCAAGCATCATCATTGCAGCCTGATCCTGGTTAAGTAAATCCACCTTTATGACTGGCCAGAATTACAGACCAAGCCTCCCTATAACTGTGGTCACTTCAGCACTGGTGTACTGACAGAACAAATGACTTGGAGTCATCACGACCATTGATTTTTGAGTATTTTGGATAAAACTGTATGCTTCAGAGAGGGTTTTCTAGGCCAAGTACTGCAGCATACAAGGAGGCACACAATCCACCTCCTTCAGTTCCTTTCTTCCTCACCACTCAGCTCAAATTAAGGCCAGCTCCAAATTATCTGCCATCTGAATTGTGCCAAGTGAACTCGAACTGCCTTTTCAGTTCATAAAGCATTCATTCAGTCCCAGCTGGGACTGTAAAATATGAATATGCTTATAATGTTGATAACATACGCTTACATACATATTAAGGAAATAATAAGCTATAAGATAAACCATAGCTCTAAAAATAATTAACTTCTCTGTCTCATTCTGCTGGAGGCCTATTTGGCACTGCAATCATCTGCCTAATCCAAATGACAGTGATTATGAAAATATTGCAGATTTTCATCCTGCCATAAATTCCTACCTGCTTCCTTCCTATCCATCTCCCATATGGGAAATTTGAGTTCTTTAGCATTAACTTCTCCTGGCATTTGATTTGCTGCATGGGACAAGTGTTGGTGGTAGGATCAATGCTGTGCAATTTAGAGTGAGAATGCTAATGGATCGAAGAACTTTGGAATTTCCCAGAATATACAACCTCTCTAGAAAACTGAAGAGTGTTGAGATGAGCAGGTTTAAACAGAGAAGCTTCATGCATAGAAGAGTATTTTAGCACATATTTCAGAAATTTTGCCTGTATTCTTCCTGGGTTTTTCTATTCTTTTAATTCACAGGCGAGGATTAATGCAAATCTTTACACTCACAGAGATTAAAATATTCACCTCCTGAAATGCTGTTAACGTGTTCTGAAAAATATTTAAACTGGAGCTTTGCAATAGAAAATAAAATGCACACATATCTATCTGTACTAGGTTTTACAGTGTCCAAATGACTGCTAATAAAATGCTCAGAATGCCTCCTGCTAAGAAGCCTTAAGAGAGGGGAACTGGGACAAGTTTGCCTTGTAGCCCCAACGTTGTGACAGGAACAGCAATGACACAATGACAGACACTGCAATTTCAGCTGGAACCATACCTATCTCTTTCAAAGAGAAAGAATGCATTGTGCTTGGTCAGGTGTTAAACCTTACTGTTTGGTCTCTACTAGTATCTGTTTTACACAGTTCAGCGACCTACCATTTGTTTTTAATTCAGAATAAGGTTTCACTCTAGACAAACCCAGTACTCACCATGAGTGGTAACAGGACCACTTACATGCTATTTCCAAAATTGGCTTATATATTCCACTGGTAATACATGTGGTTCATCTCATGTACAACCTGCTTGCTTCTGCAGTTAGCTCTTTGTATTGGAGTTGAAAATCTGAGGGAGAGCTGTATCTTGTTTGCCATAAAATAAAACATGTTTAACAACTAGTCTTGTGTTGCCTCTGTTGCTGATGAAGACTATGTTGGTCACAACAAGAGAAGGATTTTTTTTTAATTCCCAAGGAATATGAACCAGTTTGAGTAAGAACTTTGGATATATCTGAATTTAAATGTCAAGCTGCAGAAAATCTCAGATCAGGAGTAACAGGCATGTAAGAGTCATGAGAATCTGTGTCTACAATGTTTCTGGCTAAAGTGATAGAGAGAAGGTAAGTGCAGGTACTGAACATGCTGCATTCAAATGTGTGGCTTGCTGTCATTGTAAGAACTGAATTTAGATCCTGGTCAGAGTGCAGATGCCTGACTGGCAGAGAAACTCTGAAAAGATGTAACAGTTGGAAAAAAAAAGCACTTTTCTATATGGAAAGGGCAAGGTATCAGATCCACTTTCAAAGAACTGATGGAGAGCAGTATGTCCTTAACTTTCAGTAAGTACTGTAGGATCATGCTTAAAGAATCCCCCTATGTGTCAGAGGCATCTATATGTCACTATTTGTATCAAGTGACAAAATCCCAGTTCACTGGCCTTCATTCAGATCTATCACACTCTTTTGTGCTCCTTATAGAGGGTTTTCATCCAGGCGAGATCAGTTATGCTCTCACCCCAAGTGTTATCCAGTTGGGGTTTAGATGAAACTGCTCTTTCCAAAATTCCTTTACTGGAAGTCTGGGATATTCTACCTTTACAAATCATAAGCAAATCATAGAATCAATGAATGGTTTGGGTTAGAAGGGACCTTAAAAGATCTAGTTCCAAACCCCCCTGCCATCGGCAAGGACACCTCCCACTAGATCAGGTTGCTCAATGCCTCATCCAGTTTGGCCTTAAACACCTCCATGAAGGGGGCATCCACAACCTCTCTGGGCAACCTGTTCCAGTGTCTCACCACTCTCACAGTAAAAAACGTCTTTCTTATATCCAGCCTAAATCCCCCCTCTTCCAATTTGCATTCACTATTCCTAGTCCTGCCATCACATACCCCATTAAAAAGTCCTACCCCAAATTGTTCATGGGACATCCTCGGTCATAGAAAATTTTGTATAAATTTGTCTTGAATGTTTGTGCAGACTCAGATTGCCTGTAAGAATGATAACATGACCCCTAATTTGAGTGGTGAAAGGACAGACAGCAGAAAACTGCTTCTCAACAAAGAGAAAATTCCTGGTACTTCTCTTGTTGCTTATAGAATTAGCATTGGTTGTAATTGTCCAGATATGAAAGGAATGGCTTGCACACTTTCCAGACTGCCCACATCTCTGAAGCACCAATGTGTAAACTAGCACTTCAGTGGACAGGAAACAAAGTTGTATAAGAGTGCACTATATTCAAGCCTTGAGGCTTCTGTTACAGGTGGCCTCAGTGAAAGTTCTATTTTGAAATCATACTTGCTGCAGCTATCTTGTGAATACAAGAGGGAACTATCATAGTGACTGACACATAGAGTCTATGGGCAGGTAATACAAAGGGAATGAATTTTCTGAGGTAAAAGAGCAATTGATACCAATTTCCTTCACTCTGAGATGAAAAAGGCTAAAAGGGAAGCCAGTTGCTTCAGAAGTTGAAGCCAGTGAGAAGAGCCTCCAGGAAAATGATGAGGAAGGTGAATAAGCAACACTAAAGAAATCAGACTGCAGTCTGTCTGTACATTGCATGGTCCAACACTTCAGCTTCTTAAATGACTGCTTCCAATGTAGAAAGACACCTAGCTAATTAGTTGTGAAAAGGCATCGATAATGAAGATTGATTGTGCAGGGAGAAAATCTGCTTCAGTATGCCTCCAAAGCTGTTCTGTAGAACACAAAGGCATGAAAGTCTGGTCAATGTAAAAAAGTGGCCTCCACCAATAGTGATGTCTAACTGAGCTCTGGTGTCTCAAGATTGAGCTGATACATGGTTAGGGAAGATAACTGGCTTCTGGACTGATTACACTAAAAGATAAACATAATATGCATCATTGTCTAAGCTCACTGTTTCTAGATATTCTTGGGGATCAAATGGTAGCCTTTGAACCACTCAGAGACCCTCCTTTTTGGCAACCAAAGATTTTCATGCATTCCACAAGATCCTCTGCTGTCTGCTGCTTTTCCCTTGGCAGTCTCTATGCATACCTTTTACCAAGACATTTTACCAAGACAGTGGCCAGAACATTGAGTGACCACAGCATCGAGTTTCACTTGTAAAGTGCTCATGAACAGCTTGAATAAAGAAAACATTAACAACTTTATCTTGAGACAGACCAAAGGAATCTGAGACTCATGCCAATGCATTTAATAAGAGTGTCTTTTGGTCACTGGTACAAGATTTAGAGAGAACTGGGAGTTCAGTCCAGACAGACTGGATGTGAAGTGTGTTTTGTAGGGTGTCTCAGGGGCTAGAGAATCTCTGGGAAAGAGCCCGGCCTAAAGCAAGATCTCGAGTCTGTCTACCTGTCCGATGCCTCAGAGCCACATGTGGAACTATGAGAGAGCTTCTTTGATAAAACCTCATTCAGCTGGATCTTGTTCTGGCAGGCAGGAGAATTTGAGAATCAAAGTGGTGACTTTGAAAAAAAACCTTTAAGGAATAATAACATGCATACTTTAAGATATATAAATTCCTCATTCTATGCTTGCTAGTAAGACTCGGGGCACTGAGGAAGTACTTGAAAAGTGCCCTAAATTCTGGAGGGGATGCTTCAGTGGGTGAAAGAGAAGCCCTGTATTTTCTCCTCTCTTTCATTTTCATCATAATAGAAATGAGACATGCCACTTTGGAGGCACTAGTAAGAAAAGGGAGCTCACTCAAACATCTTAATATGCTCCAAAGATAGAGAGAGCTCTTAGGTCATCAAGATGTCAATAGTGATGGAGAAGCTCCTTTCCTGGGCTGCTTTGCAACCTGGAATTATGGTTAGTGGAAATTCTGTAGTGTTGAGTCCCTCATGTTTCTCTGTCAGCCAGTGCTGAAGTTTCAGGAAATCATACACTTCCTAAGAACACACTTTTCTCTGAGGCAGTATCATTATGCAACCAACATATGTGCCATAAAGGGATTATCTCTCTTTGGTAAACTGAAGTCCACTCTGTATTCCTGAGGAACCTGAAGACAAAGAAAAAAAGTTCAATTGTTAAATGAAAAAAGTAAGAACGAAAATAAGCTCAAGAAAGAGTAGGATCTGTGTGACAGCAGTATGTAGTAAAAAAAGAAAAGAAAACAAACCTCGTTTGGCTGGTACATCGGCAGTGACGACTGTGCTCATCTCTTATAATTATTATGCAACCAAGCAGGAGGTACACCATTATGGAGGTTGTCTGGGCAAAAAAATCTTGTCTTGCATGTTTGGATGTGTGCTCACCACAGTTTGCATGCTCATATGGACAATCACTTGAAGGGAAAACACAATCTGCTGCAATGCCTATCTGCCAGACAAAATGTGCATGATTAGTTCCATATGGCTTTTCATTCTGAAGCAGCACAGCTCCAAAGTGAGGAAAGACTTCAAACAGAGGTGATGATGTATTCCAACATCCCAGTTCGATAAGGCATGTGGGGGGGGGAAATTGGCCTTTGGTGGGTTTTAAACACACATTTGTGTGCTTTGCTGATTAGAGATGTGCTTAAGTATCTGCTTAAAGACATGTACATATTAAGACTTCATCTTCTTTTTGTGGGCTTTGAATCAACTCCCAAGTGATTTGGTGACTGAGGATGCAAAAGCACATTTCTGCAATCTACAGGAAAACAGGACCTATTTTCTAATGTAATATTCTGTGATTCTGTGATTTTCCTTTACTGTTGAGATGCATTCTCTAGTAGAAAAGTGCTAATGCTATTCCTCCTCACACATTCACATTAGAAGATGGAAGGAGGTGCCTAGTGTGGTATGAACTTCATCTCACAGTTAAAGAGGAGAGACTAATCACCAAATCCAGAGGTTGAACTGCATTTTAACATAACTTCCTGATTTTGACTTCAAAACAGCCATGACCTTTCATTCCAGCTTTGAAAAGCTTCTGTATGAACTTTCTTTCTCCATACACGTACTAGGGAAATGGGGCCAGCTAATGTTCTAGAATTTAGATGTTAAAATCTCTTGCCTAAATGTAAGTGCTGATGGTAAGTAACATAAATAACCCTTTTCATACAGAATATTTTAGGGGAGATTGGCACTAAAATTACCCTTTGTCATAAATGCCATAAGTAAAATGTAGCATTCTGTTCAGCATGGCGGATTGCTTCTAACAGCCAAGAGCAGGAGGTCAGCAACGGTCTGTAAGTGTTGTGATGTGCAGGAGGTAGCATCTCTGTCGTACTCCTTCCACCACTGCCATCTGCAAAGGTGACATAGTGGAGTGACATCAAAGATGGAGAAATCAGGCATCTATATAGGAATGCTCAAAATTCAAACTGCTGAGCAAAGGGGAGTTTTCAAACTAGTCAGTTAGAAACACTGAGAGAGCTGTGAGTCTGAAACTCAAGTTGTTGATGTTTCCCTGAAGAAATATGGATTCAGAGTCCTGAAATCACTCTCTTGATGTGTCTTTTGTGCTTTATTCTGTAGCCAGGGACGAGGAAACATGCCCAGGAGATGAGAGCTAAATCCCAGACTAGCATCACCCTCACAGACATTTGAAGAAAGAGATGATGCTCATCTCTTCTCCTGAACATAGACTGCTCTGTAGTCCAAAGGGAAGGATTTGTGAGAGCAGATGGCAAGGGTCCCCAAGGGGAATGGATCAGCAGCCTTAGGTATTCATAGGCACTTAGCTCAGGGAGGGGTGCTCTTCGATTCCTCAGGCCACTGAGAAAATAAGAACAGAGTGCTCATAAATTAGAGAAAATGCTCTAGAGCAGGAGCCAGAGTCTTGTCCTCGGGGAACAGATAACTCACTGAGGAGCTCCAAGACATGGCTGTTCTTGACTGATGCCATGGTCTTCTCTTCTCAGATGTACAAAGACTTGAGAGAAATGGGGACCATTCTCAGGCCTAGTTTGCAGTGCCTGATGTTTAGGAAATTTTTTTAAGCTCAGGGAGCTGTAGGCTTAAACTCCTAGATGATCAGAAGTCTCTGGGATGCAAATTTTACGTTTACCAAAGCAGTAGTCTAGGCTCAGGGGGGACCTCATAGTAACTTATCAATACCTGAGGGGGTCCTACAGAAAGGCAGGGGTAGGACTTTTTAATAAGATATCTGATAGGAGGACTAGAAATAATGGATGTAAATTGGAAGGGGGTAGATCCAGGCTTGACATAAGAAAGAAATTCTTTACAGTGAGGGTGGGGAAACGCTGGCCCAGGTTGCCCAGAGAGGTTGTGGATGCTCCCTCTCTGGAGGGGTTTAAGGCCAGGCTGGCCAAGGCACTGAGTAACCTGATCTAGTGGGAGGTGTTCCTGCCTATGGGAGGGGGATTGGAACTCGATGATCTTTAAGGTCCCTTCCAACCCAAACTATTCTATTATTCTATACTGGACAGAAGTAGGGCATCATTCTTTGAGATGAAGCCATCTTAACTGAATGCAGGGATAGCTCAGGTTCATTACATGAATTCCGAGCAGCAGATCAGGAGGCCCACAAATGAAGGATGAACCTAGCTGCTTGGCACAGTAAAGCCAAGACTACGCAGAACATGCCTGTAGGCTCTCAGGGAAGATGTTCTCTGGGGATGTAGGTGCCCCATGTGCATAAACGCAGGAAAACAGCGTTTCCCTCAGCTAGTCACAGCAAGGTAGGACAAGATCTTACCTTGAATCCCTCCCCTCTGAGAGTTTTGCAGGTTCTGCCTCTGCCACCCCAGGGTGATTGTTAGGTAGTGCAGGTTGCATGTGAAGTCCTGCCTGAGTGCAGTTTTATTTAGGAGCATCCATTTCATATCCTGAAATAAATGGCTCGTAACAAGAGGCTGAACTGCTGTCACTTTCTCCCTCCCTCAGGCAGAGAAGGGAGCTCCCTGTCAGTCTCCTGCATGACGGCAGGCACCTCCAGCACTGAACAGGCCTTTTTGCAGCACACGTTTGGCTTACAGACTCTTCAATTCTGCCTCTAGCGCCACTCTGAGTGTATAAATCTCTTTTTTTTTATGAGGGGGGGAGGCTGCGTATTAATCCACGCGCCTAGCCTTGTCGTCTTGCAAAATGGAGATCTTCCTCACCTGACAAGCAAAGTGAGAGGATAAATATTTCAGAGAGCATGAAGCACTCAAGACAGCTCTCACGGCGCGGGGTGACAAAAAGCACCTCGGCTAGACAGCAAAGCGCTGCTTTAAAATTCCCAGGAGGAGAGCAGGGAATAGAGATGAGCTGTGGCAGCGTGGGAGGCAACGGCAGCCATCTGCGCGGCAGCGGCGGAGCCGGCGGGAAAGCAAAAGGGATGCGTGTGGAAGCTTCCTCCCTTTCTTCCTCCTTCCCTCCCCTGCCACGCTGTCGGCGCTTCACCTGTGTGCTCTGCCGTCAAGTAATGTTGTTCCTCCTCCTTCCTTTTTTAAAAATAATTACCTTTTGCTACATCCAGCCCTGCAGGAAGAGAACTCGAGGTGGGGGGGAGCGAGATGGGACAAGTTGTGTTGCAGTTGGGCTGGTTTCCATGTTAATCTGTGCGATTCCGGCTGCGGCTTAGCAGGGAGCTTGTTCTCCACAGAAACAGAAGATTTACGGGGGAATTGGCTTATTTGATTAAATACTGGACTAATGCGGAGGTCAGTGACTGCTTTCTCTCAGGCCTGTGAAAACCAATGACCCTGAGGGAGGGGAAGGTGGCAGCTCCGGCATCGTTTGCTGCTGGTGCTGCTTCCAGTCTCTCCCCACGAGAGGGCAATATAGCAACATCCATCGCACTTCCCTCCCTCAATAAAATACCCTCTAAGAAGGGAAAAGATTTCACTCTTCCGTTAATGTATAGTGTATAAGGAGCGTTAACTCTTATCAACTGTTTCTATTTTGCTTATAGCAGTAACGTAATCAGTATGGGTTAAATTTCTTCCAGAAGCAATAATGAACCTTCGTTGGTGTCCCAGCTGTGACTACTAAGTATCAGAAGAAAACTTAATTTTCATACCTCAGACTGTCTATAAGACAGTTAAAATGGAGGCTCAGTGCTACAAGTCATCCACAGGGGGTAGCCCCTTTATCAGTCATTTACATAGGACTATCAGTAGGAATAAAATTCTGTTGGTTCATGTCCTTATGTTCATTGACCCTCATGCAATTATGGTCTATTTTGTATCTCTCCCTCAGGTCTGTAACCTCCCGTGTTTAGTTGACAGATTTCTGTATCACCTCCTGACCCAGCTGGTGTGAATAAGCTTTTCAAAAGTGCCACCAACAGTAAATCACCGCTCCTACGGCAGTTTATAAAAGATTTATCTCTCACTTGACAGGGAACTGCTAACCACATGCTAAACATTTTTGATAATGCCATTCCAGAAATGTTTTTTTCTTCCCCTCCACTTATTTCATATTCTGTCTCATATTCCAAAAGGCCGTGCGTATTTTGCAGCTGTCTTATCAGATGCAGCCAAAGTATTTTTCTTCCGAGTGACTCGGTTCTTTCTAGACATGTGATTTGTCTTTGCTTTGTGTTACACAAAAGTTACATGCCAGCTCCAGGCTCTGGCAGTGATTTACAGTGTTACTGGCTAACAGAAAGAAGAACACGTAGTTGTTAGCCCGATAGTGAGAGGTAAATCAGGAGGATGGAGCCATGCTCTTCTCAGTGGCCTCCAATGATAGGACTTGGGGCAACGGGTGGAAACTGGAACACAGGAGGTTCCACAAAACTGAAAGAATGCTGAAACAGGCTGCCAAGCGAGCTTGTGAAGTCTCCTTCTCTGGAGACACTCAAAAGCCATCTGCATATGTTTCTGTGTGACCTGGTCTAGGTGATCCTGTTCTGGCAGGGGGCTGGACTAGATGAACTCTTGAGGTCCCTTCCAATATCTGGTATTCTGAGATTCTGTGTAAACAAGACAGGACCACCACAGAAATGCTACAACTAGTATGATTGGAAGAAGGGAATGTATTCTTACAGAACAACTGCTTAAAATTAATTAGTGCATTGAGATAAGGTATTGTGTAGTCTATGGCTCCAGTTGGCAGCTGAGATGAGCACACCATCAAGGATAGGTGGCAACAGGGTGCAGGGTGCCAGGCTCACAGCCACAAAAGGGTTAACAATTTGATCACAGCATAGACATTACTATGTTTCTCCCACACATCATGCTCTTTAATTGCTGTAAACCCTTGGGCAGCTCTGTGGAATGGAGGAAGCAACTAGTTTGGTGACTCAGAGCTGGTGACATGGTTGCTCACATAGCTGGCCCCATGCACACGTCACGTTAGATGCCTGCAGTAAACCATCATTATTTGCCCGGGTGTGCCGACACCTCCCTTCCAGGGCAGGAATGGAGATGGTGGAGAGCAGAGAGTCATTTCAGCCCCAGAGGATGTGGCAGTGCTGAGAGGGTCAGCTTCAGCAGGTTGGAGAGGAGCCCTGCACTCAAAGAATTGCAAAGGACCCAAGTACCATCTGTACTGACAAGGACAGGTCAGTCTCTTAATGATCCCACTCCTGGCTGTGAGAAGTGCTACCATCATGAAAAATTAAAAATTACTTCACAGTCTGAAGACCAATAAGAGCCTTTGTAGGTTAATACTTTTTCACTAAAATAGTGACCTCCCACAGAATATTTTTCACCAGCGTTTCATATTACTTTAGCTATAGCAAACTGCTGCCTGGAAAACTTTTGCGTCAATGAGATTTTCTTAGTGGAAAAGGATGTTAATAGTAACAGGAAAGCTAGTTTTCCAGCCCACAGAACCAAATGCCAGCCAGCAACAAAAGAGGCAGAAAGGGGAGAAAAAACAAGGAAACTGTAAAAAGCTCTGTAACTTTTTAACAGTGAAGGTTTACTTGAATTACGGATTTGACCGTTAGTTGCAATAGGCTTTCAAGCAGAAATAAACTTGAGTAGATTTTAAGGAAATTTTATGTGAGACACATATGTAAATAGATCTACACAATTTTTATTAAAGCATCATGAGGAAGAAAATACCAATTCAGTGTGACATGCAGTATGCAACCAGTCCATAAATCACTGGTTAAATTTGTGCAGTGTGAGTGATACATACATGTAGAGAAGATGGATTCTGCATAATCTCCTCTAATTAACTGGGAAAGCAAAAAAACAATAGGAGAGTAATGAAGCTTGAGGAGTTTTGTCAGCTCAGCCACTTTCAAAGTCACATCCCAGCCGTGCACAGTTCATTCTCACAGGATAAGCTGCTGTGCAAAGCCACTCCAGCATGCTCATCATGAAGCATGAATAATAGCATCAGCTTCTGATTTAAGTATCAGATAAGATAAAAATTAAGCCAGCCTGCATCTTTAGCCCAAAGGAAGAACTGGACAGGACAGGATTGACTCTGGTTTACAGCAGTGGACAGGAGCAGACAATACATGGCAGCAGCTTGCATGTATGGTGGTATCCAAAGTTTGGAGATTTCCTGCCTGACAAAGGTTTGTTGCACCACAGAGGGGACAGATATGCCACTTTAGCTGAATTATTTTATCCTGTAGCTAAAATACATTTCTACATATGAGCTAGATTTCAAGGTGCCTCTTCTCACTACCACATTAAATAAATGCATAAGTACCATATCTAAACATAAGCAAAGAGGTTCATATTTTTTCTCATTGATTACCACATTTTCTACAAGATTTACAATAAATATTCTACAGCATCTAGATGAATGTCTTGTTACAGAACTGGGGCATCAGCCATTACTAATAAACCACTTTTCACTCTTAATATTTTCCCCTGCGCAAACAATTTGACTGGTTGAATCAGTTTAAGATTAGGGGAATCTGAAGACCATTTAGAACTTTTGCTGTCAAGTTCATGACAAATTCCTTTCCTCACAACTGCAACTGTTTCCGTGAGTACCTGTGTACCTATTTCTTGGGATGTTTGCCCATTACACAGGGAATGGAAGTAATTTCAGCTGAGACGGATTGGCAGAGTTAAGCTCAATGGGACCCTGGCCCCAGGTTCCATAACCAATAGATTAGATAATAGAAGTTTATTACTTTTCAGAAGAAATGACAAAACTAAACGTTAACAGACAGATTGACTTTCCTGTTGGGTCACTGTTCAGTAAATTCCCTACTACTTTTACAGTCTGAACCACTACATTTGGCTTTCAGCTTAAGTCCTTAAAGCAAGAAGATTGTTTCTTTATTACCTTGCTACCATTCTTCATTTTAATGGTATTTTTCAAGCTCTCTAATTAAATCTGGCAAGTGCTATTGAAAAAAAAAGAAAGGAAAAAAATCCAACCCTGTCCCTCATGTAGCATAAACACAAACAAACACAGTTGCTTTCATCCTTCTCATTTAAAAATCCAACAGGCACTGATTTGTGCCAGGCAAGTAACTGGGTGCTTAATGGAGTCAGCTGAATAAGGCTGATAACTTCCTTCACAGAAGCTGATGGTAAACTCACAGCAATTATCTATGACGGACTCACTCTTTAGAGCAGGCTTTTGGGGAGGCTGTAGGAAAGTGTGTATTTGCCACCTTTTGGTACCTTGTCCTGAGGAACCAGGACTAGGAATATTGGATGGTTAGTTCAACTAGAGATGGGTTCATGCTAGAGTGGGGGGGTCCAACTGGGAGTGTGCACAGCTGTATGGTGCTGTAGCTGGACCAGAAACTAGTGGCTTCAACAGTCCAGAGATTTTTTGTCTTCTCCTTTTCTTCTCCAAAAGTCAATATATGTACTTTAAATAGATGCCACTACAGAAGGACAACTGGATACATTAAAGAGGACTGCGGTGAGAAAGAGAGCACACAGTCAATGTGAGAAACTATGGAGAAACTCCTTGCAAAAGATTCTACACATCAAAGAGGGTTTTTATTTATTAGGTATATCTACCATAACACTTACAACCTTGCAACAAAAATAAATTTATGATCTATCTTAATCACACACCTTATCTACAGAATACAGTAGCTACACAGACCTTTAAGGTCACAAGATATTTAAAAATACCAGGGCCACAAAATTGAATGTTTGAAGAGGGGTCAGAATCAGAGAACTCTCATATCTCACATCACTGATTTCCCAAGGAAAACACTTTTTCTGCTCATACCACATGATCTATAGTAATCTTGTTCCCTCATTTTCTGATAACACAGGATTCAGGTCATAGATTTTTCATTGTTTTGAAAGAAGACTGAACAAAAGTGTTCCGTGCTTGCATCCTGCTAACAGACCATGACCCTGTAACTTTGTTTCCTACCACTGACATATGATGGAGCAATGCAACCTGGCCACTTTCCTTCCTGCCAACTCCAAAAGTGAAAAGGTAATCAGAGCAACAGCCAAGATAGGAAGAGGCAAACGTCTGTTAACTCAGAGTTGTCAGACTTAAAGTTGGGTTTTTTTGAGCTCTTGACCCAGCAGACTATAACAGCCAAGGATATCTAAACCAAAAAACACTTGAGAGAAACATAAGCAAAGAGGTTAGCAGGCAAAGGAGGGTGATGTGCAACTTCTTAGGCTGTTTATAATACTGCAGTCTCCACTTTG
Organism: Turnix velox; assembly: GCA_013400935.1. Classification (NCBI taxonomy): domain Eukaryota; kingdom Metazoa; phylum Chordata; class Aves; order Charadriiformes; family Turnicidae; genus Turnix; species Turnix velox. The sequence continues at coordinate 292,415 of VZTY01034094.1, read as the reverse complement.
TTTTTCTTTTCTAAATCCAGATTCATTGTTTGGGGCCATCACCAAAATGTTCTTTGTTTTTTTACCATGAAACAGATGGCATAAATGTGCCCTGCAATTTTATTGCTCTGTTACAATTTCATCGTGTCATGCTCAAACCGATAGTTTCATTCAGTCTACAATAAAACTTTCATTCTGCTGCAGTGCCTATGGATGCATCGAATAAAGTGACAGCTTAAGAAGTTTCAAGTTGCTAAATCAATATTTCATTATTTGTCTCATGTGGTTTTATTTGTGACAGAAAGAAAGCTCTGCAACAGATAAAAGCTTGAAATGGCTGCTTGGAAAGATGTCATGAGAATGGACTTGTACACAATGGCTGCATTTTTAATCTGTTCATTTCTTAATCCAAACCTAATACATCTTTTTCTGATGTGGTGAGATTAGACAAAATTTCTCAGCTCTGTTCAGTACAAATTACCAGCTGAAAGAATATTTCTTCAGGTTATATGCAAGTGAAAGAAAACTTCTATTATAAATGTACCTTGGCATGGGTTAGAATATAAAACCAAAACTGATCTGTGAAGAGGTATTCTGAAGAGAGTTCGATTCAAGAGAAGCGTGACTAAAGGGAAAACATCAAGATTTAACTCTCCTCAGTTCCTTATCAGTGCTTTTCAACCTCAGCAAGAGTCAGACACTCAACATATTTAATCATTTAAGAAGTAGGTACAGGAACTTGCTACTCTAACTGCAGAGGTATTTTCTTGCCCAGAGTGGAGTGGGATTGATCTGTGAATACATAAACGTATCTAGAAATCCACCTTCAAGGACAAGCTATTGTTACAGATAAAACCTTAAAAAGGAAATTACAAGGAAACATGTTGATGACAGAAATTATTTTCTCCTACAAAAAAAAACATTGTCAACTTCTTGGCTTTAGGAAACATTTTACCTGCTTGTCTCTAGAGATAGCCTTATACACACTACCAAAGAAGGAGAGAGATGATTTTAAAAAATCCAAAGGAATAAAAACACCTATCTGGTTAGACAGTCCCTACATGTCTGTCCAGGTAACTACAGCATTCCTACATGCCTTCCTCCTCACTGCCTCACTGCATGCCAGTGAGCATCCCATTAGCCCTCTCTCCAGGTTGGATCTTTCACACAGATACCATGAATGCCTGCACTGGCCTATCCAGTTTAGCCAACCATTATCTGTGGTTGAGGGTGGTTTGGTGTTTTGTATTGTGTGACTGGTCCAATGTCCTCATTTTGATGATTTCCTTGCTGTGGATTTGCTGGATAACTTGACATCAGCCACTGCACAAAGGCAGGCCAAATAACAGACGTTAAAGTTAAAAAGATATCAAAGATACTTGTACAAGAACATAACCAAGGGATTTGGAGGATTTCTGACACTCCTGTTCTCTTGCTAGTGCAATTGCTTTGACCTGGCCTCTTTGTTTTCTCTCTGCCTTTTTTTGTTTTGTTTTGTTTTTATTTTTTTATGACAAGAAATACTAGACCATTATTTAATTGTATCACTTTCCTTAGATTTGACATGAAAAGAGACCTTTTAACATTTCTTTGTGCCCTTACAATAATTAGACTTGCAAAACACACCCTGTAGCATTCCATTAAAATTAATTAACTCACCTGCCAGCAGTTTGAATAACAAAGTGAAGAAAACAATTTCTATCAGGCACTGGACAGCAAGGGCAGGGACATTTCAAAAGCACACTCAAATAATTTCTTTATACACCTTTCGAAGCCTTGTAAAAAATGCATCGTTTACAATATACCCCCAAGAAATCAAAAGCCTCTTTGGAGAGAGAGGAGTAACTCCATGGACCCGGAAAAGCTTTTGTCTCAATGTCCTTTGCAACATAAATCCAAACAAGACCTTGCTCCATCTTGTTGCAGGGTTTCAGCATGAGGAGAGAAGTGATCTCTCAAGCAGAGAAGTCCATTGTAGCTCAGGGATTTGTAAAGCTGAACAGCTACCTTGGGCCAGCAAAGGTCTAACAGCCCTGCAGATACTTGTCTCACTTGTAGCTTGACCAATTCTTTCCACATTAGCTTTGGTCATGCACAGCATGTTACAAGAGGCTGGTTTTGAAGCTAAAAAGGCCTCTGCTACTCAGAAGTCTTACTTTATGGTCAAATGCAGTTAGCAGGCCAGGCAGAGTGGCTGCTTCTGAAGGGCATGTACTATAGCAGTCAGAGTTTCATCCTGCTGATGAGTTCTCCATCAGTGCAGGATGCTCTTCTTCAGGAGGGGGAGAAGACAGCATCTCTGCCATCTCTCTCACCCAGTGATACCTCCATCACAGCTGTACTGAATGTTATCCAGCCTCAGATCAACATAGAGGCTGTGATGCCAATGTTCAGTGTCATAGCAGTCTGAGGAGGCTACCTGAGGGTGGTGAGCAGTTGTGGATGCTCCATCCCTGGAAGTGTTCAAGACCAGGGTGGATGAGGCTTTGAGCAACCTGATCTAGTGGCGGGAGCTTGTAACCAGATGATCTTTAAGATCCTTTCCAACTCTAACCATTCTATGATCCAAGAAAGCAGAGAGGAGTGGGATAGTAATGTTGTTTTGTAGCACCTCATCTGTGAAATCTACAGGAAGAGGAGCATTTGCTCACAACTGACAACAACAATCTTTTTAAAAGAAAGGTTTATTGAAGTGATGTTGACAATCAGCAAGCCAATCACTTGTCATAGTCACATGACAGAGATACCAGAGGTAAGGTCCATGAGCTGCACCTCAATCTGAAAACATGTGTCCAACAGCAACATGAACAGGTCTTTCTCTCTCTCTCCTTTGCAAGGCCTGGCACAGAAGAGCTGCTGGGAAAGGGCCAGGGGGAAATTAATGCTTGGATGGTATGGGGTAGCACTATTCAGCTGCATGGGAGGGCATTTAAGCATATGTCCTGCCCCTGAAACAGGAATCAGAGAATGAGGTTTAAATCTTTAATTTTGTCCTTGGAGAAGTCTTCTCAACAGTATGGAACAGAAATTGGTTCAGGGAGTAGTGCTACGCTTTAATTGGTCAAATCAAGATAAACATGCTTTTATATGGCAGTCTGGAAATTTCTGAACAAATGAGCAATGTTGGATGATTTTTTTCAGCCAAGCTGCTAGGAGACATCACTGTAGTCAATCATACAACTATCAACTACTGCTGCTCAGGATTTTTCTTTTTATAAACTCTGCTATACTGAGGACTGATATAGTGAAGCTAAAATTGCTCATGAGATCATGTCAGTTTTGACAAAAACAAGCAGCAAAACCTGCACTGGCTAAGACTTTTCAGGTTTCAGATGGAATTTGTGATCAAAAAAGTAAAATGGGATGGTTGGTGTCACCAGCACACAAAAAATCAAGTGGGCAGCTCAGATCCACAAATCCTGGTCTACTTTTACACAACCCATGAGAAGCTAATTAAATAAATTGATTCTATAGTAAGTAGCTGGACTTCACTCTACACAGCAGTCTGCATATGCTGTAGGAAATTTCAAGGGATTTCTAAGTATGAAAACTGCGAGGACTGATAGCCAATGTTAATGTGCAAAACAGCCCACTGTTCTGAAATGGGAGAAGCTCAAGTTCAAATCCTTCCTTCAGGGCCATGGGTGAATGGCAAAGTCAGGGACAACCAGTCTTCTTCATGGGTTTGGGGATGTTTGCTAACAGCCTCTAACCACTGAGTATTTTGGCACAGGTATCATGATTTTGTTAAGAGTCCTGGTGCTCTCATTGGTGTGCCAATGCATAACAGTAATTTTTGAAACCTCAAAGCATTTTGCAGGACAGAAAACCCTTTTTTAAACACTCTCCAGACACTGGTGGAGATGACAGTTTTCACTACCTGCATGGAAAGGCTGAAATGTAATGAAGGTGCCAGCCCAAACTGCTAAGAGAGAAACAAATAATGTTTAAAAAGTCTGAAAAAATACCTACTGAAGACAACACACTAGAGAGTCTTTTTAAAGTTACATTTAATCTCAAGAATATGCAGAATAAAAATATCAACATCTATGAACATCAATATAGGTGAATGTGAAAGATTTTAGGGAGGAAGATGAAAAGGTGGTATAATTATTTGGCAGTGTTATTAATAAAAAACATGCAAAATCAACATGCTAAGAGAAAAAAACCCCCAGAAATAGAAAAAAGCAGCAACTAAATTTTACAATTACTAAACATACTTGACTAAACATGTTAAACTTCCTTTAATTTTGTAAATGTTACTGTTTCAGAAAAATATTTTGGAGCTCTGACAGAATTATCACCAATTCTTCCAGCCAGGAACAACTCTACAGCAGTAGGACTTCAGTTGCTTTGCCAGCACAGGCTCCATAAAGCAGTACTCCAAGGGATGTTCCAGGGGCACAGGGATGCTGTCCCAGCCACAGTTAATAGAATCAGGCTGTGCCAGCACACTGTGGACCTGGAACTGAGCCATTCCCTGAGGACCATTATGTCAAGTAGACAATAAAGTGAAGTTTAGTTCTCAGCAGTCCCTGCCTCTCAAATTTTGGCAAACCCCCCCACACATCTGGAGAACAGAACTTTAACACTATAATAATGGGACAACCCACTGAAGGACCAATGTACATGTAACTAGAAGGGCTCAGGATTCACAAATAAAGGCATGTAACCCTTGTCTTAAAACACAGGTACTTAATTATTTGGCTAAGCTAATTTCTGCACTTCCTAACACACCCCCTCTCCCCCCATATACATATGGGATAAGCAAAACTGGCAGGTAAGGGGTTAAGGCTTACACTTCCCTATTGCTTGGCAGGCATCCCCATGGATCTCCCTGTCTCAATGGAAGGAAGTGTGTTGCTCACTCCTTTGACCCAGTCACCCAAGACACTTGGATTTTATCCTGCCAAACAGTCCAGGCATGTGGGGCCCATGCATGCCAAGACCACAGGACCAGGGTGCTCCTGCTGGGTGCACAGCACAAACACTGGAACAGGTTGCTCAGAGAGGCTGTGGATGCCCCCTCCACAGGTGGGGGTGGAGGTGTTTAAGGCCAGGCTGGACAAGGCACTGAGCAGCCTGATCTAGTGGGAGGTGTCCCTGCTTATGGCAGGGGAGTTGGAACTCGATGACCTTTAAGGTCCCTTCCAACCTGAACTATTCTATGATTCTATGACCATGGGGGTAATTTTCCCATCAGGGTGTCTATTGTTCTCTGCCCTGCCTTGAAGGCCAGCTGTGGGCTATTTGTGCTGTTGTTGGGCCAGCAGTTCCATCTTACCAGTTTCTCAGCTGCCTACCAATCCCATTCCTAGTAAACATCAGCACTGGAGAGAGGGAAATCCTAACCTGACAAACATGTAAAGGAATCAAAGGAATCTCAAAAGCAAGAACCACCTGGCCTACAGAGATCATCTAGTAATTTTCCATTCCCTGGGTTACAGGGTTGATTTTCCATTGACTGGGTTACAGTAATTGTCAGGATGGTGGATCATAGAATGATAGAATTGGAAGGGGCCTTTCAAGATCGTCTAGTCCAATCCTGTGCAGAGCAGGGGCATCCTGTGCTAGATCAGGTTGCTCAGAACCTCATCAAGCTTGGCATGCAGTGTCTCCAGGGATGGTGCCTCCACCAGCAACCTGTTCCAGTGTCTCACCACCCTCATGGTGAAGGATTTCTTTTTAATGTCTCATCTAAATCTTCCCAGCTGCAGTTTCAAACCATTGCACCTCATCCTATTGCTCCATGCTCTGGCAAACAGTCCCTCCACAGCTTTCCTGCAGGCCCCCTTCAGGTACTAGGAGGCTACTATGAAGTCTCCCCAGAGCCTTTTCTTCTCCAGGCTGTGCACCCCAGCTCTCTCAGCCTGTCCTTGTGGGTGAGGCGCTCCAGCCCTTTGATCATCATCATGGCCCCCTGGAACCTCTCCCAGCAGGTCCCTGTCCTTGTGCTGAGAGCTCCAGAGCTGGGCACAGTACTCCAGGAAATTACTAACATGTGGTAGGTCTATTAAGACTGGAAGTTTAAAGACCAGAGGTGGCAACAGCCTGTGCCTCACAGCATGTTCTGTCAGACCAAGTCTGGCCCCAAGTGCCTGCACTCGGCCCCTCAGCTGTCTGTCCAGCACTGAAATACTGAGCGGGGTGTGAGCAAGTCACCAGGTTATGAGAAGAGTGTGGAGAAGAGAAGGCTTGGGAGACCTCAGAGTAGCTTATCAATAGCTGAAGGGGGCCTGCAGAAAGGCAGGGCTAGGACTGTTTAATAAGGTATGTGATGGGAGGACTGGGAATAATGGATGTAAATTGGAAGAGGGTAGATTCAGGGTAGATATAAGAAAGAAATTCTTTACTGTGAGGGTGGTGAGACACTGGAAGAGGATGCCCAGAGAGGCTGTGGATGCCCCCTCTCTGGAGGTGTTTAAGGCCAGGCTGGACAAGGCACTGAGCGGCCTGATCTAGTGGGAGGTGTCCCTGCCTGTGGCAGGGGGGGTGGAACTCGATGATCTTTAAGGTCCCTTCCAACCCAAATTATTCTATGATTCTAAGAAGGAAGGATAGCAGGCTTGCTTGGACTCTAGATCCTTGCATATGAGGATCTCACAATACACAGACATTGAGTAAGCAACTAGAGTCCTCAGACATGGCAAATAGTGCGTGCTACGCCATTGTCAGCAATGACAATTGAGTAAGGAAATTAAGAAAAAATTAAATTGGGAGTCTCTGACCTATGGAATTGGTTCAGGATCTCTGTTCTGTGGGAAAATGCATCTTATACCACTGCCAGAGAGACTCCTTATGCTGATTTAATTGCTGAAAGTATCAACATAAAATTTTCCAAGTACTTGTTTCCTGCTTGCTTTAACCTCTTCAGCTCACTCTGGGAGCCACAAAGATTCAAACTGGAGAAGAAAAAGGCAGGGCATGCTAAAAGGCCAAGAGAGGACAAGAAAAGAAAATGCTGGTCCTAATATATCAGCAAACATTGCCACCAAGCACTAAACAGTAAGCAAATGCAGTATAATATAGATAACATACAGTGCCTTTCTTGCATTAACTTGATACTTAGCATTCAGTAACTCACTGCCACATCAAAAATATAATTTCTGAGATCCCACTGCAAAAGAAAAGCGTAGTTCAACTTTCTGTTAAAGCTCAAAAATTCTATTACCTCACAGCAAATCAATCAAATGTGTGCGCAGCAAGCAATGAAAGAGTACAGGTGCCACTTCATTGCTTTCAGCTGAGTTTTTTTGTCTTTTTAAAAACCCGCAAGTAGCACTAGGAAATATTTATAAAGCTTACATTATGCAGAAGATAAAAGGGAATCTATCAGTGAGATTTAGAATGGCAGAGAGCAGCATTCAGGGCAGACAACACAAAACAATAAATAATAAGCATTCACCACTAGTAACCCAGTGTGACGATTTTTATAGATGCTGAGATTCATGATACCAGTTTAACTTGGTATCTGCCATGCTTTGATAGCTGGAAGCCAGGCATGCAAAGGCAATCATGCATCAAACCATGTGCAAACACGTCAGCCAAAGCTGAGGGATGGATGGTCAGGACACTGAACGTGCACAGGCACAGCAAATGCCACTTAACCCAGAGCATTCTATTTGGATTGCATTGGTCTGAGCTACACAAATTAAAGCTTACCAAGGGCAGCACGGTCCTACACTATGCACATGACAGCTTGCAAAGTCACACACACATCTTGTGGCTTCAGCTAACTCTTGGTGCACTTTCATCATGACCACTACAAAGCTGCCTTTGAGTTGATGAAACTCTAAGATATGTACCTCTTGAGGGGCTTCACTCACAGCTCCAGCCAAGTCCAGACTGGAAAGCAAGGTAAAATACCAAGAACAAATGATGCCATTTNGCCAAGTCCAGACTGGAAAGCAAGAACAAATGATGCCATTTACCAGCAGCTGAGTGAGAAAGGATGACACAAAGCTCGTGTTGACCAAAATGGAAATCTTCGGATTCCAGCAGGGTTCATTAAGCAAAGGTTTTGTTTTTTTCCCTTGTTCACTATTAATGCATCATTGGCAGAATGGACAGAAAATCTTGCAAACACTTTGTTTCAAGTGGCTGAAGCCAACTTTGAAATTAGTGCCCTAGAGTGTATTTTTTCCTAGAGTGTATTCTTTCATAGCTTTGTAACAATTTCTGCTTTCCCTGTGACTGTTAATGTAACTACAACAAATGGGTTTTTTAAAAAAATGAAAAATTCACACATCTGAAAATGAGCCTGAATCTTGAAAGAATATCAAGTCTACTTGAAAACAAAATTGTATTTTAAGTTGTCAAAAAAGAAAATAAATAATTCACCACAAATGATCAAGTACATCAAACAATGGAAATTAAAAGAACATCACTGAAATACTCAAAGTTAACTCTCACTGAAGAATTGATATTTTGAAACATGAAACGTCTTAAAAAATTTTATTTAGCATATCCAAAAACAAATGTTACAAAATTTTGTCTATAAACAAAGGCAAAAATGTTTAAATAGGATAATTTAATGTAAACCAAATACCTTTAAAATATGCAATACTGTAATCAGAGGTTATTTACATCCAGTGAAGACAGAACCTTCACTAATCCTAAAAGTCATCTAAGCAAATAATTGATTTCCATTATTTCTTAAAACAATGACACACACATTTAAATTAGTTTCATTAGATAAACCATCTCAATCCTAATACAAGATGCAATTCAATTTTACATTCAGAAATGGGAAAGGCAGTATTCCTGATTATTCACATCATCAGTGAAGATAGTACTGCATCCAAATTCACAAAACTTTTAGAGGTACAACTGTACATTTGTATTATTTATTGCATGACAACGTAATTACAAGACAGGTAAACCTGTGATTTGCAAAAAAAAAAAAAAAAAGCTTTATACAAACCCACTAGAAACAAAACTTTATTTATCAACCAAATTAGAAAAGCCAGCTTCAAGATTAAGCCATTTTCCCACATTTCACGAAACAGAACAAAGTATTTTATAATTCAATATTATTACAACATGGAAAAAGCTGTTTATGTCTTAGAGGAAATACATTTTGGATACAGGTCGCAGGCAAGTTTTGTTTAATTATGAAATTTATTCACCAAGTCTATGGCACACAGTACAGTAGCATTCTTTCTTATGTACAGGGAAAAGGCATAGCCAAATAAATACAACTCATAGATCTTTTCAGATATTTGGTTGTAACTTTTTTTGGAAAGATGAGCATCATTTTTGCATTGCACATAAAAGCCTCTACAGGATACAGCAACATATTCAACCTATGGGCCGGAAACCTAAAGCCATTAAAAAACAGTAGGAGAATATAGTGTAATAATTTAAAAAGCAATCAACAAAGGAATAAAAAAAAAGCCATATCATCACTANCCGGAAACCTAAAGCCATAAAAAACAGTAGGAGAATATAGTGTAATAATTTTAAAAGCAAGCAACAAAGGAATAAAAGAAAAGCCAGATCATCTCTAAACTAGACTGTCAATGTTGAGGGGATGATGACAGCTGCTGAAATTACCTAGTGTACAGAAAAGTCTTATATTCAAACAAAAATAATTACTGCTAAAATTGCCAGCCACACAGGCAGGCACAGGAGATGCCAATATGGCACTGACATTGAAATACCAGCTCTTTGTGAGGTGGTTCCTGTATGTTGAGATGAGGCACTTTGTTTTGGCAATGTCTGCATAAAGCAGTACAAAACCCTTGCTCAGTATAAAAGTATGAACTTCTACAGGTGGCAATTCAGGAGACACAAGAGCTAAAACCACTTCCAAAGGAAAGGCCAGACTGTTCATAACCAAGACTCAGGCAGTTCTTACTATAAGAGTCCAAAACATATTCCATATCTGTTATAAATAATGATTAATAGTTATAGTTTGGCCTGGAATTCATCCATTAATTTTTAATACAACTTGCTTTATCAGCTGAAGATTTTTGGTAGACAAGTGAGACAATCTACATTTTGCCAAAAATAAGAACATAAAAATCATAATAAAATCCTCTCTTAATTTGTCAGTACACTACATCAAATGCTTCCAGAAATGTGCATATACACACTCATGTATGGCCATGTGTTTCTTTTCAACAGTCTTCTGCAAAATACCTTAGGGAAAAGGCAGGCCAAGCCCACGTGAGATGGCAGACACTGACAAACATCTCAAGACATCAACAGCAAGGTACAGTTTAATTTCCTGTAATAAGAAAGCCAACATAATACAGCAGTCCTTCCTGGATAAATAAATTAAATGTGGTGGTAATTGATTACTGCAACATAGAACAGTACTAAAGCTAAATGCCTTGGTACCTTGGTGTGGGGGGGGAGAAAACCAAAAGAAATATTCCACAAGCTAAACAGAGGTATGAACTTTTCAAGCAAGCTGGGGAAAAAAAAAAAGAACTGCCACACTATAGCTTGAACCAGCTTAACTATGAGCAACATCTAAATCAGTTGGCTGAAATTCTGTACAAGCCTCTACTCTAACTTCTATCACATCTGACAGGAATCCACATTTCTTCAGCCTCAAAAAAAAAAATCACTCCAGAACCAATGCAAAGAGGTGCACCTTCTTTGTTTTCTTAGAAATACAACTCAGTGTGTCCTCAGAGTTCTGTCATACTTCAAGGTGGACTCTATGGCTCACAGCTGGAGACAGCAGAGCCAGGCTGGTCATACTTCTGGAGCTAATATGCTTCCCAGCATATCTTACTCTGATGAACTTCTATAACCCAAGAGTTGTAGAACAAAAAGACTTATGTACACCGAGAATGTAGCATGCTTTAAAGACTCACATCATGGATAAGAGCATTACAATGTTCTTAGAAAGAACCAAACATGTACATAGCTTTATTTTGCTCTAACATCTGGTCAACTTTCTCAACAGAAGCACCTTGTTGAAACAGATAAGCGACAAAGGGTGAAAAAAGGTACCTATTTCTGCAAAGGACTTCCACCAATACAAGGTGCACACAAAGTACATATAAACATGAAAGATGCAAAAGATTAAGATTTGAAGAAGGGGTTTTTATTTAATAGTAGGGGAAAAGTCGTCACACATATGCTTTTCCTTTTCCCCCTACTTAAAAGGAGAGTAATATCTTCGGGTTTGTGGATAATATCCTAGTCCCAGTGAAGACTACTGTAGGAAGACCATGATCAGGATTTTATTAATTCTTGAGTATTTCAGTATTCCATTATTTCCCATTGCATGAACTTTCAAGTTTTGAAGTTTAACATGTGCACACTTCTCACCTCTAGAATACACAAGTAAAAACAGAGAGGAAAGGCAGAACACAGATGAAAAAAAGCACACCATTAAATTCACAAATTAGTAACTTGAATTGTTAGCTTCCAAATATTTACAGAATTTGGAACTGTAAAAGCAAAAGTTTTAGAATACACCTCTTGTGCGAGGATGCTGAAATTATTGCTATTAGTCCAGCATACTCTAATGAGATACCGGTTTGAACAGAGTGGCATACTGCCATCAGCCTTCCAAGGGCCCAGGATAGGGTGCAGCATTTAATGAAAACCCAAGTGAGAAACGGGAGCCAACCAGACAAAAGATAATACTGCAAAATCAGTCCCCCTTAGTGTAAATAACTGTGTAAAAAGTTGCTTAAGGATTTTCTATTTCTGACAATTCTGGCAGAAAGGGGAGGGCAACTCCACAAATCTTGTGGGAAACGTGAACAATTCTCAGAATAAAACAAGTCACATCCCTCAAAGCAGAGGTACTTTTGGAAGGTGTGACACAGCACCACATTTGTACCTGCACTACACTCTCAAATACGGATTCCTTACCTTTTAAGACCTGCTGTAGTGAAAACAAATACCAAACGCATAGAATAAGTGAATCTAAAAAAGTGAAGTTCATTGTACAAGTCCATTAAATTACAGAAATGCATAATTAAGTCAAGATAAAGTGCTACAAAATGATTAGTAATTTTTATAATGTCCAGAGCATTCTTCCTGCTTTACTTAGCACTGGTGACAATAGGAGTCAGTGCAATTGCACCGGCTGAACTGGAATTCACAATGTCTTCATATTGCGGGGGTGGATCTAAATGTTCCGTTTCACTTCTCACACTGATTTCACCAGTGGCTTCCTCATACGAAGGAGGAGGATCACAGTTTGAGAGCCTTGTTGATATTGAGTCTGATCGTCCATCTGTATAGCTCAGACCTCCTGGAGAGAGCCCACTGACTTCATACATTTCCTCCTGTGGGGAATGAACAATGCTGAGAGGCGGCGGAAGTGGACCTCTGCCATCAGCCACAGCACCATCACCCATTGCTTCGTGGGCTCCCCTATGCATGTACACCGACTGTCTACGCATTTTCTTTTTAAAGAGGCATCTCCATATGACAAAAATGACAATGAGGATAACAAAAAGGCCAATGATTAATGGAAACGCAAGGTAAAATGAATACCAGTTATGTCCTGTGTTACTTTCTCCCTGAAGTCCATTTTTGTAGACTTTCCAGAACTCCTTCTAGAAGAGCAAGACAGGATAAGTCAGAAACTATAAGACAGTGTAAAAAATTATAAACACTATAATAAAATTTTAAATGAATGGAAGAAAAGGTATTTCAAACACTGATGATTAAATTAAGAACTGGTATGATAAGCACACACAATAAACTTTTAACCTTTCTCTGATGCAGTTAGTGATACCAGAGGGCTTTTGTTTTTTAAAAACAACTCCTCACTGCTTGTAAGAGTCCTGGGACTGCACTTGATATTCACAAACTTACCACACAGGTAAATAGGAAAATAATAACAATAAAAATATAATCACTATGCACATCAAGCACCCAGTGGATCAAATTTTTCAGCACCACTCAAGATAAAAGTTAGGGGTTTCTTTGTTTTTAAATTGCAATGATGTACTGTAACAATTTGACAGGGAAATACTGTTTTGGAATGACAGACCATTTTTGGCAGAGCAACTATGTTGTACTGTCAAGTGAGAATTTAGACTTCACCCACACTCTGGCTCATAAAGCAATTGCTGTCAGCTTATTTTGAGTTGATTCAGATGCTCTTTTTATGGCTAAAAATAGCTTCAGTTGGATGAGAATATCCCTCAGCTTATTATATTCATGAAATTTTGACAAAACAGCTACAGATAAATGGAACAGAAGTGAAAAGCAAAGTATGAGCAGGGGAAAACAAAGATGAACAGTGACAACAGTCCTTGAAAGTAATATTTGTTATACTAATATACAGAAGCAGGAGTACAAATGTCATGTCACCACCCAATTTTCTCTACGGCGAATGCTATGAAAAGCTAGTACAAAGAAAAGCATAACCTGTCTCAAAAATGTAATCATCCTCACCTTTAAGGACTCTTCTACCAAGAAACAGTTCCACTGTGTTTTATAGCCATGTATAATTTAAGAAAAGAATAATGGAAAAAAACCACCAAAATCCATGCACAAAACTCTAAATTCTTTACTTTCCTTTAATAATGCAGAGACCTGATCCATTCACATTCTTACCATCATGTATTTTAAATGATAACACACATTCCACATACAAGTGTTTTTAGAATACTCACCAGGTATAATTGCTATGATAATTGCTCAGTTACTGGTAAATTGCATATTCAGGTTGCAGGCTGACTGACTTTGTGCACACACAAAGCAGATATATGATTTTTTTTCAGATCGTAACTACTGTCACTTGATCAAAGTTAAACAGGTAATGCCACAAGACTGGTCTCAGAGGCAGCTTGAGTCCAGAATCAGCATGGCCACTCTGATGTGGAGGCTAAGCTAGCTCCATGCAAAGCCAGGACCAGGACACCATGGATAAAACAAATGCTTGCAATACATGATTTAGAGCAATGCCATGTGCACAAAACAATGGGCTATCACATTGTTGTTCTGTTCTGCTTTATAAAAGATAAGTTACTTTATCCCTACAGTCAATGTTTTTGGTTTTGGTTTTTTTTTTTTAAAGTCCTACTTACTTCCTACAACCAGGATCAGGTATTTTTCCTGAATTCCAAGGCTTGACATCAAAGGAGGTCACCACAGTGCCCCTCTCTGATGTGAGTCCCAGGGTCCTAATACTCTGAGGAAAGTCAGGTATTGACTTCAAATAAAATAAACAAATCTTGGATCATAGACTAGCCTCGCTAAATGTTTCTCTACAAATGCCTTCCTTGATGCACTGCTCCACAATGAATCCCACATAACCGGTGCTGACTTTAGAAAAAAATTTTCAGTGGAAAAGCTAACATTAAAAATGAAATTAGGTGCACAACTGAGAACTTCTGAAGGAAAAAAATTGACAAAACCAAACAGGCAATTAAGAAGATCTGTTACCTATTACCTTTCCATCTAGTTTGAATACAACCACATTCTTTAGCAGAATAAATAATAAACTTATTCTCAACTAAAAAAAAGCAGAAAAACTCCTAGCATTAACTGGTATTACATGTACTGGAACCAAGCTTTTCTGTTCTGTTGTCTCAACAACCAAGGAATAAAAGAATACAATGTCTTTTTTCAAGGCTAAAGTTTTACTAAAGTCATCAAATACACCATGCAAAGATGTGTCACTTTAAAGATGATATGGAAGAGGAAAGGGAGTTTTGATTAAACATAAGAAATACCACTTTTCCTTTTATATTTTGTGTTGCAGATTGCAGAGGAAATGCACTCTCTCCAATGTAAAGACAGTAAGTTGTTACAGATATGTTAGTATTTTTTCTGTGTTATTTTTCACTCAGCTCTATCTGCTGGAGAAAACAACTCTGCACCTTCTTCAAAAAGCTAAATACCAGAATCTCTCCTTGTCATCCCGCAACACAGCAAAGCATCAGAAAAGCTGTTTTACCAGAGTTGTAGGTAATTTGTTCAGAACAGGATGTGTGGCTGTGAGGGATGTTCAAGTTGATGGTATGACTGGAGTGGTGTACAAAGAGCTTAAGGTTCAAACAAACTTAGAGATAAAAGTAGTTCAATGTCCACTTCCATTTGTGTCCAAGGCAAAAGAAATTCCCCTGTCAAAAATTACAGTGCTTCAGAACTGAGGCATTTTCTAGAGATATAGGAATAAAGTTCTTTACACAGGTGAAAAATACTAAAAAAGAAACATGTAAAAAAAAAAGCTTTTTCTTCAATTTTTTTTTTTCAGGGGAAAAAATGTAAACAGAAATCAAATCCACAAAAAAACACTGACCAAAAAAATCACTACTGTACTAAATCTGAGGTTTCCAGCTTGTATTTTTGTAAGTCAAATCTCAAAGACAAGCACAGACTGTTAGTTTCAGATGCTGGGAATTTACAGGAACTGCAGGAAACTAATACTTCAGGTTTGAGTTTTGCAGCTGCCAAGCAACTCATCCTCTGCTTTGCCATCCCACAGCTATGCTGCACTGTAAAGTGAAGGCACAAGCCAAATCATGGAGAAGCTGGGTGTATTTGCACAGTATGAGTATTTGCAGAAACTGTTATAAAAAAAACCCAAGCAGGGTCAATACTGAAAATCTTGGAAGTAATTCTAGAAACTGATATGAAAAGCTAAAGAGCAATTCAAAAACTTGAAAACTCACAGCACAAACACCTCCTTCATAATTGTTGGTCTCCTAAACCAACAACAAAAAGGACTTTCTACTTGACAAAATTATTACCTTGTGATTTATGCAAGGTAATTATTACTCCAGTAATCATTTACCCTTGAGTGTGGTACAGCTGAGGGTACCAGGTGCATATGATTTAAAAGGCTGAAAAAGTAAACTAAGGAAGCCACAGAATCAAATAACTGAAAAGGCACATAAAACATCTAACAAATATTCCTGCCAAGAACTATTTTTCTGGATGTCACTGACCACTTTGGTGGATCCTGTCTGAAATAATTAAAAGTAAATCTCAAGGGCATCTTACACAATTATGGCAAATTTGTCACAATTTAGCTTCCCTTTTATTTCTAATATTTTTCAGAAGAGAGTCAGCATCAGTCAATAGTTTCTGAATTATGAATCACATTAAAAGATACATATGAAAGTTAAGAGACTTGCATCCTGCGGAGAATTTCAGCGGAAGCCTTCACTGCATTTGGCAGAATTGTCAGCCTCAAATAATTTTTGGTCAATTGTCTGACTTGTTTAAAGGTGGCATATTCTTACATGCCAATCAAAAGACTGCTTGGTAATCAGTAGGTAGAAGATATGGGCAAAGCAGTAATGGGAAGTGAGTATACCTGCAATGGTCTTTTCTTCTGGTCTGGCCTTAATTTCAGGTGGCAGAAAGATTGAGCTCTTCTTTTTTTTGCTATTTATGCAGCACGCATAATTACACATGTATTGATGCTAGATATCATATTCGATCATATAATTTTAGATCTGTTGCTGACAAATTTAGCTGCTTGATAAGTTTTTAGTGGTTGGTTTGTTTGTTTTGCTAGAAAAGAACTGTGCAGGGAACCTGGCAATTTCTGCAATTTAGTGGGAAATTTGGAGCACAAGTAAAGAAATATTCCTGCTAGCTTTTTAAAAATCTTCATACAGTATAAGTTTTAAAAAAGAGTTAATGGAAATAAAATCAGCGCTTCAATCACACCCAGGCACTTTGGACAAGTGACCTTCGAACAAATCTTTGAGTTTCCCAACCACAAGTGATGAGATACAGTGCTGCCTGCAGGCTACAGGTACTACAAAAATAAGAAGCTTTATTAGATAAGACCTAAAGTTCATCTAATGCATTTCCTTCTCTGACATCAATCATTAGAGACTGCTGAAACATGAGTTCAAACACAAGCAGGCAGCAATACTTCTCAGCTTCCACATGTCTGTACTTCAAGAACTTCCATTAGACAAAGTTGACCCTTTTTATTCAATAGTCCCGTATTGTCTTATCTTTTATTCGTTTATATCAGTGTTCTCTGAACCTATGTAAACAGCCAAGCCTCCTGTGGCAAGGCAGTCCACAGCTCTATTATCTGTGGTGAGAAGAGATACTTCTACTTGCTTTGAACCTGCACCTTCTAGTTTCCTTTGAGGAAACTCTAACAGATAAGATGTCAAGTGACTGACCTCAGTTCAGCCTTCATGCTCTCCACAGACATCAGCACATATTCCCTGATTCAACTCTTTTCTGACCTGTTGTTGTTATACAAGTCCTTTCATATCTTTGTCCAACTGTCACACTTCGCTGCTCTTCTGGTCCTTCCTCAAATACCAGTTTGCTTTTCAGGAGACAGGGGTATCAGAACTATAGATGGCACATTCGAGATGTGAGTGTGCAATGACACAATTATGGTCAATAATAATAATAATAATGTTATTTTGATCTCCGTTCCTTTCTACAGATTCTCAGCAATCTGATTTAAATTTTAGTTTGGTTTTGTTTTACTTCTAGGCAGTAAATTCAATTCTTCACAGATTCAAATTCAGATTTTGCTCCCAAGTTCAGTTTAGAGCCAATAATACACATAATTAATATTCTGTTTTCCTCCACATGCATTACATTTGTCAACACTGAATTTCACATTCTGTTTTACCCACAAAGTCCTGTAAATTCTTCCCTGTTTGCTCTTGTCTTACTAACTTAATAATATTATCTTAATTATTAACTTTATAATTTTAAATAATAACTCAGAATCTACCTACCAAAATCCCCAAGGTCACACAATATTAAAGGCATTCAATATATCCGTGACAGCTATGCACATACGTTTAACATACACCCTGCTAACATGCCTACAAAAACTACTGCACCAAAACTAACCTGAGGGAACTGCTTCATATTATTTTAATATTACAAATCCAGGTGTTGCACACCTCCCCAAATATTGCAGAAAAACAAAGAACCAAATGGACAAGATAAAAGATACAAATAAGGAGATTACAAAAAAAACGTTATCATGAGATAAATAAGCTACAGATCTTATTGAATTACAGTCTTTCTATACAATGTAATAATTTCATCTCTACTCTGAACATGCTACCATGACCACAGCCTACTGCATCCATTTCCTTCCCCTAGGACACAAAAATTAAACCTAAGTGCCTGTAAGGACGGATACCACTAAATGATGCTTAAGCAAATGAGGCTGGTCAGGCATGACTGCACTTTAGCAAAACCTGGCCCATCAGCAAGACCCAGTCATGGAATAAAGCAGCTAAGCAAAAAGGATTCAGTAGCAGAAATGCATCAAGGGGCAAGACCTTAATGGGAAGCTCCTTCTCCCATGTGATACAAAAGCTGTAGAAATGTAACTATTTCTACTGTTTCCCTGCAAGGGAAATGCTACCTACCAAACACTAAACAGAAGGAAAAGTAACCAAAGGGAGAGACAAAGTGTTTAGACTATGCTTTCCCTAGTGACTTGAACTTCTTGTGCTACTTGAGCAAGAGTGATATTGTGTTAAAATTTTATATAAATAGTGTCACTGTACACACTATTCTTAATTACAAAATGAGTTATCATCACTACTGGCCACATCAAGCTAATTTTAGGAGGTCAAAAACATGCATGTAAGTGTTTAAAGATACAGTTTTGAAGAAATACCATACACACTACTACCTGATCTTAATAAATCAAAGTTCTCACTTCATTATCCATCTCCACAGGCATGGCCTCCAGAAAAGATATGCCTAGAACTTAAAAGTTCAGTATGGCTTTACAATAGCATTGCTATTTTTTGACAAAGAACTCAGACAGTGAAGAGTAGAATGCATCTCATGGGTAAATTCTGGAAATCTCCAATATTCCTGGTGCCACTTGGCCCATTAACTCATTGGCCATGCATGTACAATTTTCCTGTTCAAAACCACACAAGGGACAAAAGTTTTTTTCTTTGAATATAAATTTTCTGCATCAGAATTTCTAGCACCTGTTTTTCACTTTAGATTTACCCTCAAATTCAGCTCTAATTTCATTCACACCCATCTTGAATTAAAAAAGAATTAACTGTATTCCAGTAAATAGTTCAGATGCAACCATCAAAAATGTGTGCTGGCTTTAACTACTGTAAAGCAACCTAAAGATATGTTACGTATGATATGCAATTACTACTGGCAGAGCCATGAGCTTACAAGCTTCTTTTAATTGGAGAAGTCCACAGATTTATGCAACAATTGTGTATGGGCACTATCTGCCTCATTCCAGTCCTTGTATAACACATGGCAGTGCTGAAATAACCATTTCTCCCATGTTTCAGATCACTGCTGCTTAACAATACCCCATGACGACTTTCAGATTTCAGTTTCAAGAAGGCTATTAGTCTTTCCTTATTTTGAAACTATTATTAGTCTGGATATTAAATACTTTGGCCAGCTACACCAAGATCTGGGATTCAAAGACATATTATAAACAGAAAGATTTTGGAGTTGCTCACTCATTTCATATAAACACATTCAATAAATGAGGTATTATTATCAATTATTATTATTATTAATAAATTAGCAGTGAGATAAATGAAGGTGTGTGCCCTCAGCTTCTATATATTTCCTGTAAGTATTAATTCCATCATATCTCCCATCAAGACTAATCATATTCAGGTCAGATTTAAGTGTGGAATGACAGGAGAACCAGGAGACAGGTTATTTGAGTAAGTAGTGCTGCCAAATAGATGAAGGACTTGTCCACCTTTTCTTCAGTTGAGATCTTAACTCATATTCCGTTTCTTCCCAGTTGACAAGTTTCACCAGATTTAAGAGCATAATTACCTCTGAGACTTTTATCCCCTTCAAATTCAGTTGAATTGGGACAAAGGAACCAAAAGTCACTGCTGTGCACTGTATTAATCTCCACTGCACACCTTATCTTCTTAAGAAAGAGATCAAAACCCCTCTAATGTTATGTCACAAATCACAAACATTCAGCACATCCAATAATTTAGTGTCAATATAGTCCACTTATCTTTAAACACACATCAAAACATACCGTTTTTTCCTCATTTTCAAATGCTTCTCTTGCTTCTTCATAGCTACAGATTTCCTCTCTGCATTCGTGTTCTATATCACCTTGCTTTAGTTCCTCCAAAAACGTGTTGGCTCTTGGGTGTCTTTTTAACACAGAATTGGCTTTGTCCTCTGTTAAGAATACTGAGTAAGAGAAGAGACAAAGTTTACTTTTAAAATAAATATCCTAAGCCTCATGCTAAAACTGCTCAAGGATAATGTGCTTTTGATAAATAAAAGATTTTTTTTCAAAGTGCTTACCTTTATTTAATATCATAAAACTCCTTTCCTAGCTATTATTCATTATTGCACGTGGGCCTACAATTGCAATAGTTATTGATGGAGTTGATTTGGCATCACAGTCATGTACTCTTAAACAAGACTGAAGCTGGTATCGAAGATGGGTGCTCAGAAGAGACAAGCAGATGCTCAGCTTGAGCATTTTCTTAAACTAAGATGAAACAGAACAAACAAATCCTGCAGGTGAACAGCCTAAAAGATACTTGCAACTGCCTGAAGGCATCACAGCCAGAATGATCTGAAGTTTTTGATATAAATATTTATGACTATTACCCACAGTCATATACACAGTAACAGCTGCATTTATCAAAGTTTAAATCTGTAAGTTTTCTCAAGCAAATTTGAGACAGACTTCTCCCTTCACTCTAGAAATGTAAACTCTAAACCAGTGACTCACTGGGAGGTGTTGGGGAGAAGCAGTCTCCATTTTCTTCATACACAAAACCTGGCCTTCTTTGATGAATAGATCCAAAAAGCAACCAACGTTCTGATACAGGTAATCTTTATTAGTTGTCCTTGATTTTCTGTTCAAGGAAGAGAGCCGGAAGCAGCCTCTTTTCTTCTGATGTTCCAGCTTTCCCTCAAACTCCTCCACCAAATGATTTTTACAGTAAGGTGCAGAAACTGGAGCACTCCAAAATCCATCAGACTGAATTACCCAGGAGGTACATCTGCAGTGAATGATGCAGAAATTCTCCAGGTATTTCAGGTCAGGAAGCAAGAACATCATGTCAGTGATTGCAATAGTTATAGCCCTCACGGCCAGCAAGAGAGACCAATTATTTGATGCATTTCCACCCTAATAAACGCATACAACTTCCCCAACCTATGGAGTTATTTCTGCATTGGTTCATTTTGCCTGGGACCACCAACATGATACAAAACCAAACCCTTACTGTCTGCTGAAGGACAAAGACTGACTGGTTTAAGCAATAATTTATCCAGAATTTTCATTAATCAGTTTCTGTGCTTTCTCTTAATAATCTGATTTTGAATTTTAAAAAAGGATGGAAGGCAGCAAGTCTTCAAGAAGATCACTATACTTCTGCTTTTTTGTAAGACAGGTGGAGTGGCATTTTTCAGCAATGAGACTATTGCCATTATAAGGCTTATTTAATTTTGTTGAGTCTCTGTGTATACTTTGCTATAAACAGTTAGTTATTTTTCATCTGAAAATGATTAAATGAGGATTAAGTTCCAGACACCAGTTACTCCTCACTTTCACCACTGAATACATGTGGTATGTACACAGACCACACAAATTACACTGTTCATGATGTTGCCAGAGGTTTAGTGCATACAACTCAGGCTAGATGTAAGAAAGAAATTTTTTACTGTGAGGGTGGTGAAACACTGGAACAGGTTGCCCAGAGAAGTTGTGAATGCCCCCTCTCTGGAGGTGTTCAAGACCAGGCTGGACAAGGCATTGAGCAGCCTGATCTAGTGGGAGGTGTCCCTGCCTGTGGCAGGGGGGTTGGAACTCAATGATCTTTAAGGTCCCATCCAACCTGAACTATTCTATGATTCTAACTCTACAAGTGCACTTACTGCTTTTGGGTTTCTACTGCACCACTGGTGAGAACACGGGCATTACGCATGTCGTATCGTATAAGTTCACTGACTAATTAACATAGAAATTAATATTCAAAAATCTTTTCAAAAAGGAAAGGAAAAAAGATGGCTTCTTTCCATTTCTTGCACAATTCTCCTGAATCCCTCCAGGACTGAAGAACTTGATTTGTTTCAACATGCCTCAGTGATCAGCAAAATGATATGAGATGAAGGACTTGCCCACATCAGGAAGCCATGCATGGGGACAGCCTGCCAGAGTTCTACCTACTTATCACCAACTCCTCCTGTGGCCATTCCAGAAGCAGAACAAGCTACAGCCCAAACTCTCTTAAGAATGTCTCTATGTAGAGTCACTGAAGAGAAGATAACACACTATAAACCAAGTTTCCCTCCCTTCAGCAGATAAAACCTAGGGAATTTTATTTCACAGCTGGAATCTGTCCCTGAAAAAGAGTAGTGAGACAAACTATGATAGCTTTGTATTGGATGCAGAGGGAAAAGAAATAAAGAGGGAAATGTGTGTAGCTGTAAACATCCTTATTTAAAGCCTCTGCCTCTCTGAAACTACATACAAATCTTTGTTTCTGCACTTTCCAACTTACCAAAGGACCAAACTGAGAATAAAAGTCTAAAAGCTGGCATGTCATTAATTGCTTCATTTGATATACACGGGGATGAGTTTCTAGGTAATATGTTTGTTGTCCAAATAGAGCTAGGGATACATTTCTGCTTTGAAATACACGGACACAGAATGCTAAAGGATTAAAATAATTCAGCATTCAAGAATGGACAATATGTGAACATCTATTAAACTAAACTTTTTTTCTTTAGCAATTAATATTCAGAAAGTGTCTCTCTTATTCCAGTATAAGAAAATGCATACATCACAAAAGTCCACTGAGGAAAATAAACCACACTTCATATTAATTCATATTAACTCATAAATACCAATTAGCCCAGACCAGGAATGGCTTTTGACCCTGTAAAGCTGGAAAAAATGAAGTATATTAATTTGTTTTGACATTTTTAAAGCTCTGCACACTTTTAGTAATTTTAAATCCTGTTGAGTTAGTAAGGAAATATAAAAACATACACTGTTCAAAGCAATGTTGATGGAAATGCTGATTTAATGAGAACCAGTCATTGTCTGATGAAACCTATAAAAAGAGATAATGGAACTACATTGCACAAACTATGTTGACTTCTTAGTATTCCAGGACTATCCATCATGTAGACACTTGGTTATAATTGCATAGGAGTGTGTAAAAAAAAAATGCTTTGGGTTGAATGCCCACATATCCAAGCTTCAATACAGCCAAAATTAAAGCAGCTGTAGATCATCAGGGCAGAATTGCATGTGGCAAGAATAAAGTAATGAAGCAAGATAAAACTTATTTTTTCACTTTCTTAAGCAGATTAACTATCAAATAAAAAATAAAGGAAAAATATAAAAAATATTATTATGGCATTATGTGAGACAGACACAGAAACAAAAAATCTGAGGTCCCTTCCTCATTTTCTGTACAACATAGATGAAGACATACAACTTCCAAACCTAATGTTTATTTCTCCAAACATGCTAGTGTTTTGTAGTACTGGGCTTTTTTGCAAGTTTTTATGCATCAGAAAACTACAAAACAGATGTTTCAAAGTCTTCATTAGATTTACTGTTACTGGAGAGTCAGATCAATCTGTTATACATGCTCAGAAAAAAGCTGTATGCTATTGTAACAGTGAATAAATACTCTAGCAATATGAAATTACATTGGAATCAGAAAGACAAGCAAGGACAACAAAGGATAAATCCATCTCAATATGCCAGCTGAAGCTGTCACAAGCAAAGTCAAAGAAAATAGGTTTCAGGTCTTCGGTGATACAAGGAACAGGGAGCAGCAGCATGTGAAAAATTACTCTGCAATACACAAGTGCTGCTGAACCAAAGCCCAGGGCAACACAGACATTGAAAACAGAGGTAACTGTGATCATTATTGAGGCTTCCTTTTTCTGACTCCCTATCAACCCAAGCAGATTAAAACCATCATGAAACCATCATGTAGCAACTACAAACAAACTCGAGTATTTATACAGGTGACCTTAATTAAAATGACTTTCCAGTTTTGCAGTCTTCTTTCTGCAGCCATCTTTCAAAGATCCACAAATGAGTTTGTAATGATTATTGTAGTCTGCATATAATGCCTCTGTCAGTTCAGTTTAGTGTAGTGTGGGCAAAGATCTGCATCATAGTAACACCAACATTTTTTTGTATAAACTGACTGGAATTTTGAGCAGTTTTGGAGTGTGGTACTGCTCATCTCATAGGGAAAAAAAAGAATGCACATTCATCACTAAGTTAACAAACTTACCACTATCCATGATGATTATTGTCAAGGCAGGGAACTTGCAAGTATCGAGTCTGTAAATAAAGAGAAAACATCCTGATTGAGTCAGTGTTGCCTACATAAAGCTCATGGGCAGAACAAAATGAGCAAATTGGCAGAGGAACTTGCAAGACATGAGAGGATCCCAACCATCCCTACAAGAACTTACATGCACTTTATTCTTCACCTTGGAAGGAGAACAGAAAAGAGATGCCCCCAGAAAAAGAAAGTGCCCAAAGCTCACTGCACCCACCAGGGAGACAGCCAAAAAGAACTGCATCTGAAGGCAGCAGCAGTTTGAGGGACTGTTTTCAGTTTCCTGGAGTCTTCATTAATATGGGAGAAGTTTGGAAAAAAAAATGGCTTTCAACAAAGATTTGGAAAGGTGCTGCTGTTGGTTTAACCAAATGTTTAGAACACCACATTAAAGTGTTTTGTTTTGTTTTTTTTTAAAGTAATAAATCATCTATTCCTAAGGTTAGCATTAGTTCTGCTTCAGAGGCCAAGTTACACATCAACGTATCATACCATACTAATGTTCTCACTCTCCATAAAACCAAAACCTCATGTGCAAATCTCTCTACAAAAAAAGTGATAACATGCATAAAGGTTAGCCATGGCCCCTGCAAAAAAAAAAAAAAAAAGGAAAGTGAAGAATTCCAGCATGGCCCCACCAACACTGCAATTCATTGTACAAGAATGGTCTGCAGTACTTGTAAGACTGCTGAAGAAGGGAACAGAAATCCCAGTCTGACAACAAAATTGCAGGATTGGGACTACAAGAAATGTAGGATGGAGGAGTAAAATGATTTTAAAATTAGTTCATCAAATCTCTGAATGAGGAAATAAATGTGAATAAACAGCAGACATTAAAGCACTCTAAAATCTCACCACCAGTGTTTAGCTTTTCATTACACAGTACTGCAGGTTAACAGAAGCAGAGGACTTAAAAAAATTATTTAGAATATATATAACCTCTTTTAATACCTTGAATTTTTCTTGCCAGACATTTCTATGCAAAGACAATACCAAAGACAAGACACCTTGCCATTTATTTCTTGAATAAAATGAAAATAAATGTAATTTTCTAGATAGTCACATTGCTAGAACCCAAACATCTGTGCTGAAAAAATTTCCAAGCTAATTAAAAAAAAAGTGGCTACTGGTTTAACTGTTCTCTTCAACAATTACACCATGTGCTTCTTTTGCCATTTTTTATTACCCTCCAGTTTCAGGTGGCTGCTTTTCCAACAGCCCCCCAAATAAGATTTACTGTGACAGAAGAGCAAGACCCATATATTGTTGCTTGCTCTGTAGAGCGTCAGTAATACAGTGCATGAAATGCACCTTGCCAGGCTTCCCCTTTCTAATGGGGATGATTTTCTGCATTTCATTTCAATCAGTCTTTAATATTTCACTCTTTTAACAAATAGCTTGGGTGTGGATTTCAGCAGCATTTATAAAAGAGCAAAACACATGCATCCACATCCATGCTATAGGAGTCACAACCAGACTTCACCCTTCCTTCAGTGCAAAAGGACTTGGTGTACCCTTCCCTACAAAATACCAAATACAGCTTTCCAGTAGTACAGCTGCAGAAATTTCCCTTTAACAACCTACATTAGAGTTCTCCAGCAATAAGTATTTAGAGCTCCATGGAACTAATTGTGTCCATTTTCCTACAAATGCATGTCTTTTTTATGCTTCCTTCTTTCTCCCTGTCCCCAAACTTCTCCATTTTCTAGCTCCTACAAAACACAGCCAGCTTCCTGCTGTGACACTCAATATCTACATCTGGCAAGAGTCTGACTGTGGACAAAGGCAATGGCTGCCCTGCTGCTGCATGGACATTATACTCACGGAACAGACTGGC
The DNA here is from genome assembly GCA_013400935.1 of Turnix velox. NCBI lineage: Eukaryota > Metazoa > Chordata > Aves > Charadriiformes > Turnicidae > Turnix > Turnix velox. The sequence goes on along the minus strand of VZTY01034094.1, from coordinate 266,357 downwards.
CCACTGCAAAGAAAATACTTGGGTCTTTGCCCTCTGCTTAATTGTCTGTCCTGCTTTGAGGTAAAACAGAACCAATTTTCTATTCAGTAATTTTACTTTACAGCTAAGCATCTTTTAACTAACTTAACTCTCTGAAATTAACAGCGTATTTTTAAGACAGTGCCTGCTTCCAGAGTGATAAGCCTCAATTGTTTCTAATTTATGCTGAGGAATGACAGGCAAAGATGCTCTTGCTTAAACTAATTACCGTAACAACCAGGACCAGTTAACCTCATTGTTTACATCACTGGAGGATTGGAAACAGAAAAATGTAAAAGAGATCACACCCAAAACTGACCAACAAGGTATTCCATCACACCTGCATCATGTGCAGTACAAAAGCTGAGGGATCAACAGGTCAGCTCTTTCTTAGTGGCCTTTGTATGTCTGCCTCTGATCCCTATTCACATTCCTGAATCCAGTTCCCATTTGTTATTGAATCCAGTTTACCTGCTGGTAATGTGATCCTATCCTGGGAGCTTGATACAGAAATGAGGGGGGCTGGCACCCCACTGTGAATGGCTCAGATGCTCCGTTCACTCTTGGCATAGACTGCCTCAGAGAGGAGGGGGAGAACATTTCTTGCACATTCCAGTACCAGTTTGGCCCATACCACAGCACTGCCCCTACCCTGAAGGGAAGGAGCTCAATTATATTTTGGTCCTCTACTCTCTGACAGTCTTTGTTTAAACTTCAATTACAAGCTCAGATACCTGGCCAACAAACCTGCCTGAAAGTATAATGGTAAAAAATGAAACAAAAATAACCAAAACACCTCTAGTAGAAAATATAATGGCTCAGTGAGAAATATAATGAGTATTGAAGATCACAATAGAAAATGACTTATCAACAGGACCCATACTATTCATCAGCAGCATGGTGCTCACCACCAAAGGGCTGTGGTGTCTTACTGACACTGCTTTCTGGCATGAAAGTTTAAGGAATATTGAAGTTACAATCTAGCATGTACATATTTTTCCATGAGTAACCTAAATATTTATTCATCAGTACTGAAAGTGTCCAAACATTGTATATACTATGCATAAACACAGAATATTTTTAGACACATTTCCAAAACTGTTAATCATATTCCAGCACTACAGTGTGTCCCTTTAATTGGGAAACTAATTTCAGTATTAAAAGCTGTGGGCTCAGGAAAATATTTCTACACATGCATCCACATCCATGCATTTGCTGCATTTGCTAAGATAACCATATCTGGTTGGCAGGTACATCTCTTGTGGGTACATTTTTCTGACCACAAGCTTAATGAAAACTTGTATGCAGCATGCATCATTAAAGGACAGAGGATATGATGGAGGGTGTATTAAGTCTAAACTGTCTTCATTATTCTCACTTACTGACTGCCATGTATTCTAGGGAGACAGAACATCAAGAACAAAGCAGGTCCTTAAGGGAAGGGACTACAATGAGAAGGGAAAATGAAAATAATGTAAAACAGCAGCAGTACTTTCCTCACAATAAAGTTTCTCACTTGCTACATTAATAGGGACTTAGAACACTGCAAGGCCATTGTGTTCCTCTCACAATAATGTGCACTACAGTATCCAGGTAGGGAAGCAGCTTTTTTCACCCTGCAATACAACTCTGACAGAGTATACAGCTTTTCATTTTAGTTTTATAATGAGACCACTGGGATGCAATTTACATACAGATGTCACATGGAGCTACACAATTTCTTAAAGTTACAAATATTTAGGCTCCCCTGTAGCTTTTTTTACCAAAGCAAGGAGATTCAAGGGCCACTGCTAACTAAAACATCAATAGACACTTAGTCTAAAAATAACCCTCCCCTTTTTTAGTCCTGAGCCCCAAACCAGGTGCAATGTAATAACTGAAACAACCCTGTGGGAGGTCTGTTTAGGGGAAAAATAAAAACATTAGGTAATTACACAGGAAGACAGATGATAATTATCTGATTGCCATTTATTCAAAAGGTGTTATATACCTACCTAAAAATCCCAGTCTCACCACATGTCTTTTATACCCTTGGAAAAAGTGTTACAGTAGACCATAACTTTACTTACTATAATTGATGTCAAAAGAATCTACATGGATTCAAGTGCTGGAGAAATTAATTACATTTTCTCTGAATAAGAAAGTCTTTATTTTAAGGATATAGGAGAAGCCTGTATTTCTGAAGTTGGGCTTGCTGCTAACAGCATAATTTTCCAGGGAATTTGGGTAGAAATAAAAAGGGATGGAACACTTTGGAAACTACTCTGTCAGACAACTCTATGAAAGATTTGTCCCCCCTGACACTACACAACATAAAGATAAGAGAGAAATAAAAAACTGAAAAAATGCCTCTGCTTTTGTAAATGCTATTTGATCACAGCATTATAAAACATTATTGTTGATTTTGATTACACATGGACACAAAAACACAGACAAAAAAAGAGAAACCTGTACTTAGCATTCTGCCATTACATCTTAAAACCATTACTCTCAGAACCAGAATGGTGAGTGCAACACTTGAACATCACCCTGCTAGCAAAGAGAAGTTGGTTCCTCATGACTGCAGCTGGACAGGATTTCAGTTGTCAGAGACTGAGCTCTAAGTTTCTGCCTCAACTCCATTGTCCCTTCCTTAGTGTATTTTTGTTGTTGAAAACTGGAGTAAAATTATGGCTGGTTATTGTCGGGTTACTTGCAAAGACCTCCAGTACAAAGAGGGAGTTGCTAAAAGCAAGTAAGCTTATATGTTTACCCCAAAAATCAGTGACACAGAAAACCAGAGAAAACTCATTAATGTTCTCAAAAATGTAAAGATGGGGTTTAACAATTGTGGCACTACCTCAGGAAGCAACACACCTTAGAGGGCTGTAAATCAATGTACAAAGTACTTCAATGATCTGGTTTTGCCAGCAGAAAATAGGTAGCCAGAAAACATACACTATGCTCAGGACCAGGCACAGCCTCTACAGTCCTTAGCAAGCAGTTAAATTAAAATCTGAGATGAGAATAGGCAAAGAGTGCAACCAGCAGGTGTCAGAATGCTGTGGTGATTTGAGCTGGAGTCACAAGAATAAGCCTGATAGAGAATGGAGAACTCGGATGAATAAAATATGAAAGGGCAAAAGATAACAGAGGCAGGAAAACAGCTTTATTACAGCTCTGGTGCTCATTGACCTAACTGCAGCTAAAGTGTCGGCTTCCAAATTAAACTCAAGTTGTCAACTGCTTTGGTATTATCTATTCTAATTTAGGCTTGAATAGCTAGACTCCATCTGAAGCAAGTACAATAGTCATGAATAATAACATTTAAGTGCACTACGTTTATCCATGACCACACTCACATTAGCCAGGAATGCAGAGCAATAGGCGTGAATCTGAAGAACTAAACAGTTGGTGCTCAGGACCCCACATCAGGTCAAGATACACATTCAGAATTTTACTTCGAGGTCACTCTAAATTGACTTGATGAGCTAAACACTGTGCAGCTGTGGGACTGCAATCTTGGAGTGAACCTTCTGGTTTATTTTCATCCAGAAGTAATACAGTCTGAGTTCCTTGAAATGATTCTGCAACACAAACCAAAGCAAAGTAACTGGTGACAATTTTGAGTTTTGCTCCAAAAACATACACCTATTTTGAACCAAAAGGCTACTGTATGACTACACTCAATACTAAGAAGCTGTGAGGAAGGAAGCTCTAGATAAACAATTCCTCAGAGGAGAAACAAAGGTTGTTATGAGGCGACAGTGAGTGTCCGGCAAAGCTTCCTGCAGTGGTACAAAATTACTTTGACAAAAAAGTTGAATGCATTTGCAGGTAACATGAGGGTCTCCATCAAGCAAAAAACCCAAAATGAACAAATAAAAAACAAATCGCAGAAACAGAAATACATCACCACAGAGAAAGAGATTTCTGAAAAAGTCTATGTGCTTGTCTCTTGTCTTCAAATGTTGTGTTCTTACTGTAGAAATGATATGCTAATAGGCAGGGTAGGATACTACAGGGACAAATCTAAGAGCTTAAAACCTGAAACACCAGAGCATTTGCTCAGAAACACCAGGAAGAGAGAGACGTATACAGCTAACCTGGGAATCAGGAGACAACCTAACCACCCTTCACCTCCTTCAAAAAACTCCACAAAGAAGTACACTCTGCACACTCACACCCAAAGAGTGGAAACTTGCAAGTATGACTACACAATAACCAGTTAATGATCACTTCAAAAACTTCCACTCCAAAACATTACCAGCTTCTAAAATAACAAAGTAACACACAAATTCAACATACAGTGAGCCACAGAATCTACATTATGATCTTTCTGCCCTGCAATTAAAGGTGGCTGAAGATACTGATAAATTCTTATGTTATACTAGTAAAGTGACAGCTGCTTATTGAATAGCTATCATGTATTCTTTCTAAAATTTATACATAGAAAAAACAATGAACAGACCTGCTGGATCTTTTAAAGAAAAAAATCCACACTAACTGTATCAGAATTGCTGTGGACTGTTTTCATTACTGCATAATCTCATTCACAGCCAATCTAAACTAGAACAGCTTTGAATATGCATTCACTTTATTCCTCTCTCCTATTTTGTCCCTGTTTTCATACAAATGAAACATTTGCATATGTTTTGTAAATTACAAACAAGCCAACTTTCATTTTGCAGATCAGACCATCTCCTGATGCTTTACAAACAACTAACCAAAGAACATCACTCAGAAGCTCTAAACTCCAATTGGAAACTGGGTTGTATGTGGATTACATATTACAAGCTGCTTTTATTAAAAAAAAAAATTAAAAATCCTTTCTGTTTAAATAAACACTTTATTTCAAACCACTCTGCTCAGAGAAGGCAGCTGATCTAATCATAACACACAGCATCTGTCTGGAGAAGTTGGTCCCTTGGATATGTACCTGTGATCAGAGAAGAAGTTAAACACATTACAGATAATCATTATCTCTCACAATATGAGAAACAGAAGGGTACCCAATGAACTAAACTGATACAGATAAAAGTAAATCAAGGACCTGAATTTTCACAGAGCCTAAGTTATGGAACTTGCTGCCATAAGATGCTGTTCCAGGCAAAAGTAGAAATAGGGTTAAAAAACAGAAAGGAAATCAATGAGGGAGAGATTTGGAGATTTCTATAACACAATTCTCCAGATGTATCCTCTACATCATAAAGTTCCCAACCACAAATAAACAGAACTTTACCAGTGAAACCTCACTCTATCCATGCTCTGCTCTAGGATTCTTTCCATAACATCTTCCAGCTGCTAGAATGACACATAATGCCACAGTAACTTTACAACTGATTCTGTATAACATTTCTTACTTTCATGTTCTCTAGTATGCTAAATTGTGTATCATTTACCTTCAACAATGCCACTATGGCTAGCCATTTAGCTTCTAACAGCATTCACATTATTAATAACTAGTCTAGCATTTTCTATAGTTTGTGGCCAGACATAATATCACAAACACTTCAACCATTTGTTCAAGTACAGGACTCAGTTGACCTTCAGATTTTGGTATATTTTTTCATATAAATGGATGATAAATTATGCATCATAACATACACACAAGATACATACACACATCATACACCACATATAGCTTTTATTGGTCACTACCTGGCTATGAAAGGAGGGATGCAGTCTGGTGACCAGTAAGAAATGAGTAACTATATTCAGTTCCTCTTCCACTTCAAGTGGTTTATAACTTCTTTAAGACCAAGGAAATAAATACTAGCACATAACAGAAATAGACCTGATAGCAAGTGGTCTCTTCAATGGATCTTGTTCACTACCTACAATCTCCCTTCTTCATTCAGCTCTGAGTCCCCTATCTGCCTCCAAGTCTACACATCAAAGTACTCTGGATGAGCAGAAAGGAGATTGTAACAGTGCTATCTACCATTTAAAAACATTTATGGGTCACGTAGAGAAAAAAAAAAAAAGTTCATGTTATAACTCTCTGGATTTGATAAAGAAGGGTCAAACAACAGTACCTGGGCACAGTCCTCTCACACAAATATAGCTTCAGTGCAGGTACAGTTTTTGTCCACTCAGCAAAAGTCACATAAAAAAAAATACTATTTTTCCTATTTTGAAACTTCTATGGATACTTTATTCCCTCACATGACGTAAAAAGCAAGACCATGATACAAATGTCACAAATAATACCTTTCACGGATTGTCCAGCAACACAAACCGACTGTACAAAATTCAGTCACCAACTCTATCAGTCTGCATCCAACATCCAAGTCTTTTCACCAGAAGGCCCAACAACTCCAGACATTTGAAAAAGATTATATTCAATTCACTTAAGCTTTTCTTGAAATTGTTACAATATTGCAAAGGGCAAAGAGCAATTGCTATTTTTTAATATCAGTTTCCCACTAAACTAACCATGCTTTTAAAGCAACTATTAAAAACTCCCATAAATATTCCAGATTTCAGTATATGCACTTTTGTAGCCAAAAGCAATTGGGGTAACTTCACATAGCCATATTTGTTTTGCAAGCGATCATTTTATAACAAACATAAACCTACTTCATATAACTTATTTTGATTTTCTGTGATGAGGCAAAGGTGAGGGAGGTAAGTCTGCTCAGTGAAGAAATTGCATTTAGACCTTGTTTGGTAGGCCAAGGTCTCACATCTTCGTTTAATTTAGGAAATTATTCAGAAAACAGTAAGAAATTTAATTGTGAGGGGCTAAACTAAACTAGAGAAATGTGCCAACAAAGCTCTCTCTCTTCCAAATATTTATGCACCATCAGCATGTTTTAATACAAGTTTCCACCATGCCTCTGCCAGTCTTCCCCTGAAGCAAGGTTCGTATAAAAGCATCCCAGAGCATGTTTTAATGGGATTTTCCAGTCGACAAAAAATCAAATTGCACAAAGTGACTGAGAGTCATTAATACATATTTCATTCTTTGCAATTATATGGTAACTAGGAAAAACATAATGAGGCAAAAACCTCCTTTACAGGTTTTATGAAGTTTTCTGTCACATTGGGAGACTGCTTAGTGTACAGAAAGGAGCACACCACCAGAATTCACAGAACAGCTGTAGTTAAACTTCTCAGTAAAGCAGAGAGGTAAACAGCCCAGCAAACCAGGAAAAAAATATTAAAAATACTGGTATTTCCCTCTCTCACAACACCCAAGCCTATTCCCCCATACATCACATTTACCTAAACTTCCAAATACATTAAACTGCACGTTATGAATGACTTCTTCAATTACATTACACCTATTTTTTTAAAGTGAGATTTGAATAAAGCTATACACAAAAGTACACCACCTGATTTACAGGTTTGGGGTATTAAAAAACATGATGTTTTGGCTTCAGCCTTGAAGAAGGGGTCCAGGAATTTCTCCTCCCTTCCTACCATGGCTACCCAGCCTTTACTGGGGATCAGAGCCCCCAATATGGGCTGATACAGCTCCGTATTCTGCACTACAGTTTGGTACCTCTCCCACCTTCCTGCTTCTCCCTCTCTAGGCCTTTGCATATGAAGACAGACACAAAGCAAATATGAACTTCCTAGACTGCATTCACCACATAAGTCCACCTTTCCAACAATGGGTTTTTTCATCTCTTCTTAGTGACCTTGTAATCTATTAGTAAGATGTAATCCATCTCATTTAGTAAGACTGAAAACAAGGATCTTTTTTTAAGTGGGTACAACTAGCTACAAAAGCAAAAAATGTAACTTCAACAGTATTTCTTTTCAAAGATTGTAAGCACAGTTTTCCTATTTAGTGGTGTTTTCATACAGCAACAGATCTTTATACTGGGGTTTCCTCACATCCCCTAGTCTAACAGCTTTGGTCCATTCTAATCTACTACTACAGAAAGAGTAGAAAAACTTTAAATTCATGGAAGTGTTCCTCAAGCAAACCTACTAGTATAGAGGATGGAGTCATTCTGAAAATTTAAAGTTGAAATTGACTGGAAATTACCATCTAATTCGGATTTGTCATTTTTGAGGAAATAAATACCACAGTTAAGCTATTAAGTTACAGCTTACAACACTGTAGAAGAAATCCATAGGAAATGAAGCAGTAACACAATTATCAGGGCATACTAAATGAAGACTTTTCCACACGTACCAGTACTGCATATAGTACAGCAATGCCTAAAACTGAAACAGTCATTCTACTTCTGCTCTCCTACTCCTTATGAAGTGACTCAGTACAATATCCATTCTTCCTGTGAGTAGGAAGTACAAGAAAAGTACAAACCAAAAACAATTAAGAAGGATTTTAGTTTTAGAACTGACTTTTAAAAGATTTAAGGTGACAAACATTTCACATGTTGAAGTTCCGAATGCTGACACGCCAAATTAATGTGTCAACTTTGTGTGCAATTAACTGCATTTGAAGATGTAACTCATCTTAGTTGTGTCAAAAACACATATAGAATTAAAAAAAAGAAATATTCTTGAAAACTTCATTCACAACTGTTAAGTTCCTCTCCAGGATTTAGGCATGTGTAACACCTATTCACATGTGTAACATCTGTTCTTGGAAGATTTAAAGGGTGTTCCTGCCTGCCCTCAAGAAGTCATATGCCTACTCTAGCACCTAGAGAAGGTGGAGGAGTCATCATCTAATGAAAACATATCACAGACATTTAAAAAATACAGCAATTTTTTTATTAGCATATATAACATTATTAACATATATAATAAAAGGTTCACCAATGACTTCCATGTAAGATATGCTGCCCACTAGCAAGTGCATCTCTACCTTTTGTGTTTTTATGTAGGTCAATTAATCCCCACAAAAAATTCACAGAAGAGCCCAAGTTGGAAGGAATCAAACTTCTGCAGGAAAGGGAGCCCAGATAAGGTTATTTAGTACCCTGTAAAGTTGCATTTTTGAAATTTCCAGTGATTAACACATCCATTGGGATCTGGCGACGCTCATCTGGCGAATGACTGCTCTCACTGTAAAAAATTCCTATAATATNTGCATCTCTACCTTTTGTGTTTTTATGTAGGTCAATTAATCCCCACAAAAAATTCACAGAATTTTGGAAGGAATCAAACTTCTGCAGGAAAGGGAGCCCAGATAAGGTTATTTAGTACCCTGTAAAGTTGCATTTTTGAAATTTCCAGTGATGGAGGCTTCACTGTGACCCTGGGGAGGCTGTTCTGGTGAATGAATGCTCTCACTGTAAAAAATTTCTATAATATATTGAGATAAAAGGCTTGACGAAGCCTTTGCCAAAAGTTCCTAAAAATAGCCACTGTGAAAGTACTTTGATACTTCCGTTCTTCTGAGTGCAGATTTGATAAGCTTGTGGTTGGGCAGTGCTTTACAATTTGTTATTAGAGGCATCTCTGTAAATAATGAATTTGTTCACCTTTCTTCTTGCCTTCTGAGTTTGACTCCAAGATCTGTTCACCAGGTTGGTCCTCTCAAGGAACTTCATTGTATCTTGCCCCTTGAGGCATTTGCTGCTGCTCTTCAAAGATGTCAACAGGTAAAGATACTATGATACTGCTACTTCACTGTTAATTCTGGAGTCAGAACTTCAATCAATCCCAGCTAAAGCTGCTGTTTGAGAAGGCAGTGTCTGCTCTCTCCTGCAACATAGTTCCACTCTCTTCCTTGAGTCAATGCAAGGTCCAGTTCACACCCCTGAAGGCCAGCCAGAGGTAGTAACCCAGTGGAAAGCCTTTTGGGTGCATGTGTCAGTATGCTTGTTTTAGCTTGGCTGGCTTCATTTTAAAGCAAATCAGCTCCCTGGTTCAGCTGACTGCACAGCATTAAGGCTGCTAGTGCCAGCACAAGGGAAGCAATCAAAATGCAAAACCTAGCAAGGACAGAGGGGAAAACTCTTGTTTTCAGGCAACAGGACAAGCTTAGATCAGTTAAGCTGCTTACAAAGCCACACACTCAGTTCTCCAGATTAAGCCGTGCCTTTATTTTGTTACTGCCCACAGCTCTGATAACAAGAAGCAGCAAACAAGAAACAGTACAGTGAGACCGTTTCCTCTCTGATATTCAGAAGCACTCAGCAGTACTGAAATAATATGTGATGGACTGTGCTACTTTCAGTTGCCACGGGGGAAATGTATACAAAGACAGGCAAGAGAATTAGCTATAATTCTGCTGTTAAGACCTCACTCAACCCTCACCTAAAACCATGAGAATGAAGACTAGGGATATAAAAGATGAACAGAAAGTTGCCTCTTGTCCCAGCTTTATTTAGCAAATAGTTTTAAGTCTAATATAAGTGAAAGCTGAAGAATACACATGGGGTCAGCAAATAACACAATGATAAACCTGGAGAAACAGGCAGGTGCAAAAGTTCACATCTGATCAAACCTCTATTTCTGAATTTTCCTCGTAGCACTCCCATAGACTGCCTCACACCAGCAAGCTAACAAATTCACACATTTTGAGCAAAAATGGAATAATTCTTCAATTCCAAGCAATAAACACTTAGAAATGCAGGTAATTATAATAAATATTAGACAGCTGAGGGGCAGTTATATTAAACAGGTAATTCAGTGATAGGGATTTAATGAGGAATCGCTGAGAAGTGTATCTTGAAATCAGATCATGGCATTCATTCTTACATTACAGCTCAGTAAAACATAACATCACAGAATTACATCTTGTAAGCAAATACCAAAAAAAATCTCACCTACCCTAGACTCGTGGTGAACATGGTTGTTCTGCAGTTTCAGGCAACAAAACAAATACTTCACTAAGATTGAGAAGTTTTAACTACGATAAACTATTCCAATACTACCTTTCACATGGTCATCTAGATTTTAGTATTGCTCAATCTGAACAGTGTTGGAGTAATCATATTGGTGCAGACTGACTACTATGCTGAAAAACTGAAAGTGTGTTGAGTGGGTGATATTGAAACATAAGATGCTAACTTTAAAAAGCCATCTCAGAAGTGACATGAGAAAGTTTATTCAAATGCTTTAAAAGAAACACTCTCCTGAGCACATACACAGCACAACGTGATGTATAAAATGTGAGGAATCACAAGATTTCAGGATGTAACTGGAGGACAGTCTGTCTCTCCACTGTGTAAAGATATCTACTCTTCAAAAAATAATAAAAATTACAAAAAATAGCATTGCTAATCTGAAAATCAGACATACTTCTGCTGTTACTACAATGTTTGGGAATGTTAGCCCTGCATACGAACACCAGTCCATTGGGTTCTGCAAATCGGTCTCTCGTACAAGTGTTCTTCTGAACAGATACATATCTCTTATCCAAAGTTATTTTACATAATGATTACTTATGATTAACAATAAATGATGGTCTGAGATACATAGAGCATAGTTTTTGATACATATGCTCCCTTAGTAAGCTAAGCCACATGGTGAGGCATTAGCAAAACGTTTGTCATTTCTTTAACTTCCACTATGAACACATTTTGCGTCTGAAACGTAGGTATTTTAATCCTGTTATTAAGCAATGCTGATTAGAACACAGATCACCTGATAATCTATAACATCAAAACTGCAGGCAACAAGAAAATGGGTTAAGACTGTTACACACCTCACAAATATATGTCAGACTTTATTGAATAAAAATCAGTAAATAAAACAGAGGCAAACAAGGAAATGGTTGGGAATTGTCAGATTTTAAAAGGTCAAACAGCTACCGACACGTGAACTTGAAACAAAAATAGCTGCCATCAGACATTAGGTCATTTAATCCACTCCCTTGCTAGTTATGTATTGTTCTCTACTGCACATTGTAAGTGTTTTTGTTTATAATGTGGAAGAGGAGAGAGGAAACATGGGATGGGGGAGGATGAAAGTAGATTGTCTTTGGAGGTTCAAGCAAAAAATAACATTCACTCAAGCAAAGAAATACAAGCCATAGACAGCTTCCTGGAAAAACAACTGATGTGAATTCTTGAAAAAGCAAGATAAAAAGCAATAGAGAAATTCAGAATTAAGCTGAGAAACTGAAAGCAATAGCTCTAAACAGAATGGTGCAAGAAAATTACTACCTATAGGATCCTGGTAGCATTTGTTGAATAAACAGGTAGAAATTAAGCATATAAGATTTACGAGATTAATGCAAGAGGGAAGTGGAGAGGCAAAATAGCTTAGGTGTTTCCCAGTGTTCATGCCAGAGGTAAGTGGTAGCAACCACGTCTCCTGTTGCCCCACCCACCCAGCTGTTTGTAAGAGCCAAAAGTAAATCAATTTTTTTCAACCCAATTAATTTTGTGATGCACCTCACCACATGGATATGGAAACAGTTACACTATCACAAGTGAGATGGGACACAGAGGTAGTCAGGACATGATGGAAAATGAGAATCACAGGAAAAGGGGGCTATTTAAAACAAAAAAAAGTTCACAGCACTGACGTCTAACTTAAGATAGCACTCTCACCAATTATGTTTTATTTCTGTTTTTGCCACAGAATTAATTCACAGCTACATATATTACTTAAATAACATGGATACTAGGTACATGCATTTAATTTTAGGGGTGCTTCTCCCAAAAATCTGAGTGCTTGTTTTGCAGAAGCAGCATAGGCTCAGACCAGATATTCAGTTTATTAACAGATGTTCAAAATTTTTGCACCCCTGCACTTAACACATACCAGGAGACCGAACTCAAGACCCTGAAAACAAATCAGATTTGTTTTCCTCATAGCACTCCCATCCTGAACAGGATTTTGTCTCCATAGTTTAATATTTCATTCTTCATGAGGAGCAGAAGAATGTTTATTTCCCTATCTTAAATTTTGTCAGTCAAGAGGAGTATCTGTTGAGTACTGAGAAAACACAGGCAAATTTACAATTCCCTAGTCAAAGCAGAACTTCAACACAGATTTGAGTCATGTTCAGAAAGTAAGCCTTGATGTCACACAATCAATGTTTAACAGCATTTTTAATCGAAAAAACCAGTATGTTATTACTTAAGAAAAAACTATCTCAATGTAGATGTATGGAAAACATGAATTGAAGCTAACTAAAAAACTTTGGTGCTCCTTCATTTGTGAGTGCTTCCAGAAGTGACAATTTTAGCATAGTCTAGTGACATAGTGACAAATTTAGGATAATCTAACTCTTAACTATCCACTTCCAAGAAAAACTGATGTCATGATGTTATAATCTCAACACCTGTATGCGTTATAACCAAATGAATCACTTTGCTGTTTGAGTCAATACATTATCTTCTGGTATTAGTTGGATGCAAATTTCTGGATGAATTTACGAGACAGAGAGTTAATCCCCGTTTTGTCTGGGGATTTTCTGATATTTGCTAATTCCGAGAAAAGGAGATAGTGTAGGAATCCCAGGCTCTATCCTAATCTGTTTTAGAAAATAAAAATCTCCTTGACTAGGGGAGGTTGCAGTGTGATGGGTGAACAGGTGAGAAAAGTCTCACTCCCATTTCCACGCAGTACTCTCACACAAAAGTTCCCTGTCCGGTGTCTTCCAATCTCAACCCCCTGATCCAGCAAGAGCTACTCTTGTAACTCACCCTTATTGGATACGCCTCTTTAAACTGCTAGTCACCTCTCGCGTTTGTAAACCGCCCCCACAACAGCTTTATCAATGGCACTCCCTCTGTACAACACAAGATGCAGAATGTGCAACATAGTAGCTGCACAATCCCTTAACAGAGGTGTGTGCATGTCTATGTGTATACATATACATAAAAACCTAGTGTTTTTACATATTCATTTATACACCAAAACCCAAACAACTCTTTCCCTCCCCATCACACACCTTTGCCTGAGCTAGCATTCCTACGGCATTGCAGAAAACCAGATATGAAAACTAACTAGTTTAATCCAAAAGAAATGTGTAAAAGGTTAGTGCAAATCTGTGTAGCTGTCTCCAAAGCCATTTCCCCCACTCATGTATAAATAATGGTGCCAACATGGAGAGATGTCATACAAAGTGCCCAGGTAGTCTGTAAAAAAGTATTTTTAGTTTTTGTGGCATCACCTGTCCATAATAAAAAAACCAAGGTGTTGATTTTAATCCAGAACAGCAGCATCCGCATTAAGTGTCCCTCTTCTCTCCCTGACTTATCTATAACAACAAGCTTATGAAAACTTGAGATTCTTGTGTTTTCATTTTCTTTTATTCTTTCTTCCCCTTGCTCACTGGCTCCACTCCTTTCTTTTGTTCCCAACAAACCTAGTCGCTGTTTGCTTGTTCACCCTTTAACCAATCCAACACTCAATCACGTCACGTAGAGAGGTGATGCCGAGGCTCCCTGTGCCCCTCCTGCTTCCTGTGGATATGAACAAACTGTTCCCTTGACAGTGTTTAGGCTCGGAGAGGTCCATCAGACCCCTGGAAAAATCACGCTCATACCCTCAGTACACCTACCCAGGCTCAGCATCCCAGAGCTTCAGCGACTGCCCTGGCTACTGCAGATCTGAAAGAGATGGGGAGTCAGTCTCTGGGTGACCCTGCCCAAAGGGGAAAAAAGTTTTAACAGGAATATGAAATCTTGGGGTGGTCGTAGCTGTATTTTGCTGTTTTGTTTTGGCGGCGGTATTTTCCCAAAAGTTAAAAATTTATTAGCTGCCTGTTTCGGACACAACACATTAACCTCTTTCACACGAGGAAGACCGAGGGGTTTTTCCTTTGTTAATCACAACCAAAACATTTTCTTCCCTGGCGTAACTGGAAATAGCACAAACCCCTCAAGGAAGTTTTACGGGCGGCCTCACCGAGCTCAGCAGCCGCCGCAGCCCGCCAAGGGGCGGAGGGCGGACGGGGAGGCACGTTTCGCCCTTTCTCCCTCCGAAGGCCTCCTCACGGGCTACGCCGGGATCTACGGAGCCCCAGCCTCACACGGGATCCTCGCCCTCAACACCACACGGGAGACCCCCGGCTCCACACGGGATTCCGTGGCCCTGACCCCAGCCTCAGCCTCACACAGGATACCCACGGGACACGCCACGGAGCCCTGCCTCGTCCGGGAGGGCAGTCACCGTGCGCCCCCACGGCGCAGTTGCCCACTCCGCTCCCGGGACACCCCAGCCAGCGAACCGCTACCGGCTACCCTGCACCCCACCGCCTGACCCAGCACACGAGACGTGGCCAGAAACCCCCGCGGCGGCGAGGCTCTGACCGATCGACCGACCAACTAACCCAACTACTCGCGCTGCTTTGCACTCACCGCTGCCGCCCGAGGCGGAGATCCGCCAGCAGACACTACACGGGTAGCTGAGGTGACCGAGCGCTGCCAGTCCCGGGGCAGCCGCCGCCCCAGTGCACTACCCCCGAACTCCGCGCGGACGGCCCCGTGAGGAGCAGGCGGCTGAGCCGCGCATGCGCCGCGAGCGGCTCCCTCTGTGCCGGCCGCCAGGGGCCGCGAAGGGAGGGCGGCTGTGAGGCGGGGCGAGCCCTAAGGTCACCTGAAGTCTGTCGCTCTCTTGCGCCGTGGGCTCATAAGAGATCCTCTTCTGAGGTGGTTGTGGGGTCAGCAGTGCCCTTCTTCTGGGTGATCCCTGCTGCCACCTGCCTTAGGGGTCTCCCGTCGGCGGCTCGCCCCACAGACCCCATTAACGGTCGGAGGTGCACGCCCGGCAGCCGTTGCCTCAGCGTTGCCTGTGTGAAATGCCCATCCCTCATCCCCCTCCCAGGCGATTCCAGTCGTAAAAGTTTATGTCAGTTCATCCGAATTGATGGATGCAGCCGCTTTTTGTGGTAGGGAATCTGCATTCTCCCACCATCCCTCCCCCAGCAATTGTGGCCTTGGGTGGAGTTCTAGAAATGACACGAAAAGTTAGGATTTTTCCCTCCACTGTGTCCCCCGAGGGTGGTTTTGTGAGGTGTAGTCCTTGTTTTGAAGAGTTATGGGCCTTTTGGTGGGCTTTGATCTCACCACACAGTTGGAGCATTTCAGGAATCCTAAACCCCTAACCTTTCACACTAAAGGCTAGGTTGGTTCTTTGGGGGGTTTTTTTGGGTTTTTTTTTTTTTTTTTTTTTTTTTTTTTTTTTTTTTGCTGATCAGAAATGGCGCTTTCTAACTTTAGGACCTCCATCTGAAACCAAAGACTTTGCTGCCTTAATTTGTTTGCTTCATGACCAGTAACCTTAGTTCTCAGTTCTATGATGTTTAATGGAAAGAGGATAAAGTTGCTCAGAAAATTTCACGGTGAATTAATAATCCCTACCTGACTTCAAAGGTGCTGTTGCCAGTGGTGCAGTGGCCTGGTTATAAATGACTCAGGAATTATTCACAAAAATAACAGTGTGAGAGACCAAGGTCTAAATAGTGTGGAGCGTAAAATCCCATTTGTTCTGTGAAAATGGAAGCTCTCTGTAAATACACAGGGCTTTTTGAAGTTTATGTTGCTGCTGCCCTTGTACTCAGTGCTCTGTGGCTTCCATTTTTAGTGGATTACTGTGTTGTATTACCAGTACTTTTTACCTTTGATATTATATTAATAGACACCTGACAATCATCAGAAAAAGAAATGAGGTAATAGTTCAGTCACAGTGATGTTTATGGAATAGAAAAATGAGGCACAGTTTGCAATAGCTCAGACATGTCTCAGCCTCTTTAATGGATATTGACCTGTAATTAAAAGCTAATGCTTTCATATGTGTTAATTGAGAACTGACACTGAGACCATCAGGATTTAAACAAAATAAATTGCATGAACGCATCTGACAGTACTTTGACAAAATAATCTAGAAATTCAAATCTCTTGAGCCAATGGGAGACAAAATATCTCATCTCTTTGAAAGTTTGCTGAGGCCCTGACAGCAAGTGGTCAAATAAGTCCCATATGTAGATAAATCAATCAGGGTTAAAAGCTTTAGAAAGAAAAAGATAGGGGATTGATTGTGATTTATATTAGTATCATATGTAATATATGTTTCCTAATTCACACTTTTATCAATTTCTGAATCTTTGCTATTTTCTGTTGGTGTTTAGTATGGATTCTTCTAAACAAAATGCACTTTACTCTACACAGGTCAGTCTTTCCAATGCCTTCTTCAACTGATGGTCAAAACTATTCTGCACAGTTCATTCCAGTCAGATATTACAAAATATTTTCAAAGAGCCTTAATCTTATCCATTCATTTGTGTCTGTGAAAATCAAAATCTGAATTTAAAATAAAAATGTTCAACTGAACAGAAAGTATAACATTTTCTCTATAATTTGATTTTTATTTGTTTGCTCAAAGCATTAATATTTATCAACTAGAGACAACAGGCCAAAAATCCATGTTGAGAGGAGGAAAGGGGCTTTGAAAATTAGAAAACTGTATTATGTTCTCTATAAATTATCACCATTGTCAATGTAACACTCTTATAGTTGAGAGACACTCTACAAGCAAGGACTCTGTATAGATAAGAAAGAAAGAAAGAATATCCTGAATTGTTTTTATAGACATGTTTTTTCTTTGTATTGCATATGTCACAGTAACATGTGTATTTGATGAACATGGATTCTTACATGCTTATGACAGTTTTTACCTTTTCCACCTTTTCCCTTTACCTTTTCCACCTTTTCCCTTTATGTTTTCTATTTGATCTCTGGAGAATTATCACCTTTATAAGTAACATGTAGATTCCACCACCTGCAGAGACAGAAAAGGTTATTCCTGAATCATTTCTGTCTGCAAAAAATTACCTCAGGATATAGGCAATTTTCATAAACTACAACAATCACCAGGCATTTTAGTTTGTCCTGAACACTAATCTACACTGTGATAATTTCATTACTGAAAGAACATAGAATTGCTTTAAAGATACCCTAAGTTGTTTCAGTTGTCCTTTGTCTGCACACAAAGTAGTAGAAAATTTGACCACGGAGCATGATGAGAGAATCTGATGTTTCAAGAAATCTTTCAGTTTTGCCAATAGCAATTCAAAATTGAAGATGAAAATATAAAATTTTGCATGCAGTTTTGACTGACTTTTACCTCAATTTTTCTATTCCAAAAGAAAGCTTTGCTTTTTTTTGCATCCAGTAACAGTTGTTTCAGTGAGAAAAACACTACAATTGGTTATGTTGTTAATGCTTTCCAGTACTAGAAAAGCTCTTTAGTACTATGAATAACTAATTCAGAGAAGGCTCATGTACATTTAGAACAAAAGGTACATTTTAAGTCATGGTATTGTAACTTCTTTTGAAATACAGGTAACTTTTTATTCTGTTTACAGTTTGGTCTGAATCATCAGGATGTAATTGAATTGTAGACACATAATTCACTATTTATTTATTTTCTAAAATGAAACTGTATTTTGTAGCTCAATATACAGATACCAATTAGGTTTAAAGACAATAATAATAAAAGATAGGGCATTTTATGATTCAGCTGCAAATTTTAAAATATTTTACTAAATAAATGATGGGAAAGGGACAGATTTTACAAAGTCTCCATGTGTTAGACTGACAAATCATTGCTGTTAGAGAGAATGAAAGGGGAAAAAGCAACTTTGCATGCAGAGGTGTGGCCATAGACTGCTGCAGCATTTAGGGTTCAGCACGTGTATGGCTGTGTCAAAAATCTTTGACTCCCAATCCCAGGTCCATTCTGCATCTAGGTCTAAACATTTTCTTGAATGTCTTGATACCTAATGGCGAGGCACTTTCTAGAGGTCATCATTCTCTGTTATTCCCATCAAACAGGGCATCAGTCTGATTTCTTCTAAATTTTTATCAAGCGAAATGGGAAACTGTGATCCTTCTTGGTAATGAGTTTAAAGTTAGGAACTCCAATGTCCACACAGTCCTCTGAAATTTGTTTGCGGGGAACTGACTAGCTCTTTTGTGCACCTCTGAAATCCCCCTATGGTCATCCTGGAGATCTCTGTAAGTCTGGAAACAGATGTGCATCATATAAGTAAAAGAGAAGGCATATTTGTAGGCAAGGCCTGAGAAGGAGTATCAGATGAAGAATGGGACCAGTTGCCACTACGTCCTAATTTATGTGTGGGAGGGGACCATTCAGCAACCTTTGTGGAGGCTCAGATTTATTAGGAGATGGGTGAATGGGAAAGAAAGTATGTAAAAAATACACTTGTGATGGAAAGCTATTTGAAACATAGACGCTTCAAGATAAAGAATTTGTCAGGTCTGCATCAAAGGCAGATAATCAGGATAGGCAAAAAGAGAAAAAAAATCTGTCTCAGAAACTCTGTTGTAGAGAACGAAGAAGCTTTGATAATTGATCTTATAAGAATGAAAGAAGCTTCCAGCTAGGTACAAGCTATGTGGATACCTGGAATTCAGCAATCAGTAGTTCTGCTGGGCAGTTGAGACTGACACTCATCATTATAGAGAACGTCTCCAAGAATCTGCCTTTTTTTGGAAGGCAGAGAGTTTTCTGTAATAATTTACAAATGCTTCCCATGGATTGTTTGAATATATAGTACTCAGCTGTATCTGTTCAACTTAATAGCAGGTGATTTGGAAATAACCAGGAAAAGTAATAGGTAAAAAAATTCTTAATGAGGGCTAGGAGACAATGTTTAACTTAATAATTATGCATTACTTTCTTCCTTGATTCCAGATGCATTGCACAGTTTGTTTGTGAAGGCTTAGAGCCAAAAGCTCAAAAGGGCAGTGAAAAAATTAAAAAAGACTCAATGAAAAGAGGACAAGAAATGTCACAGCCATATTGGAAGAGAGCAAACTGTTGTTAAGCCTCTTTGAAAGGAGTGAAGGCATAAAAGCAGATTAATCCTTAAGCAGACCTTATTGAGGAAATCTTATATTAATGCAGACTTTCTCCTCAGAAACTGATCAATTTTTAAGAATTTATTTTAGTAAAATTTGCACTGGGAGAGGCATTTTTGTTACCAGGTGGAATTTCCAGACAGAAAGGGAGCTATTAGTATAGGTAATAGATTTGCTGTGTAGCTACTTTGCTTGGATTTTTGAAATTTAATTAAAATCCCTGCTCTTCTGCTTCCCATACATGAGATGGGAAAACATTGGGTCCTGTATCATGGAGATGTCTCACTTCATATAAATAACTAAGTATTCACCAGAACAGCAGTAGCAAACCCTCCTGAAGGCTGTAACTTCCTGTTAAGTTGCATGATTCTCACTCAGTTTCCATGAAAATTTCTAAAGCCTCCACTTCTTCCCAACTTCTGCTGTGGTATAGAAATAATTTCAAATTTTTGTGTCATGTCTGCTTTCATCTCTATGAGCAAACAGTAATTTCATTTTAAGAATTGTTATTTTAAGAATTGTTACACAATAGCTTCTAACTCCAGGATACCTTCTGGAAGTCCACTCCTAAATTCTGGAGAAGTCAGGTAATGAAATGAGAATACAGACAGACCTTTCTGGTGTGAAATAATTATCATTCACCCAATGAATGATAATTCATTGGCAAGGGGTGGGAGCAAAATGGATTCCAGCTGAAAGAAGGTTGAAGCACAGAACCTATTTCAGGAACAGAACTTACAGGACTTAAAAAAAAAATTAAAGAGAGTGGAGTTGTCACTAACACATTAAACCTGATAATATATTGTTTTCTAGCAAAAGATATCATACATCTATATATCACCTAAATTTAGGCAGAGCATACTTACACAGAGAAAGTGTGCTATACAAAGTCTTTTTTTTTTTTATTTGGCTATATAATATGATGCCATTAAAGGTACTTTTAAATACACAAGTTCCTTGAAACAAGCAAAGGAGAAATACATAAAGCATCATTTACTGCCAATAGTGCAGGTTTATTATGAGTGTGATCTTTCAAGCTTACATATTAAGTTTCCTGTTTATACTGTGCATTGTGTTTGCATAGTAAATTGTGACTTGCACTAGAGCAGTTCCCTTAAATGTAACACTTTCACATAAATGTAACAGGCTTCTTCCATCTTTGTCATCAAGCAAAGCAAACAAATGTAAAAACAAGAGGTCTCTAAAATGCCATGTCAAACACAGATCCAGTGTTCTCATTAATCAACATTTCCTGCTTTGTGACTTTTTCTGATCTCCTGACAAATGACAAATTTCAGCAGTAAAAAGGCTAGTCTGATAACAAGAAAACAAACAAAATTTCCCTCTGCCCTTTGCCATCTCATTTTGACGCTTCTAATGGCACAAAGAGATAATTACCTCTTACAGTGGGAAATGGACAACATTTTCCAGCACATTTGGCCCTTTCAGCCCTCAGGTCCCTCTGCTGTGAGATCCTGGGTTGGAGCAGTATGCCTCTCAGCCATGTAGGGCTAGATTAACATCTCTTCAGTCCACTGAAATTAACTCTTAATCAGGCAGAGGGATTGGTCAGTCACATCACTGATGACTGATGAGTGATGTTCCCAAGGAGCCAAGCGTGTTGCCTCATAATAACCCCTAACCCTGTTACTGCCTCACAGAGTCTTCACATTTGCAGAGAGGCTTCACTGTGCAGTTGCTTGCCGCACTAAGTGAATTTACACCACATTAATGAATGATACGCTCTTGGGATATTTTCAAGTGTGTTTAAATGTCACTGTGTAACACATTAACTCAGTTCAAATATTTTAGATTTTTTTGTAATCCTCTATTATTCCAGCATGGCAACATTGGAATGTTTAGTGTTCTGAATGACTGACTGCTCACATCTAAATGGCTTCGTGCTTTCAGAAATTAATTTATAATTTGCTACACTCCCTTCCCAAACACTGTCAGGATTTGATGTGTATTGCAGTCGTACTATAAATTGTTTAGAAAGTACCATTTTGCATTTGTGAAGTTATTCACTTGAATCACTGTAGATCATACAAGTGTGCTATTAATCAAAGCTAAATATTACAAAGTAATTGCAAGTGTATTTCTATTCCATAACTGGGAGAACAGGCTGAAGTCTTTTTCCATTCCTTTTATAATGTATATTTTAGTTTGATTTCTGTCCTCCATGTGGCCTATGAAAGTGCCATAATTATTATTCTGATCCTGAGCATTTATATATAGTGTAATTTCTTCTGTGGTGTTGAAGCAAATAAAAAGGAAAAAAAAAAAAAAGGAAACAAGGTAAGGGACATATTTAAAAAACTAACTAGATGCTTTAGTTGTGCAGTTCTTCCCTACACATTAGCAACCACAAAACCCCCATCATTGTATGATATGATTTTCCAAGTTATTTAAGACAGTAATAAATTTTGAAGCTGAAGATTATGTGCCTACATCTCTCCTGGGGCAACAAAATAAGCAATGTTCTTATCAGGGCTTCTGAGTATCTTTGTTTCTCACTGGATAAGAATGTGAGAATATTCAGACTAACATCCTGGAAGGAAAACAAATAGCTGTTGAAATAATACCATTCTTAAGAAAGATTCTGACAACTGTTAGGAAAGTCCCAGTTTCACATGATATTTGGAAATAAGTGGAAATAAGTTATTTTGGAGTCACACTGCTGGACCTGTGAGTTTAGAATACATTTCCATACTTTTAAGAAGAGAGGAAGAATAGGAAATAGATGACTGACTTTTTGTCTTAGAACATGATGCAAAGCTTTTAAAAGTCTATTGGATATAAAAAATAAATAAGCCTCTGTGTTTAACAGGGCAGTTCTAGCAATCTCAGCATCCCCGCAATATCAGAAGCAACTTAAATTTCCTTTTTGTGGTTTATAGCATCTCTCCAGAACATCTCAACAAAATAGCACCCTTGCAATGCACCTTTTTTTTCTTGAAGTGTGTCATGCTGTTTGTAATATATATTTGATACACGCATTTAATGACAAGGTGAGCATAGAAAAAGAGAAAATATCTCAAGTATGAAATACACTCTAAATTCAAATGACTAAAAATCGATTTATTTAGCACTTTGTTTCTTCATGCTGTCAGAATTCAACTGACACGAGCTTATAAAATGCAACACTATATACCTTCTGATTGTTTACAAAAGTCTAAGGAGAATTATATTTATTCTGTGTGGCCCTCCAAGTATGCATCTTGAATTTACTCACAATGCTCTGTTGTGCTATAGTTCTACTTAATGAGAGACCTTATTAGAGAATCACACTTCTTTTCTGGACAGGATAGGTCTCTTGGGATGAGTGACTAATAGACGAGATGGATGTCCTGCCATTCAGAGGGACCTTGTCAAGCTGGAAGGATGAGCCAGTGCAAGTGTCATGAAGTTGATCAGTGGGAAATGATAAGTACTTTCTCTGGAGCAGAATGGCTTTGTACATCCTGGAAAATATCTCGTCAGAAAAAGACCTGTGAGTCCTAGTGAATATTAAGGTGATAATACCATGTGCCATGTGCTGTTGTGGCCAGCGGCATTTGGGTCTGCACTAGGTAGAGTGTCATCAGCAGCTGATAAAGGGAGGTGATTTTTCCCCTCTTCTCAGCCCTGGTGATCTGTAGTGCTGAGTCCAGCTGCCTAGAAAAGCTGGGGTGGTATCCTGACAGGATATGGCCTGGAGCCACCTGCTATGAGCAGTTGTTTGGACTAGATGATCTCCAGTGATGCCTTCCTGCCTCAGCTGGTGTGTGCTTCTGTCTCCAGACCACTTCCATGTCAATGAGAGTTTTGCAAGGGTAAGGAGAACAGCAATGTATCTAAAACTTAGGACTGCCCCAGGACTGGTGTTTTGAACCAAATCATACACATTGGAACAACCCCCACATGCTTCCTGGTTCAGGACAGAAGCAAACAAAAAAGGCTTCCAGATGCTCTCCCTTGCTGCCCTATGACTGTTGCTACTGTGATCACCTGGGAGCTGGCCCCTAATCCTGGTGCGGGTGTTGCAAGGTGCTGGGGCACTCCAGGCCCTGACATCTGAATTGTGCCATCCACAGTCCAGTTGGAATGAGCAAAGATTTTACAGCTATCCCTGTCTGACCTAAGTGATCAAAAGGGAACAATGAAAGTGATTTTAATATCAGACTTTAATGTGACTGTTAGTATCAGGAAAGACAGCAACTGGAAGATCGCCTGGTGAAGCACTAATGCTTTGTGTCAGTGAGTGAGCATGTTACTGAATGAGAAGCTTTCAGCTCACTGTACCCAAGCCTGCATAAGATCACGAGGTTTGAGCTTCTGTATCAGCATTTGTGATGTAATTGTTTGCCTTTGGCTCTGAGGCTTATCCTGCTTAGAGCCTCTAAGAGCTACTGACTTGCATGTGTTTGTTCACAGTTTATTTCAAAATGTCTTAACTATTGTCTCCAGATATCCAAGGAAATTGTAGGATGACATGGAAGGATTATTGCTGTTTGGGAAAAGCTGGCTTGTTTCTGTGTAGCTAGCTATTAGCAATTGATTTGTGGTCAGGAGTAGAAGCAAAAGTAGATTTAAACTTCAAACTCTTTTTTGGTAAATACTGACCCATCTCCACTTATTTTAACTTGGAAATATCCATCAGTCCTGAGGAAGATCAAGTTCTTTTTGTATAACTCATAACCATATTGGACCTGCATCCGATGGTGAGAGCATTCTTATAAGCATTGCACAGATTGCAACTCCGAGGCTGATAGAAGTGTGGCAATAAATATCTTAACAAAATCATAAACTCTTAAAGAGAGGAAAAAAGAATTAAAAGATTGGGAAACTATGTCAGATGAATGAAGGAGAGTATGAAAAAATGGTGTGAGCATGTAGATCTAATCATAAAGTTTATAGAACGGTGATTTAGAACAGTATTTAAAAGAAGTGTAGATGTGATGCTGAGGGATTAGTGGTTTAGTGGTGGAATTAGGAATGCTAACTTAACTGTTGGACTTTGTGGTCTTAAAGGTCTCTTCCAACCAAAATGATTCCATGACTGTCAAAAATCCTTCTGGAGGTCTCGTCCCTAGCCCTGGTGCATTCAGTGTGTGATGAAATGAAAAATCTGATTATTACGTTGTCAGTTAATAGGTGGAGAAATTGCAAATGTGCTTGAGGACAGGATTACAAATGAACAATAATCTTAATAAATTGAAAAAAATATAGCATGGGGTTATATAGGGACAAGTAAAAAGTAGTATACACAGGCAAGAATAAACACCTCCACAAGTAGGGTATGCTATATCAGTTTATTGAGAGGAGGATTGAAGCAGTTTTTGCAAGAGATATTGTATTTAAATAATACGTTTATGATTAAAGAATTGCAGTTATTCCCAGTCCACAAGAATTTTAAGAATATTTACAACCTCAAAACATGTTAGGCTCCTATGTCCTGACAAATCTCCAGTAACCCAGCTGACTACCAACAGAGCTACCAGCAATGTGTGATTTCAGTTTGCGTGCAATAAAAACTTACTGTTGTTTTTATCTATAAGGTTATTTAATCTTTGTATTTGACTGTCATATGCTGATATAAGTCTCTTACATAGATCAGGATCTTTAATTACTGGATGAGGAAATTTTCATTCCCCATGTATTCATGCTGCCTATCTATGATGTGGTGGTTCCACCCTTCCCTGCCTGCAGGTCTGGCCACAGTAGAGGATTTGCATAAGGCAGTCTGGAGTTAGGTACCAACTAGAAAACAACTTTGTGCTTATTCTTTGAATTTTTATTTTAGCAGTGAGCCATCACCTGTGTTTGCTCTGCAAACATAAATACATGCTGTGATCTTTGGGCAAAAGAGATGCTAGAGAAACATTGCTTTCTTGAAAAACAAGCAAACAAGTAAACCAAAGCCAATACAAATGTCTCCGTAACTCCTTTTATGTGAAAAAGGATTTATATATCATGTCACAAACATAAAGCAGCACACTACCTGAGATTTGTATGGAATGTTTCTCAAGTATTTCCATATGCTTCCTTTCTTCTGCTAAGAAAAAGAAAAGCTGATAATTCGCACTATAATAACTATAATTCAGATCTCTCCTTATAATACATTTTTTGTTCTTATTATTTACTAATTGTAGAATTTCACCTGTTTGTGACAACAGAGGCATTTGTATTGCTTGGGAGAGTGTACCTGAGGGGGTCCTACAGAAAGGCAGGGGAAGGACTTTTTAATATTGTATCGGATGGGAGGACTAGAAACAATGGATGTAAATTGGAAGGGGGTAGATTTAGACTTGACATAAAAAAGAAATTCTTTACAGTGAGGGTGGTGAAGCACTGGAACGGGTTGCCCAGAGAGGTTGTGGATGCCCCCTCTCTGGAAGTGTTCAAGACCAGGCTGGACAAGGCACTGAGCAGCCTGATCTAGTGGGAGGTGTCCCTGCCTATGGCAGGGGGGTTGGAACTTGATGATTTTTGAGGTCCCTTCCAACCCAAACTTATTCTATGATAATGTTTAGTGTTTTCTTCTCCTTTCCCCTTTTTTGAGTCTTCTTGCTGTAAGGATCTTTAAATTTAAATTTTGTCTTTGTTATTAAAGGGAATACTATAGCTGATTGGCAAATTGAAATCGCTTTGACTTGCTTGAGAAGAGCCCGTGTACTTGAAAAATACTTTAGAAAGAAGGCGAAAGGTATCCCTGATATGTCTGCTTACCTGTTAGAAGAGGTGGCTTACAGGCTGATTGAAAACAATCTTATCACCTTTATTCCACTGCCTCATTTATTGAGGTCTTAAGAAAGAGAGGTATATGACAAAGAATGTAATGTTATGTCTTTAGCTATTGTTGTATACAGTCCTGGTAACTGAAGTAGTCAGTTAACTTTATGAACAGCTCCTATAGACAGTGCTGCATTACGTAGTGGAGATTTTCTGGTTGTTGGCTCTGAGTTTTCTTCAACCTCCTGCCAAGAAATGGACTGTGGACTTGGAGCATTCCCACCCACAGCCTTCAAAAGGAACAGCTTTATTTTCTCAACCCTTTGCCGTTATGTATCAGTGCAACTTCAGTGGTTTAGTTTTGCACTTTTCTCATCTGTTGCAGTGCCAAGTGAAACATGTTATACAAACATTCAGGAGCAGTTTTGTGCAAACACATTTTATTTTGCCTTCCAACCCTCTAGCAGCATGAACCTTGTCAGCAGTTACATTTCAGCTGTAAGCCAAGCCTTTTAAATTCAGGGCTAGTAAAATATCAAACATTTTTAACAAAAAAGTGAAGAATTATCTCACTGTTCAAATATGTTAGTAATAGTGTTTTATCCAAAGTATTTGATAAAGAACAATATTTGTTGTTTCCACAAGGAAAAATGTTTTGGAATTTGTACTGTTATACAATCAATTACTGTATTCAGACTTAAGAGCTAGGAGACAGGAGGAAGGGTTTTGAGAGGAAAACAGTTTAAGCAAATCTGTCAGGCAAACCAAGATGAAGATTCTTTTTAGAATGTGTCTAAATTTCAGACTGGCTTGTCTTACAGATCAAGTATAAGACATTCGAATGCTTCCATAGTTGCATTTATAATACATGATATCCAGTTTGTGAGCAAAATGCAGTATATGAGGACAAATTCAGATTCTCCAGGAAAACAAACTTTTTTGTTGCTGCCTGAAATGGTGTATTTCAGATTTCCATGAAGCAAACAGATATTGTAAAAATAAATTATCTTTCCTGATTCATATTCAAGTTTCACGTTACAAAACAGTCCTTTCTGTTGTGTTGTTGTACTGATTTCCAGTATATGCTGATTATTAAAAAAGGATTTAAAATATGTAGATAAGAAGTAATTTGTTTTGCAGATGAACAGTGATTAAGAGTCAATGAATTTGTTCTGAGGTTTGATGCTTTGCAAATATGAGAAATTCATGAGAACCTCTGCATTAGCTGTTTAAGATAATATAAAACAGCATTAATATCTTCTGAGAATTCTCCAATAATTTATACTATAGTTGCCTTTGGCAAATTACTTCAGTTCAAGTCCTATAAATAATTTGTTCTGAAAACTCACTGGTTAAATTCATATTATTCAGGAGAAAAAGAAATGTTACAGATGGCTTCTGATGTTACTGCAATGAAAGATACTGACAATATTTTCTTCCATTAGTTAGCCTTATGTTCACTTTGTGCAATGCAATGAATTTAAAGAAAATTAGCTTTTTCTTCTCAACCCATCTTTAGGCTTTACGTACATAGACAAACACAAGACAAAGAGTTGCTAGTTTTCGCTGAATTTATATGCGCATCACAGAAAAATGTTAATCTTTTCTGTTGATCTCAGTGTGTAGAAATGTTTTTTCTTAAAATGTTTAGAACTTAGATTTTGGCTCAAAATTGATCTCACCATGTTTTTTAAAATCTCTAGATCAAAGGCACTTTGGAGCCCACTTATCTAATAATACCAGAAGCCTGATGCTTTCAAACTTTATGACTTAAATTAAAGGTTCAGTTCCACAGACAGCTGAGCTGATTTCTTTCTGTGGCTGAAAGAAGGAGAGCTTCCTTCACATTTTCATCTTCCAGTTCTCCCCCTCTGAATTCTCCTTTCTCCTTCCCTTCTCTTCTCTTCTCTTCTCTTCTCTTCTCTTCTCTTCTCTTCTCTTCTCTTCTCTTCTCTTCTCTTCTCTTCTCTTCTCTCAGTGTCATTTCTCCATCTTCCTTTCTCCAGCCCTTCTCCAGTTTTGCTCATCTAATCCATCCTCCCCTTACTCTGGCTCTGGTGCCACTTGAAACTTCACACACAGAGGCAGCAATGAGTTTTTGCTGACCCACCATGTGGGAATGAGCCCTTAAGTTCTTCAGCATCTATTGAGTGATGAGATACACAGGTGACAAAGGTTTTGGGAGGATTCTGTCACCAACAGTCTCACACACGTGTTACTATAACCTAGAGGTCAAGTATCCTGCTCATAGAAAGTTCCTGAATGTTTCTTTGTTCTGCTAACATGGAGTTGTGGTTTTCTGCACTTCATAGTATAGAGAACATAAAAAACCAACAGTTTGCCTGCAGCTCTCTTGTCCCTTAGAGTTACAGTACTGCAATTTCAAAGAAATAGTGCTAATCTATGTTCAGCACTGACTAATGAAATTCTTTTCAGGATGAGCGTTTTCATGCTCCATCAGCCATTGTGGGTGGCTTCCTGTGAAACAAAGATGGTGCATTCAGTACAAAATTAAATAAATGGGGAAGAACAGATACCAGGTTTTGTTCTCCCTATTATAGCATGCTTGGCAAATAAGAACAGGAAAAATTTGATTGCAACATGAAACTCTTAATGAGTTTGCCAACTTGTTATGCCCAGCATGTCTCCCTAATGAGGCTGAGAGACTGAGAGACTGTGGTTGGGGGGGATGATACTATATTTATTCTAGACACAGAGAGACACCAGCAATCCTTCAGAAAGATTAAGTTCCTTCTTAGCATTTTTAATGGATGGAAAATTAAGAGGTCTTTCCCACAAAGAAAACAAATTAGGAAACAAACACAGGAATATTTGATTCAAATAAACACTTTTCCATCAAAGATTTTTGCTTATTTTGCTTCTGTCATTTAAAAACTAGACCAATTTATTTTGTCTTTTAAACTCATGCCCACATTACTCAGCTCAACAAAATCCTACCATAAGTTTTTCAGAAATTACAAATATACTCTGTGTTAATGAGGCAGAGCCTAAACATACCAAACACCAAAATGCCTGATAAATATCCATACTGCCAACTAGCTTTGGTTAATGCAATTTAGATATTTTTAAATATCATAAGTGGTAGACTTGCCTTATGGTTAGCAGGGATTTAGACATTTAGATTTTTTGACTCCCACTGAATCAGAATTTGGCTTGTCATCTTTTTAATTGGAAGCCATACTTCTCAGGAAATGAATGCAATCTGCTAGAGTCTAAGGGAACAACAAATATTCTTAGTAAAACAAAATAACTAATGATATAAGTAAATAATGTAAATAATTATTTTTCATTATTGCAGGAAGTAATACTCTCATAAACACTTCATCACTTATTTCATGAATATGGTAATCTTTGAAACGTATCAATGTCAGCATGATGATTTTGATGCCACAGTGTGCCACAGTGACAGGCAGTGATGACACCAAAAAGGGCAGAGGTGGAGGGAGCTGAAGACCAGCAGGCCTCCTGCATCACTGGGACAGGGACTGGTTGCCCTGGACTGGCTGGAATGGAGCTCCTGATCCTATGGGTAGGGCTGGGGAGGCACTGGGGACACTAAGCAGGGCCAGTAAAGCTTATTAATGCACACAGGGCCTTCACAGATATGTATGGGTTTCTCTTTGATGGACAATAGACATCTTTTCAAAGTTGTGTTAGTTGCCTGGAACAGAGTTCAAGGTTCACATTGATGTAGGAGAAAACTACCTTTTTCCCACACCTTTTTTTTGAGATAGAGTTGAAGGAAATCACTGGCATTGGAAAACATCTACAGCTTGTACTCTATCTTTCCTATAGATGAAATGTAAGTTTGTAGTTTTTTTGTATTACATTAAATGCAAAACACATTATGGACGTTGAGCAGAAAATCTGAAATCACTTGCTAGAAGTGAATGCTTCTGTCATAATGTGAGCATATTGCATGTCTTTTGTACTGTACAATAAGGGATAAATAATAATTGGTGACATAATGAGCATATGATTTTTTCAAGAATGTAGCTGATGAGCAGCAATAGAAGCTAGGAAAGGGATTTTCCCAAGATAGTGCAACTCTGGGAGCAGAAATAATGCAGGACTGCATTCCATCTTAAATGTCACCAATCGAAGGATAAAAAGAACACTAGAAGAAGAAATAATCTTTAATGTATATATATTTTGTGAAAAATCATGTATAGCAGTCATCAGAAGGCATTGTCATCATCTAGTCTTGTTGAGTATATTAATCAATGATCTAGATAAACAGACAGAGTGTACCCTCAGCATGCTTGCTGATGACACAAAACTGGGAGAGGCTGCTGATGCACCAGATGGCTGTGCTACCACAGAGTGATAGCTGGACAGTTGGGCAGAGAGGAACCTCATGAAATTCAACAAGGGCAAGTGTAGGGCACTGCACCTGAGGAGGAATAACCCCATGCATCAGTATAGGATAGGGACTGAGCTGCTGGAGAGCAGCTCTGTGGAAAAAGACCTGGGAGTCCTAGTGGCCAACAGGTTGAATATGAGACACCAATATGCCTTTGTGGCCAAGAAGGCAAATGTCATCTCTGGGTGCATATAAAAGACTGTGGCCATCTGCTTGAGGGAAGTCTTACTTCCCCCTCTGCTATTCCCTGGAGAGTCTGCATTTGGAGTACTGTGTCCAGTTCTGGGCTACCCAGTTCACAAAGGACAGGGAACTGCTGGAGAGACTCCAGCAGAGTGGTACAAAAATGATCAAAGAAAAGGAGCACCTCTCTTATAAGGAAAGGCTGAGACACCTGAGTCAGTTTAGCCTGGAGAAGACTAAGGGGGGATCTCACCATTGCACTAAAGAGCAGCTGTCCCGAGGGTGGGACCAGACTCTTTTTGGTGGTGCCTGGTGAAAGTTCAAGGGACAGTGGGCCCAAGATGAAACACAAAGAATTCCATTTCGACATGATGAAAAACTTCTTTCCTTTGAGGTTGACAGAGCACTGGAACAGGCTTCCCAGAGAGCTGGTTGAGTCTCCTTTCCTGGAGATACTCAAAACCCAACTGGACACATTCCTGTCCCACCTGCTGTAGGTGAGCCTGCTCTGACTAGGCTTTTCTAAAATGAGATTCATCCTGCTATTCCACAACTATTTGTAAATTAGCGATTTAGTCTATGCTGTGTAAATTCTCTTTTAAGCTTCTAGAGGATAGCAGTCATCTCCAGAGCACAACACACCTGTTACCTGTAGATGGCATCTAGGATTTCTAGACAGGAAAAATTTTCAGTAGCAACTTCATAGAGTGAACTTTGATAATTTTTGTAGACTAGAAATCTAAGGTTTAAATCACCAATGTTAATGAGGCCAGCTCCCCTCGAAATACAAAGGAGAATTTCCTTCTCTATGTTCTTGGCTGCACACCAAAGGAAGGGAAGCAGAAGATACAAAATCTTTCTGAAATGTCATCTTCTATAGATGGCACATGTGCAAATTGGTCAGTCTGAGGAACTGCAAGTAGTTTGGCTATTCAGTGATACTAGACTCTTTATGAATTGTAGTTATTTTTCTAGTAAGGCTTTACCAGTATGAGCTATCTGAGAGCAGTTTTTTCTCACTGGCTAGTTGTCAGGTTGCAGAAGACTCTGCCTTGACAAAAAAACCATAACCCCTAAATAAAGCTAAGTAAAGGACAAGATCCTGCACCTGGAGAAAACAGAATACTCAGTGAAATGGCCATTTTAACACAGGTTAAATGGTGTGATGCCCTAGCTTTATTTTCAGAAATGTCATTTGGGCTGAAACTTTCCAAAGAAATTGCATTCTGCAAACACTAGATGTGGGAAAATTTCCTTGAAAGCAATTGAAATTTGCATAATCTTAATACCTCAAACTCAAAGTCACTTAATAGCAGTCATGGCCCCATCTGTAAGAGAATTTATTCCAGCTGCTTCTGTTGCAATGAATCCTGAAATGTGCAAAGGATTACCCAGCTTTCTGGCAGACTCTGATTTTCATTATGTCTTGAACATTCAAAGTATATTGAGAAAGTTTCAGTCTCAGTAGCAGTGAGCATCTTGCTCTCCAGAGATTTAAACAACCCTACAGTGTTTTAGAGGCTTAGACAAACTCCCTCCCATGGCATGTGGAGTCATCTGGGAGCCGTGGTGATGTTTTAGCAGCACACTGTTGAGCCTGAGCTGATATACTCTCATGGGGTTTATTAGCTTTGCCCCTTGACAACAGCTTTACATAGCTTCTAGCTATGAGATGGCTTGTCTCCAGTCTCTCCAGACCATGTCTGCCTGCAGAGTCAGTGAGGAGGTGCCCATGGGAAAGAAGTTTAAAAAGAGCTTCCTATCTTGTACACAGGGGACCTGCTGAGACAGTACTTATCATGTGAATAGTAAACTTGCTTACAGCTGTGAGAGAGCAGATGAGAGGGAACCGGCTGCAATCATAAATGCACACTGTGCAAATGGCACTGTATTACCTCATTATAATGGTTTCTATTTTGTTACTACCCAGTACTGTTACGCATGATGCACAGAGACTGGATTATCAGAAGAGTGAAAACCCATCATGGGACAGCTATGTCCCATTAAATCAGACAAACTAAATAACTTGCAGTGGTTTTCAGAGCATGTATTATTTATTATCAGCCACACAGTCTCCCTCAGCTGTTCTTCAGATTTGACCTGCGCTGTGGAGTTTTGCCAGCAGAGTTATTCCATCTGCAAGTGTGAAAATAATTGTACTCCCTTGCTGATAGAGCCATGCTGCAGGAGAGAGCTTTTATTGACTTGATTAAAGTTGCAGGGGAAAAAAAAACATAAGTTGACAGAAACACCATCCTCAAAGAATGGCACACTGCATCTTCACTAGGCTGCTGTGCCAGAATAGCTGTGCTCAAACTGGGGTGTCAACAGAGGCTCTGTAGAAGAGATATGTTCTTAGAGATAAACAGAACCAGCCAAAATGGAATGTACATGTAAAAGGAGGAATAATAGTTTTGCTTATTTCTGCATCATAGACAGTGTTATTCATTCTGTGAAATCCCAGATATGTTGAATTCAATAAAAAAGGCCTTGTTCTTGTAGTCACAGAATTAAATGCATGATTCATACTGAAATTCATTCTTTGGCTCAGGTGGTCCCTGTAGAACTAACCTGTTTATCTCTACATGTTGCAACTTTTTTGTTTTTCAGTTCTTCTAGTATTTAATTCTTTAATATATTGAGCTACAATATTTGCTCTTAATTTCTGCTTATTGGAATGTCGATATGCTCTCTTTCCTTATTGTTGCTTTATTAGTGTGTTGTTTTATCAAATAATGGAAATCATTAGAACACGAACAGTGAGCTTGTAGGGATTAATAATCTTCTTTATTTGAGTCTGTTTTTAATTCAGGGAAATATCTTAGACTGAATGGACCAGGGGAATGGACTGAGGGTCAGATGAAAACAGAAAAGTAAAAAAAAACATTTAAAAAAAATAGCATTACTCTGCACAGTGAGCACAAACATAACAAACTGAACAGAGCAGAGATGTGCAATAAGCTTTGCTGGTAACTCCTCACTGGGTCCTGGCTGCAGCTCATTGCAATACGCTGCAGTTCTGTCTTCATTAAAATTGCTTGATCTCTTGAGATGTGTAAGTTGAGCTTGTCTTCCTCCTGGTACAACATATAAAGGCTTGCTTCCTCAGTGGTGTTTGTCTTCTGTGCATATGTCAAGTCACTGTTTAATGCCTTCAGAGAGTCCCAGGGTACTCCCCAGGTTGCTTGAAGGCCTCAGAGCTAAAGCATCTAGACCAAACTATATTAAAGTTTGACATTCAGTCTGTGAACTGTAAAGGCAGCTGATTTCCTGGGAGGATGCAAAACACACAGACCTGGGAGACTGGACAGCCTTGGGATCACAACTTTTCTTCCTTATAAAGCTTCTTCACATGCCTATCTCCTGTGTAAGCCAGTCCTCAGTTCTGGAGTAAAAAAAATAATAGTAACAAAAATGCACCATTATTAAGCATAGATGTGTATACTGAAACCTGAGAGAAATGAGAGCTGTTGTTCTTCATTAATAGAAATCTGAGATTACATGTGGAATTTGTTTAGCTATGGCAGTGACAGGTAGGTTTTTAACTGCCCAAATGACTCTACATGAATTAGGAATAATGATGACTTTAAACTAAAAGAGGGA
The DNA here is from genome assembly GCA_013400935.1 of Turnix velox. Taxonomy (NCBI): domain Eukaryota; kingdom Metazoa; phylum Chordata; class Aves; order Charadriiformes; family Turnicidae; genus Turnix; species Turnix velox. The sequence continues at coordinate 231,761 of VZTY01034094.1, read as the reverse complement.
AGATTTAAACTGCATATAAGGAAGATGTTTTTTACAATGACAAGGGTGAAGCGCTGGAACAGGTTACCCAGAGAGGTAGTGGAGGCCCCAATTGTGAAGACATTCAAGGCCAGTCTTGGTGAGGATCTGAGCAGCCTAATCTAGTGAAAGATGTCCTTGCTCATTGCAGGGCATTGGGCTAGTTGACCTTTGAAGTTCCCTTCCAGCCCAAACCGTTCTATGATTCTGTGATAGTATTTTTTTGTCTTTCTTGGTATTTATACAAAATATGAATAGTACTGTGTTATAACTGCTCATTTTTCTGTCCGATTTATAATGGTGTCATAGAGATGATTACACTCAGCTAAATGGGTGAGTAGCATATTTTATATCTCAGGTCAGTAAAGGATGAGTAGGACTGAAAACAGAGAAAATTTTGAACACTAGTCTTTCATCAGAGACCATGAAAGGTCATTTATCTGCCTCATGGAACTTGATCTGCTATCTATCCACTGAAACGTATCCTTTGAATTTTTACATAAATATCACCAAGGATGACTAACTAGAAAAAGTGAACTTCATATCTGTGAAATAGTTCATTAGAGGAAATTGTTCAAAATTCAACTCATTGTATTAATTGCTTCTCAGAGATGTTTAAAAGCTGTGTCTTTTGAAACTGAGGAACTATTATTTGGATATGAATAGAGATCTGAGAAAAACAAGAAAGTGCAATATGTAAACTCACATGTTAGTCAAATGGTGGATGACACCTAATATGCTAAATCTGTAGTCAGAGTTGAATCATAAAGATTAAAGTTCATAACAACAACCACAACTGCTTTCTATCCCAAAAGTTTTCTCTGGAAATTACAGAGACACAAATAAGCTAACATAACTGTACTAATATAACTTTCTCATAACTTTCCAGTATGAGAATGGCTTTTTCTGGTCTAGCTGAAAGCAATCCTGAAGGAATTAATGCCAATAGTGGGAAAAAAGCCTCTTCTAATGAGATGAAAGTGTCCACATATGAATTTATATTAATGCCTTTGTAGCACTTTAGAGTCACAGTTTACCTTTTATTACCACAATTTTCCATGTGAACAATCTGTAATCTTCTGTCAAATGCCAGTGGCATTAACACAATCTGTGTTCAGTCTTGCATGAGGGTCCTATTCTAAAACAAATTCAGCTGTGTTTCAAGCTGTTCCCTGCATTTCTGTTCTTTTTTTTTTTTTTTTCTGATTCTGGGAAACTATTTTAAAAGCTGACTAGTCACATTTTTTGACTTGCACAGCTGACATGTAAGTTCTTTTGTAACTTTGGGTACTTTATGCCCTCCATTGCATTATTTCGTTCTTCTTCAAGTGAAAATGACTGAAATGGTGTTGCCAACTGCTCTGCACATATAAAAACATTAAACTGCTTAAACAAACATGGAAAATGTCTTAGTTGATCTAGGAGTAAAACATTTGTGATTCTAGTGTCCTGTCGATTTCTCTTTGTTGATGAGGTCACACATTGGTTTATTAAATGAACCCGCATGTGCATTTTAGCAATGATATGACTTTCTAATAATCCTGAGGAAGACTCGAGGGATGTGTGTTTCAGGTTTTGTGGAATTTTTGCAGATACCTGCAACGTGTGCTGCCTATGCACAGCCTCTATTCTTCATGCAGAATATGCTGGTGGTGCCTGTAATTCCAGTATTCTCTATTAGTTGCCATTGCACTTTTGGATGTTTTGGATGCTTTATTAACTGTATGAAGATACCAGTAACAACAGAGATATCATAAAAAAAGATCTCTCTCTATCTTTTCTGTCCCAGCTACACATGAATCAGTGCATGTAGGTCAGAATGGTGGACTTCTCATTCTTGGAATACTAGAAGGATGATTATCATAGCTGACTTCTTCAATCTCAGGGCCCAAGTCCCTAAAGCATCTCAAGAATCCTTTCAGACTCTGGATCGTGTACCCTAAAAACAGCTGGAAGCTGACTTCTGCTCTACTTTCATATCAGTTGTTTTTCCAGATGTCAGTCAGCCTTGATAGTTGATGCAAGTGTATCAGCTGTTGCACACGTGCCCCTCAGCTGCACTGCAAAGGTCTGCAGATGTGCCTGTCCTCACTCTCCTCACTCACTCAGTATGGCAGCAATGTGCTCATTGTGTAGGCACATCAGCTGGGGGAAACAAAATAGGCCGTCATTGCTGAGGATCTCCCAATTCCCTCTGACAGCCTTCATCAGCATCTCTTCTAATTGAAGGCAAACTGCCTTTGACGCACTTGTTCAGTGTACCTTTTCTTCCACTTCAGGGATCTGTGTAGTCATCAAAGGGGTTTTGTTGTAAACGCAATGCTGGGATGCACAGCCTTGAGAGAATTATGGACAATACCTGGCTTGGCTGGTGTTGATGATACCATACACTGGCTACCATGCTCAGCCCCACCAAATGTTTCCATACTTTTGCAAAGCTGTCAGAAGTAAGCACTTTTTGTCTGCCTGGTGTGGTCACTGAAGCCCATCTTTGTTGATAGTTTAAGGATTTGCTCTGGAGGAGTATGTGCACATACCACAGTCTGCCAACTCTTTTCTGAGGAAAATAGCTTCTGCGAAAAGTGAAGAGTGTTTTGAGACTGAGATTATTGTCAAGTGCTTTGGCAGGACTTGCTACAGCTCTTTGATTAAAGCACTCTGTGGTCCTGATGTGGAGGAGTCCTACAGACTTGTGTAGGAAGAACAATACAGGCCTATTTTATGTATAATGACAATATATCTTTCTGATGTAAAGCTCACATTCTCAAGTGAACTGGGAAAACATAGTCATTGTGGATACTGGGTTTTCAGTGATGAAGGTAAAAGCTGACTCATTATTTCATTATTTACCTTGCTATTCTGTTAATGAGGAAAGCCATGTCTAACACTAGAGGGAAAGAATAATAACCTGCCTTATTTTAAAGTTACAGAACATTTCTGTAATGCCTCAGGGAGATGAACATAACTTTGGCATTTTCATAGTTTCAAATAATTTATTCTTCCTTAATTACATAATTTGCTAAAACTTACAATGAAATGATATAGCTAATTTCATTTTTTACTGATAGAGTGAAAGCAATTTCCAGTTACTGCAGCAGAGTACCAAGATCTATTTAGAGAAATAAATTGATTTAGATGCCATAAAAAGCAGCAACAGAAAGTCAAAGCATTACTCATACTGTTAAATAATTTAGCAAGTAATTTCTGTCTCACTTGATGCACTTCAGGATATATGTCTGTAGGTCTTTTATCTCTCTGGGCTGACGACCTATTACATCCCTCACGCAAAGCTCAAAGGAACATCTTTGAAATGAAGACCGTGCCTCAAAACGCTTTTGTTTCTTTTTCTTACTCACTTCAGATCCAATAGGACAAAGACATTCAGAAGTCTGAAGCATCTTTTCACCAATGTTATTCTGGACAACTCTTCCTCCTTCTGCAAGGAAGGTCCTTGTTTCTCTGAGTGAGATTTCTAACATTTCAGTGGATTCATCGCAGCAGTCATGATACCTTGAAGTTGTTTTATCAGAGAAAGTATCATCTGACTGCAGTGAAAGAGAGCACTTGGTCATCTACCTACCTGCTGTCTATTTACAGACAGTAGCTTATTTCAGCTATGATACAGGTGAAATCCACTGTCTGATCCAATATAGTCAGGAAGAGTTACCTCATTTTTGAATTGTGTGTCTTATTTTAAATTCCACTGCTGCTGTTAAAGGTAAATGAATATAATGGATTATCTCTGGACTTGAAGCTGATGGTTGTCTTGGGACCAGTGGTATTACTATTCATAGATTCATAGATTCATAGAGTAGTTTGGGTTGGAAGAGACCTTAAAGATCATAGGGTTCCAACCCCCCTGC
>VZTY01034094.1:170599-227669 GCA_013400935.1 Turnix velox | reverse complement strand
TATATATATATATATCCTTCAAATAGCAAATCAATTTATGAAATTGAAAAAAATTCTCAGATAAACAAGGTTAAGATGATAAACAACCCTTACATTTGTTAAATAAACCCATTATCAGATTGATTCCACAGTCAAGAAGTGAAGAAACTGTTGTTTGGCAGTTTATTTTTATTCAATGGTAAGTGAAGGAAGAAATCAAAGGAATGATTGAGAAAGTAATTAAAGGATTAAAAAAAACACCTAAAATGCCAATATTAGTGAGTATGAATCACAAATTCAGAAAAAAAGGAATATCAATAAGGAGAGACGAAGATATTGGAACAAATGAGACTGGAAGTATTGGGGACAGAAATAACATGTTCTCAAGGCTATTAAGGAGAATATAAAGTGTAATTGGTTCCATTGCCACAAGGAGATGGAAAGTTTTGAAGAGCAAAAGGAAAAACAGTTCAATAAATGGTTTCATCTTCAGTTTGAAAAGAAGTAGAGGAACCTAGTCATAACACATGAGATTGGAAAAAATACTTTCCACTGGAGTTGATGTCCAGTGTCTCAGCCTGTGCTAGTCAGCTGTACCTCTCTCCAGTCAAGGACTAGGACTCCAGAGGGGAATTTATTCCATTCTCTATACCAAGGCTGTGACATCCAAATTACTACTGGGCCTCAGGTGGGGATGCAGGCAGCATGTGCTGGTTATGTTGTCCTTTAATGGCTATAAAGTGACCCCTGTGTTTGTAACAGAATGGGCCATTTTTGCAGCAGGGGAGGCTGCAGGACTGGGGGGCTCACTGCAGGGCAGATGGACACTATCAGACCATAGCTTTACCTTAGCAGCCAGCAAGAGGCAGCTTCCAGTTCCTGTTTGTGGTTAAACTACATGATCTACCTCTGTACAATGAATGATTTGGTCTTGCACAGAAGGTGCCCTTTCTGTTTTTAGCATCTGTCAAGATAATAGTCTTTGACAGCATAACGGCTGCCTGTTCAGGCAGAGATCAGCAGTTCTCAAGGTACCGTATCCTTATAGTGTTTGCCAGGTGTGGCTTTGTGATAGCCTCAGCACTTTGCAGTAGCTTCAGTCACGTATGCATTCTTGTTTCACGCTCCCTGAAAATTCCCTTTACATGGCACTTTTCCCAAGAATGTGAGTATATATGTTTTTCAAGAATTTAGGTATATGATTATATATGTGTACAGAATCATAGAATCATGGTTTGGGTTGGAAGGGACTTTAAAGACCATCTAGTAACAACCCCCTTCCATAAGCAGGGATACTTCCCACTAGACCAGATTACTCCAAGTCCTGTCCAGCCTGGCCTTGAGCACTTCCAGATATCCACAAATTCTCTTCTAACATACAGTTTAAGATGGTGGGCTTTTCTGTACTTAAGAAGGTCGTCTTTGCTTCTATATATCCTTGCAATAAAGCACTTTAATATCAGAAAACCACATCAACCTGATGATAATATTGCAATCAGATTAATCTGCTATTTGTATAGCATTTGAAACTAATTAGAACATAGCTTTTTCAAGGCAATAATTCTCCTTAGCTATCTACTGAAGCCTGTAGTCTTCAATTTCTCTGTAGGAAATCTTTAATTTCATCATGGATCATCAGTGATAATTTATCCCAAATGGATTCAAGCTCTACAGCATTCAGTGTTCCATTCACTACACCTAAATTCCTAATAAAGTACATAAATGCTACCTCTCCCTTTCACTTTCAAATATTTCTCAACCCATTGCTTAAACAGGGTTTACTCAGCATATATTCCAGTTGAGTAATTAGGAAATTTAATGAAATAGTTACTTGAGTTAATTTGAACCAGATGTAACTCTCTACTTCAAGTTTGAAAGACCTTCCAACTTTCTGTAATGTCTTTGGAAAGCTGGGCTTCTGGGGACTTTGATTGGGCATATGCCCAATAAAAGGAAACAATACAAGCAGAGGGAGATGATCTGCAAATGAGAGTAGGACCCTTGCTGGTACAAAGCAATCTGACTTGGTCTTTTCATGAGTAACCTTATTCTGGCAAAGCTGAGTGTAAGATGGAGTTAGTGTTTTGGGATGGTGGCTGAGGGAGAGCAAATGGTGCACAGGAGCTGGCTAGCAGGAGCAATTGTAAAGGTTTTAATACCTCAAAAAACAATCCAGATGCAGTTGTAGGAAAGGTAGAGTCTGACTCCATAGGACCCCTTTAGATCACCACTTGGGGAAACAGTACTATGTAGTTATTTTTTATCCATTTACAATGTGGAAGGAAGCCATTTCTGTGAAAAGAGCTATCAGACAGTAATCTGTGGTGCAATTATGTGGCATTTTATCAGTGAAGAATTCCCAGGGAAGTGAAGTCAAGAACAAATAATCAAAGAATTGTTCACTATCATGAGAATCAAGAAAAAATCCTGCATATCAAGACAAGCTCAAAGTTCTGCATGAAGTTTCTTGCAGAAAGAGCAAGAAAACACAGAGCATGAGTAAAAGCTAGTGATAAAAACCGGGATGAGATATCTGCTCTACTCAGGAGATGTCTGCTGTAGTCATGGCCCTAAGAGCAACCACTGCTACTTTATTGGTATGTACTTCCTAAGACTTCAACTTGAAGAGAATTGAAAACAGCACAACACTGATAGCTATAAGAAGAGTTTCTTAACAAATGGCAACCTCTAATAAAACCTTTAAAAAGTTCAAATTATGAATGGTTTGTTTTGGAATCCAAAGAATGAAGATTCACACTTAAAACAGTGGAATTATATCTCGCTGCTGTAATTTTGTTTATGTGATTTCCAGTCAAGCTATCTGTGGAAATAGCCTGAAGTTAAACCAGTGAGCTAGCTGACTATTAAAGTTAATGGAGGTATCATACAAAGTCTGATTCTTTTTGAATGTAAAGGCAAGACACTGTCAGTAATTACTGGTGTAGGCACATGTAACAGCAGCACTAGTTTTCCTAATGAAGTCCTTTATAACTTTTAGACTGCTCTAAGCTCAGTGGCAAATAATTCCACTTTAACTCTGATTTGAGGCATGTCTCCTGTTACAGCTCATTTAGTTTTCAGTTGTTTTTTTTAAGAGGAAATCTTTTTGATGTCTTCAAGTTTTTTACAGTATAACTCAAAGAACAGCCTGCACCTCACTTAATATTTGGCTTTAACTCATGCCTTCTTCCAGGAAGTATCTGCCCTATTCCATATGGGTGTCCTTTTCCTGGATATCCATAAATGTATCTGCTGTCCTTAATCCTTCTGTGATTGCATCACATTCCCAATTACGTTTGGGTTTGGCTCCTGTTTCAGCTTCCTTCTCAAACACTCCAGTGCTGAAACTACTCATCCAATAAGCTCTTTGTACATCCTTAACTTCATTCTCATTAATACCCACACCTTTAAAAATATGTTTTGCATTTCCTACCAGCCCATGGAAAGCATCCTCTATCTGCAGGTTAAGACCCTGCTGAATCATGATTCTACTTGTGTTATGGTTTGAGGAACCCTTAACAATTTGTTGCAATTTAGACAATTATTCTATCATCTGATGACACCTGACCACCTGGGAACACCAGCAGCTGTGATCCTTTCTTGAAATTCTGTGAAGGAATAGTTTTATATTTTTTACTAAGGTTCAAGTATTTGATCTTTAATTACCATGGAACATCTATCTGTCTCAATATATGGAACTGACTGGGAAGGCCTGCTGTAGTATGTGATTGTTAGAACTGGAAGAAACCCTACTAAGATCAAAGAGGTTCAATGGAATAGAAAATGTGGACATCTGTCCCTCACTTGCAATAGTGAGAGCTAATAGAGAATTAATACTATTTGTTTTTCTGATGCTTGAGATTAAACTAATATTATACTGAATTCACACAGTAGTTACTCTTGCAATGCTGACTTGGTACTTTGAAATTAACCTGCATTGCTGCAAGTAGGAAAGATATTTCCGAAACTGAAGTGTTTTGTGAGCTGCAATGATGTTGACTTTCTAATTAATTTAAAGTGGTGATTTCATGATCACCGGCTGCCATTAAGTTGGTTTCTTGCAGGATTATGCAATGTGTTTATTTTGAACACCTATGCAAATTTGCCATACAACTGCAAGATGTAAGTGGAATAAAACAGAACAAAATTGCAGGAGCTAAATTGAAGAGCTGCATCTTACAGATATAACAGACCGGTTTGTTTTGTGATTCCTAATTGTTAACAAGTCCATGGAATTAAGTGTGCTTTCAGAAGCTGCATTGCTGACATCATCCCATTCAGCACAGAAGCCATCTCTCTGTATTTGTGCCTTTTGAAAGTTCCAGTAGTTGATGCTGAACAAGTGAAAAATTGTTACAAATACAATAAAAGTACAAAGTATGTGAAAAATGGGCTGAGTCATGAAGAGAAAAGACAAAAAAAAGATTAAAAAAAAATAGAGGATGAATAAATAAAAAAAAAAAAGCTGCTCTGGGCAGGCTGGGACAGGAAATAAATTGCTGAATGAAAAAGAAAACTGGCAAAATAATGACAACCAGAAGGAATGATGATAAGTGAATAAAGAAAAGTGAATCAAACATATTAAATCTTACAACTAGAAAAAAATCAAAGGGAAGAAACAGGATATAGAGTAAGTCAGGCAGAAAGAAAATCCACTTGAGAAAGGTAAATTAAAAAAGTGATTCATAGAGGGACAGATCTAAAAGCAGTGAGCTGGCCAAAGACAGTTAAGAGTGCCATAACTAACAAAGTCAATTTCCAAAGGGTCATACTGAGGATGGAATGATCAGTTTTACTAGACAACAAAGAGAGTAAGGACAAGCAGAGGAAAGAATCATACTTTTAAGTTCTCACTGCTGTGAAATCCCTGTGTATCCTGCGACTTCTTATTGATGCATAGGTAACATCAGGCGCTAGCAGTTTTTATTTTATTATAGTACCTTTCTGAAATTGTTTTTTTCTCATTTGCAGAAGAGTAAGTTGAAATAGCTAAGAGTTCTTTGTTTGCCTGTAGTTTGTAACATTCCCTTCCTAGGGAGATACAAAAGCCTTTTCAAATAAGATCTGTATTAATCCCGTAGGTTTAAAACATGAACTCATGTTTTTAGCAAAAATTATTACAGATATTGAATATCTAGATTTCTAAGAAATTTTCTAAGAAATACTAATTCTAGGACTCCCTTTCAGAATCTATTCATGAAAGATAATCCATTTTCTATTTAACTTACTGAAAACCTTTTTCTATAACTGACAGTCATGAATTAGCCTAATGTACTGATCCAAACAGGACATAGACATAAAAGAACTACTTTCTTCAGAAGCTTGTCAAACAATGTGTGTGATTTCCCCTTTGAAAAATGACTCACTGACAGCAGAGATTCAAACAAGCTACAAACAATTGCCCCGATTCAGAAAGACTAAATAAGTTATGTAATCTTTTGTGTTTGAGTGCAGGCCACCCCGATCATGACAGTGAAGGCTGTGTACAGCTCTGTCATATTTCTGACAGGGAAACATGTATACGTAGATTCTATTCTTCAGTCCTTTTTAGCTGTAAAAAGTAGTAATTCTTTGATTTTATCTTCTTAGCTGGTTTTCACAGTACTTGCCCGAGACAGAATCTTGCAGGTGCCTGCTTTCCTGGTCTCCTTGAGTCACTTCCCCAGCTGGGCAGCTACTCCACTGTTTATGAACCTCCTGTACCTTTGAGAGGGTGCCAATATCACAGCATCAGCCTTAGAGACCCCTGTGGAGCACCTCCAGATAAGGACTTCCTTTGATTCTCTTAGCAGTCAGTTTTCAGCAGTAAAATTGACAGCTTAGTTCTACCACCAGCTTTTTGGCTTTGCTGTTGAAACTGCAGTCACCAGCATTAAAACACTTAAGGATCTACAACTGTGGGTTCAGTGACAACAGCAGGACAAAGGGAAATGGATCCAAGTTGAAAGAGGGAATATTTAGGTTGGATGTTAGGGGGAAGTTCTTTACTAGGAGAGTGGTTAGGTCCTGGAACAGGCTGCCGAGGGAGGTTGTGGATGCCCCGTCCTTGGAGGTGTTCAAGGCCAGGTTGGACGGGGCCCTGGGCAACCTGATCTAGTAAATGTGTTTGTTTGGTGGCCCTGCTAGGCAGGGAGGTTGGAACTACATGATCCTTGAGGTCCCTTCCAACCCGGGTCATTCTGTGATTCTGTGAATATCATTAATTCACTGAACGGTACTTGGCTGTCTCATCCATGATGTTTTAAAAACTTTCACTTTCTCCTTGTGCCTATCAGGTGTCACTAGAGCAGTCAGTGCCCTAGATTAGGATGCTCCACTGCCTCCAGCGCTAACAGCTTTTGCTGTCAAAGATTTGCAGCCAAACGACTCCTGTTAACCAACTATTTCTATGCTTATGTCCCTTTGACACTTTAAGTGAATGTAACTAAGATGAGGCTAATTAGAGATTTTTGGAATGCAAATAATGTATTTCAAATGCAGGAACAACCACTTACTATTCAAAGTGTCTTTTGGTCTCTTTGATTATCTCTGCACTAGTGATAGCAGCTACAGATCTTGGATTTACAGACGAAGTGAGTTTTTCTACGGATAATGGACCCTAATCCTGGACAACACAGCGAGTGAGTCACTGAGGAGATAGGGATAATTAGCTGCTGGAAACAATCTAAGAATATAAATACGTTTTAGTCAATTTCAGCTACTGGAATTAAATAAGCAACTAGATCTTTGTAAATAAAAATACTTTAACATTGCTGAAAATCTAATTAGATGATCACAGAATCACTTCTGACTTAAATGGTATGCAGTATGAATGACAACTACGAAAACCCCACATTGCTGACTACCAGGAAATACTTCACTGTGGCAAGTTGTAACAACAGAAGTGTTAAGTGCTGTGGATAGTTGAGCCCCTGAAACTATATAAAATGATGGAGGAGTGCTGAACTCATGATGTTACCAGTAAGAAATGCTTATCTTGTCCTTGGCTAGAAACGTGAAAAACTTTGTATGCTGGCTTCTAGCCCTGTGGATAAGAACTTGTGGGCAAATTTTCCAATGGTTGCTGAAGGCTGAATTTGTGTTAAATTACAGCACTGTGAAATATAAGCAGCTGAATCAAATATAATAAATTTAAAATAAGTATTAAAATGTTTTTATAGTTCCTCAAGATAATGGCAGTTAGCAGATGAACTTATTTTCAGAACGTGGTCAGAATTATAAAAAAAATATTGTGATAATAGAATTCAGCACTATACATTGCTATGCTACATCTCACCAGTCTTTTGGCAACAGAGAAAAGAAGAGCACTGTCATAAACACAGTAGCTTTCTTGATCTCTGCAGCTTAGTGCACAGCTGTTCTCGATGCTGGGAGGCCTGTAAGGGAAAGGAAATGAGAAATAAGGCATGAATACAAATTCCTAATGTATCACCATTCTTGTGGCTGACAGGCTCAGCTAAGTGCCTCCTCTTAGGATGGATAGAGAGTTACAGACTGCATACCATTGATTTGTACAGAATAAAAGCCAAATCCTGAAAGTGTTCATTAACAGCTGAGAGTGGGGAAGAGCATAAAACTACTCTCTTCCAACCCGGGTCATTTTTTTTAAAATTGAGGCCTCAAAATGTTTACCAGGAATTCTCTGCAGAAAGTGTGTATGGGTATCTTGAATGCCAGAGGTAGTTCTGTGATAATAACTGCTTTAGCACTTAAACAGATTATCTCATCTATGAACACAGGGAGCCATAGGAAACAAACACTGTTGCTAAACTCAATGTTGGGTTTTTTAAAAAATATACAAATATTATAATATCATACCACAGTATTGCACAGTGCATGTGGATAAGTGCCTGGCTAAGTGTTCAGAAATACCTTTGTCTTCGCTCTTCTTCCTCCTCCTTCCCCTTCATTCCCTTTCCTGCATGGATCCACTTCCAGCAGACTGAAAGTTGTTGGGTTTTGCTCCCTGCAGTAGATTCATCAAGGTATGACCAAGTGTTTATTAGCCTGCTAAATCACATTTGTAGCTCTTAAAGGGAATTTTTCCTGTAACTGGAAATTCCTCCCACCCGGGAGATAGCACTCATCCTCCTTAGGCATTTTCAGTTGCAGTAAAGCAAGTGTAAAGTTTTTGGAACCTCTTGCATTTCTTAAATGCATGTTGAACATGCTTACTTGAAGGAGAGACATCATAGTTTTCAGTAAAGGCTAACAAATTCCTGCTTTCTCCTAGAAAATGCAAAAATTGCCTCCTTTTTGGGGAAGAAAGACTTCTGTAGGAGACACTGTCAATGTATTTTAATTTTAACATGTCTACAGTTTTAGATATATTTAGACGTATTGCAAAATTCTTAAGTAAAAACACACTTTCATCATGACTTGCTCAATTAATGTTATGATTCACTACTTAGGACAGTACTGGGCTATGGAAAATTTTACCACTGCTTCTGGGAAGGAGTGTCCCTCTCCTGTGTGTCCTGGATAACAAGAGTTGTTTGAGTACTGCCATAAAATGGCCACGTTGTTTGCTGCTGAGTCTCAGGCATTTTGGTATGCAGATGAAGCAGATGATGATGATGAAGCAGAAGGTATACTACACTATTTTTTCACGATGAAACAAAGCATTTTTGATGTTTCTTCTGTTCTGCCTCATATGGTACTAGGCCTATGAATCTTAGCTTTCATTTCCGCTCACTTTTCAGAAGATCATAGTAGTTGTTACAGCGTGTGATACATGTTTCAGTGATAGAAGCTCCTCAGGACAGCCTCCAGCAGTATAGACAGAGACAAAGAATGCATTCAGTAACTCTGCCTTCCTTGTATCTTCCGTCACCAGTACACCCACCTCATTCATCAGTAGGCCCACATTGCCTCTAGTTTTACTTGCAATGTATTTAAAGAAACCCTTCCTGTTGTCCTTGACTCTTCTTGCAAGGCTTAACTCTAAGGAGGCCTTAGCTTTTCTTGTTGCCTCCCCACATCCTCTGACAACAGTCTTATATTCCTCCCAAGTGGTCAGTCCTTCCTTCCATGACCTGTAGACCTTCCTCTTCCACTTGAGTTTGCCCAGCAGTTCCCTGTTTAAACGGGCAGGTCTCCTGGCTCCCTTTCTTGACTTCCTACCTGTTGGGATGCTCTGATCTTCGGCTTGGAAGAAGTGGTCCTTGAGAGAACCTCTTCACATACAAGACCTGTGAACTTGTACCAGCTGTGAATTGATCTAGTATATTGTGCAACAGTTTCTGTAATTTCAGGAATGCAGATTCCTCTTCAGTTAATAAAGAGTGCTAAGTAATGAAGAAATGAGATTCAGCATTCAATAGTCTCCCAGACTATTAGCTCTCTGTGAACAGCCTTTGAGACTGGTAATACTAGTGACCTCTATTCCTACTAAGTAATTGTTTTTATTAGGCATTGCTTGTTTCTGCTTGTCCTGTAGCACTGATGAATGTAATTTTGTTATATACCAAGTAGGTGCTTAATGAAATTGCTGAAAGAAAGTTTATTGCCAAGTTAAAAAAAAAGCCAGCCTTTTTCCCCCCCATTACATTAAATGTTTGTCACTCTTGCTAGGAAAAATTAGTAGGTGAAGAATGCCCATTATATGTATCACAAAATAAAACCATATCTATACTACCATAATGAGTAAGTGTGCTGTATCTGTAGCTGATGAATAAGGCCACCTGATGGCAGGTGAAATGTAGATAAGGTGAAACTACTGTATGTTGAAAGGAGGAGGTGAAGACCCATAGAACCTCTATTTTTGATATGAGCAGTCAGAAAGAGAAATGGATGTCAGTGAGAAGAAATCAACGTAATGTTTCCTTTATGCAAAATATCAACGCAGAGACTATATGGAATTGCATTAATAAAAGCATCTACAGATGGGTTTACAGGCATTTTAAAACAAGGGAAAACAAAAAGCACAGGGAAACCTTCAGCTAAAGAAAGATAGATAAACACCTGATTAAGCTGAGCAAGAAATATTAGGATAAAGATATATAAAATAATTAATAGATTAGTGAAGGTCATTTTAATGTCCATGTTTCTCCTTTTTTCCTAGTGTAGGAAGAAGTGCTAACAAAATCAGTCTGAACAAAAAAACAGTGTAAAATTTGTAGAAGAAAGCAACTGTTGATGCAATGCATCATTAATCTACTGAGCGGCATGGATTTCCCAGAGAATGTATCTTCTCTACACTGCAAGATATGTTCTATCCTAATTCCCATTTAATGCAATTCTGAAGCTTTGCTATTGATTGTCAAGGCCATCATTGGATAAGGACCCAGTGGAATTCAGTAGTGTCCTTTCATCTGTAGCTTACAAAGACAAATGAGCTCTTCTTGGATAATGTAAGAAAACATTAATGAAGATTAGGGATAGTATTTTCAAGCAAAGTGGGTTGATAATAGGAGTAACCACAGTATGTTGGACTGAAATATACTCTCATTGCTTTTAAAGGATATAGATATACCTGCCTGGTAATGGTTTACAGCTGTAATTGAAGTCAAGGAAATAAAAACAACAAGCAGCTCAGAGGGCCAAATACCTGAAGAGATCTAACCCAGAGACTGAACTGACTCTCCAGATGATCACAATACAAACTTAATTTATCTTACTAAGCACTTAGATTTTAAGGAAGAAAACGGAATAAATTGCATATAAAATGTAAAAGATACATGTATCATAAAATACGATAATTGTACTACAAAAAGGCTAAGCATTAATTTTCAGCCTGTAGGAAAAGGAAAATAAATTCAATAATATAGCTGAACATGCTCCTCAATGATTTTATCTTTACTGCCTAAGGGAATGATTCTTGAAATTATTTGAGTAACTATACAGTAGGAGACCTGCATAAAATCAGTGTGACACATGGAATCCTATTTTAAATACCCATGTAAGGGGAATGAGATGATCATCTTGTGGAGGTACTTATCTCACTCCTAATCATAGTGGAAGCTTAGACTACACATTGATTTTGTATCAGTGAAGTGTGGTAAGATGAATCCCACCATTAGAAACTTCAGGAAATTGCATGTTTGTTGTCTATAGTGCAAATCTAATACTGATTCATTGATGCCAATAGCTGTTGACATCTTGGTATCAGCTTGGAAATTCTACTGCTCTTGTCCAGCATGGTAAATATGATTTTATGGGAGTACTGATAAGCCACAGACAACTACTAAAGAACTCCTGATTTATATGAGAGATTTAAAGAGCTATCCCTTATCTGAATTTCCTATTATCTATCTACCCGCCTGTCTTTCTGTTGTCTGTCTATCTATCTATCTATCTATCTATCTATCTATCTATCTATCTATCTATCTATCTATCTATCTATCCAGTTTCCCCATGTTGTGTTTTGATCAGAAGTTATCTCCCCAGCTTAGCAACATACACCTTCATCATATTTCTCAGTGTGGTTGAATGATTTGTCTTTCCGCTCAGCAATTTTATATTTGTCTAAGACATGAAACCAGTGAGTGGATATGGATGCTTTTAGAGTTACTAAATTTTTCATGAACAAGGATGTTTTCACACATTGTGACTAAAAATTATACCAGATAAAGAAAGCATTTCCATTTGAGCAGACCACAGGAAACAAAGGGCGTATTTGTAATTTGTTGTATAGAGCCTGGTGCTGAAAACCTCTAATTGCTGAGAGCTCATAGGACCAAAAAGTTCAGTTCATCACGGTGTGCTGGCACAAACCTTTGTCCCCAGAGCATATTGTCATGTTACAGCAGTACTATGGCTTCCATTCTAGTAAGACTATTTGGCTAAACTGAAGGAGTACACTGATAAAGTCACTCTGCTTCTGTTCTATAAATAAATGCAATAGAGCTCATCATGTGGTTTTTGGTGACGTAAACTATGTTGCCGAGTAATGGAGATTGTATGTGATTTATGTTTTTCATTTTGCAGTGGGTTGTCCTTGGCTGGATGACTGGTGACCACTATGCTGCTCTATCACTGCCTCTCCTCAAATGGACAGGGTGAGAAAAGTATGAGAAAAGGGTTGTGTATCAAGACAAGGACAGGGAAATAACTTGGCAATTACTGTCATGTACAGAAGAGACTTGGGGATTAATTTATTGCCACTCAAATGACAGGGTAGGGTAATAAACACAACCAAATCTTAAAACACCTTCCTCCCATACCCTTTCCCCATCCCTAGGATCAACATCTCCCCCTCCCCAACTGCTTGCAGTGAGAATGGTGGTTGCAGTCAGTTGAACACACCTTGCCTCTGGTGCTCCTTCTTCTTCAGGTGGAAGCCTCTTCATATGCTTCCTGTTCTGTCATCTTTCCATGGGATCACAAGGGACAGTTTGCCATTGAATTCTCCAGTGTGAGACCTTCAACAGGCTGCAATTCTTCATGAACTGCTCTAGTGTGGGTTGTTCCCACAGAGTGCAGTCCTTCAGGAACAAGTCCTGCCAGCAAGCCTGCTCCAGTGTGGGCTCCTCTGTCCATGGGTTCACAGGCCCTGCCATGAGCCTGGTCCAGTGCAGACTCTCCATGAGATCACAGCCTCCTTTGGTCATCCACCCGCTCCAGCAATGGAACTTCCATGGGCTGCTGGGAGACAGCCTGTCTGAGGGACACGTGCCTAGAGTTCCTCCTTCTCCTTCACTAGCCTTAGTGGCTGCAGGGTTGTTGCTCTCACATATCCTCACTCCTCTCTCCAATCTAATTCTGGTCCAAGTTCCCCCTTCATAAATATATTATCACAGAGATGCTACTACTATCACTGATGGCTCAGATTTGGGCACTGGTTCTATCAGACACAGGGCATCTTCTTACAGAAGCAACCCCTGAAGCCTCTCCCAGCTACCAAAACCTTTCTACTCAAACCTAATATGAATTTACCAATTTCTACAGAAGTCTCTCTAAAAAGAAAAAAAAAGGGAAGTAATCTGTGATTGCCTTGTCTAACCGACAATCACTCCAATGCTTCCTTTTTCAGTAGTTTTGGTATTGCTCCTTTCAACTCCATTCAATAAGGAAGGAGGACTGGCAATTCTTATGAAGAATTCTTATGAAGAATGATGGTTTCATTGAGTAAAAAGACCCAATAAAATCTTCATTAGTTGTGCTTCTTTGTTTAGTGAAGAGACCTTTAGAGAGAATTAGAGCTCAAATCTATAATTTTGAACATTTTTGTTTGCCATTAAACTGAGCGATTTGCAAAGGAATATATCTTATTAGTCACCATTATATGGACTCTGTCTGTTCCTTACTCCTAAAAGCTCATAAAAATACACACACTTTATTTTTTTTACCAGTAAGTGGCCCTATTTCCTTCTAGTATATTTCAAATATATATTTATGCCTCCTGAATAAATAGAATAAATGGGTGAGCACTCACAGTTAAAATCACAGCTCCTCTGGATACAGATTCCATCAGCAAAGTACAGTATGCATGGCAGTTTATTAAATTTTGTTTCATTGTCACAAGTATCAGTTTATTTCTTGTTGCTGAGTTAGTCAAACAGATCACCCTTAAGGAAGGACAGTCAGATCAGTGGATAGTCATGTTTCAGATATGGAAAATCTGGCTTATAAAATTTGGAAGTGACTCAGAAATTTAGGTGTGGAGGAGATTACTCTGATTACTGTAATAAAATTTTGAGAAGTTTGGTGTGAAGCATTATTATTCATCATCAGATGCTTCTGAGGTAAACGCAATGTGAATTGTGCAGGTTACTACAGTATGAAATTGCGTGAATTTATGTAGAAGTAAAATCACAGTTAATGTGGTCATGATTTAGCAATGAGGAGAAAGAACACACATTATATATATCCCAGAACTAGTTATAAAGGATTCTATCATCAAAACAAAGTAAGCCTGTTCCTTTACAACGGTTTTCTCTTTTAGGAGGATTGCTAGGTTACTAATAAAATAAAAATTATGAAGCCACCATAAGCTGAGGAAAGGAAGGAAAAGAGTCCATTAGCTGATATTGTTTCATTATGATATCTCATAATGATAGCAATAGTAAGCACTTGGACATAATGGTTTGCAGAATAGGAAGAGAGACTAGCCAAACTACTGTGGAGAGAGATCAGGTGTGTTTTAATGCAGAACTTGGCTCCTCTATCCACAAGCGAGATCGCAGCAAAAATTTGTTTTCTAAAAGTTGACTTAAATTGACAATAATCATGTATAGAATTATCTACATTGAATCAAGTGTAAGCAAGGTTAGTGTTCTTTGCTACAAATTAATTAATGACAGAATTGTATTTAAAGATTCTGTCACTGCTGCTTTCTTTAGCCTGTGCTTACAGTGTCAGTTACCACTGTGCCAAGGATGCGGGTTCAAATGCTCATGAACTAGTGCTCTTAATAAAAGTCAAGAAATTATCTTGCTTAAGACAGTCCTCTTCTAGCGACACCAAAAAAGAATTGAATGTATGAGAGCTTTTAGATTGGATTGTTTCATAGATCAGGTTTATTATACAGCCAAGAAGCTCAGTTAGTAGAATGAAAACTAATGACCTGCCTAGGAAGCAGATGGGAATGCAGGACACCAAGAAGGTCAGAAGAAGGGAGGATAGGGACCTTCCAAGGATCTTTTTATATTCCAGCAAGTGCAGAACTGACATGAAAAATCATATGGAATTTTTAAAATAAAAATTTTGCCATAAATATTAAGTGCTGCTATAAATCTCAGTGGAAAAGAAATAAGTTTGTGACTATTTTGCTATGCCATAGTACACAACAAGTGACACATTTGTCATTTTCTCTGAACTAGCTAGTTCACTTTTGAACTTGATTGTTGCCAAGTATCAGAACGTGTGATCAGAAAGAACATTTCCACATTACTTTAATGTGACAATTGAGGAATAATCCAAACTAAGATAAACTAATGAGCTTGTGACTTTTTGTGCCATCATGATGTCTGTATAAGGTCTCAAAGGTTTCTATTTGTTCGGATCAGATATTTCTTAAGTCTGATCTTCTGTTTTTGGATTTTCCCCAGGAATTTGCTCAAGGATCAGAGAAACTATGTAGCAGTGTTCTTGGCTCTCTAGTGAAAAAGCAGAGGGAGTTTAATTCTTTGATAAGGTAACCTTCTAAATTTTTCTTTTTTGTGTGTGTCAGCTGAGTACAATTGTGTTACTATAAAACAGATTCAAGTAGTTTTCCCAAAGAACTCCTTTCATTTTTACCCATAGGGCTTGCAATGTCATATTCCCACTCATTTTGCAGTGATATGAAGATAGCTAACTATCACTTGAATTTTTAAGAGGGACAAAAAGACCTGTTAGTGTCTACACAAAGGCTCACTTTCTCAAGTGTCCTGCACAAAGGCTCTCTTTGCTTTCTCAAGGTTTCTTGACCCATTTAAAATAGATTTTTTTTTCTCTTTTTATACCTTGCAGTTCTCCTGATCTGTGCCATAAATGTTTGAGTCCTCGTGCACTTTCAGGGGATTAAATAATCCAAGAAAAAACATTTTGGGTTAATCAAAATTGACATTTGAGTTTCTGAGTGTGTGTTGTTCCCCCTTTCCTTGTTTCTGCTACTTGAACACACCATTTAAAATAGACCATTATCTACATCCGAGTTTGCCTAAGTGCTGGATTCTTGCCAATTTCATTTTCCCACTTCAATTGCAGCACAGGAAGGCACAGGGATACAGAGCAGGAACACACCTTTCACCACTTAATAAATGCAAGCATGGAATTACTAGCACTAGCACTGCAGACACTGAACTTCCCATCAACAAACAGGCACATTAGTGCCCCACTTTGGTTCTGCACAGAACTGTAGAATCAGAGTTGGAAGGGACCTTCAAAGATAATCTAGCCCAAGCCCACTGCAGTGAGCAGGGACATCTTGTGAGATTGCTCATAGTCTCATCGAGCCTGGCCTTGAATATCCCCCAGGGTTGGGTCCTCCACCACCTCTCTGTGGGCAACTTGTTCCACTGCCTCACCACCCTCATGGTGAAGAATTTCTTTCTTACATCTAATCAAAATCTTCCCTGCTCTAGCTTCAAACCATTGCCCCTTGTCCTATTTCTACATGCCCTGGCAAATATCTCCACCCCCCTCAGCTTTCCTGTAGGCTCCCTTTCAGGAACAATTAGGCTGCTAAGAGGTCTCCCCGGAGCCTTCCCTTCTCTAGGCTGAACAGCCCCAGCTCTCTCAGCCTGTCCTTGTAGGAGAGCCCACTGATCATCCTCATCGACTGTGTGGGTGATTAACGTGTATGCCCAAATGATAAATAATGAAATTTTAATTTCAGATTGATCCATCAGCACTTTAAGAAACCCAGGGCAAGGACAATCATCCATGTTTCTATCAGCCTTTACTTTCCTGAGCTGTTTGCTGGTGAGGAACTTGTAGCAGGAAAATACCTCAGATGGGTTGGACCAGCGCCACGGAGCTTCAGGTATCTTCATATTGGTAAACACGGGCCAAAGAGATGAAGCCGTGCAATCTGCAATAAAATAACCCAATAGCCTTGTTGACTATTAATCAGGTATTATTTTTTGCAGCACTGGAAATAACATGGGAAATAATTTTCACAAAATGTGAAAACTGTGTACTGAGTTCAGTAACGGACACAGTATTTACTTGTCACAGACCGAGAATTGAACATAAACTAATTATGAAAGTCCGAGAATTGAACAAAACTGATTTCAAAGTTTCCCATAAATGATGTAATCCCACCAATATAATTATCCGGACCTTTGTTTTCTCCTGATGTTTCCATCGTACTGTCCCATCAGCGTCGTTATTTGAACCCAGCTGCTCTCGATGCTCCCGGCCATATCGCCCCATCAACAGTCGTTACTTTTATTTGTAAGGACACAGCAGGTCCAGCAACACCCACTCAACTTCTGCTTGCAAGGACACTCCTGCCATTCACACTACTTGAAAAGAAACTCCTGTCCTCATCGCTGAACGTCCCTGCATGGTAGACCCTCTAGCTGTTCCACTGCAAACGAATTTCTTAATATCTCCGTTTCAGAGATGAGGAGGGTTATTTCCATGCAGCTCCTGTCCCACCTGGTGCCCATGAAATGGAATCGCTCCACCTGCCCCAACGGCCCCACAGACAGGAATCCCTTGCAGTGAGGGGCGAACCAGGTCAGCCTTAGGCCGCGCACCTGAGGGGACGGCAAAGAAACGCTACAACTTCGGGCTCAAAATCCCTTCCTTTGGTCAACGACACGGCGGAGCCGGCGAGGTCTCGGGGCTGCGGCTCCGCCGACCGCGGAGAACCATTCGCCCCGCCTCTCCCCCGTTTCTCCTCTTCCCATCGGTGTGTTTGGAAGCGCTGCTCTTTTGCTTCCAGTCAGCGCCCGGCGTCCGTTGCTAAGCGACGGTTTCCCGTAAGCCCGCGTGAGGCGGCGGTGGTGGCGGCGGCCCTCATGGCGGGCGGATGGCGGGACGTGTCCGGGGTTCGTATCGTCCCGGCCGAACTCCGCTTCAATGACGCGGTGGCGGGTCGCCGCTACCGAGCCTCCCTCAGCATCCAGAACCAGCGGGTGGGGAGCTGTCGCCTCCAGCTGCTACCGCCGCTTCAGCCCCAGGTGAGGCCTGACCGGGAGGGAAGCGGCGGGGAGCATCTGCCCCCTCCTGTTCCAGGCCGGGTGGTGGTGGTCGTCGAGGCCGCCTCCCTCTGCAACGCAGCGGTGGGCTCTGTGCTTGTTTGTACAGCACCTCGCATCACTGTCCAGCGTGGGTGAATGATAAGTGGTGCCTCATGAGCACTCACATTCTGCTGCATCCGCACCCTACACCCTGAGAAATGAGTCTGCCGCCCTCTCACCTTGGGCTTACCAGAACGTTCCCAGAGGGAACACTGCATCTCGAGGCTCTGCTTTTATTTTCTCCAGTTTTCCAAGGGGACATCTGCCCACAGGTTTGCCCAGCAAGGTGGGTTCTATGCAAGAGACCACTTGGGCAGGAGTGTTTGTCTGCATTCAGCTACTGCAAATGGAAAATGTTGCCATGGATGCCTGAGCAGGCTGTGAGAGTGACTGGAATTTGACAGTGAACTGGAAATTAATTCGAAATTGCTGGGTAACTGGATAAACTGTAGAGAATAGGAGGCAATTCTGAGAGCCAAAGCGGTCTGAATTGCTTCTTGTGTGACAGTTCTGAAGGAGAAAGCCAGTTCTAGTTTATCGTTTTCTTGTATGAACAAGTAGATGTCATTTCTATGACACTTGAAAAATATTCTTGTATAGAGCTTCAAATGAGACTGCTCATTTAGATCTTGTAGGTCAGAATGAAATGAGCTCCAGTCCTCCCTCTTCTGTATAATCCTGAGATGGTGAGCAATTTGAAAAGGACTTTTTTCTTTGTTAAACCCATAGTTTCACGTAGAAGCAAACTAGCTTTTTTGCATGTCTTACTACATCAAGTCCCTTTTTGGTGACAAGTGCTGCTTAGCTTCGCTGCTTGGCATTGCACTTTCCAGAAATTTTATCCCTGAAGAAGCCTGTGAATTCCTCTTTATTTCAGGACCCAGGACCTGTTATGTAGAAATGGATCACTAGTGTAGTGTCAACAACAAGTCTGTGAACTGTTCCATTTCTTCTGAAGGGCACAACATTTGAGGTTGATTTTTCTTGAATTTCTGTAGGGCTGACTGATAGCTCCATTATCTCACTTCTGTATTGTAATCTTCTAAGTTTTTGAATGGTGTAGTCCATTTGGGGTGCATACTTGTGGACAGCTTTCTCAGAAAAGAGGCTTTTACAATCTTCTCTCAAGATAGCGTGATTATTATTAATAGCATCTGATTAGTTCTGTAAAAATCATTGCCTAGGCAAACCTTTTGAAGGCAAATAGATCTTTACAACTCTAAGCGGTTTATCCCTTGACTTTTAACCTCCAAAGATCCAGCAAAATCCAGCTGTGATTAGTAGTTTTATATTTGTCTTTCATCTAGCTAGTTTATTATTTCCTATTTAAGTCAAAATTGGGATCAAAGGATGTTAATTGTATTGGGATTGAACAGAAACTCATATTGCTTTGTGTTGCCAGCATCTTGAAATCTGAATATACATGTACCAGTGTAGTCATGAAAATGGTTGTCAGACAGTTGACATACTCTGGGTAAGTTTTTGAGGGCAACATTAGCAAAGACTGTGTATGCATTTTAAACTCCTCCCTAAAATTTGCTAATTTGCATCATGCAGACAGCTTGATCATTATTACATATAACTGAAGAATTTTTGAATGAGCTGGAAACTATTGAGCTTAATTTGGTAGGGTTGGACTTATGCTTTTCTGTGGGTTTCATCAGCCTTATCAATTCTTTACATGCTTCAGAAGTGCAAAGCCAGAGTCATCTTTAGAAAAGACAAAAAAAGGTTGGCCTTTTAGGCTGCGAGTACAACATTGTTGGCTCATGTTGATCTTATCCACCAACACCCCTGAGTCCTTCTCTTCAGGACTACTTTCAATCTATTCTCCACTTAGCCTGCATTTGTGTTTGAGATTGCCATGACTTGCATTCAGGACCTTGCCCTTATGCCATTTGAACTTCATGAGGTTTATACATCTACTGTTCAGGTCCCTCTGTATGATCCCTTCATTCCAACATGTTGACTGCACCACACACCTGTAAACTTGCTGAGGGTGCACTCAATGCCACTTAGTCCTGAACTGTGCTTGCCACTTAGGAGACAAGATTCCACTTCACGTACTCAATTTGTAAACTTGCCTTTCTCATTTCCAGGTCTTGCACTGCTATCTCTGATTGCATGGCTCTGAAGCATATGACTCATCTGTAAATTTTCTATGTCATTACATTCACAGAGTGCAACAACTGAAGAATAGTCTCCAATAGCATATTGCAAGAATTGTATTTTAAGGAATTTACCTCTCAGAGTAGTTTTCCATAGGTTTCCTTAAAAGTTCTTAGTACACTATATGCGTTTTCCCTGGTGTAGAATGAATACATGAAGCTGGATAATTCTCTTTGGAGGAGAGGGAAATTGTACACACTTCAAAATTAAAACCAGGCTACTGTTTGAAAATCAAGCCCATAACTGTGATGCATATAACATTACAAGTCTCCTTTAGCTGAGTGTTTGTACTTTGGGAAAAATTTTGAAGGAATAGGAGATACTCATATGTCAGAATCAATTTGTAGTAATAATATATTTGCATATTTCAAGGATAAATTAGAACAGAAAACATAAGGAATACTGTGAGGATTCTCTTTTAGGAATAAATTTTAATTAAACTAGGCCTATAGAGTAGATACCTATTGTACACACAGAGTGATGTGGATTGTAAGGAGACTCAGACATCAGAGAAGCTGTAGACCTTGCTATGAGGCTTTCCTAGGAATGTGCAGGGGCTATTGGGTATAGACAGAAGCTTTCAGACAACAAAAAACACCAGAATTTTGTGTGTTTTTTTGAGAGGAAAACAGTGCTTTCTGTTAGCTGCTCTTGGTGTTTTTTCCTCTTTTGCTTGACCTGCAAAGTTGGAGGTGCCATGAGCCCTCCATTGGGGGACAGGTTTTCAGTGTACATTGGGTCTTTCTGTTGACATCGGCTAAATGTTAGTCAGACCTAGAAGAAAGTTTTACTCCTTTCGTTGATGGTTTGGAGTGAACCTTAGACCTTGCTACTTTTGCAGGCACTAAAAGATTTGCTTTGAGTAGTAACTAACTTAATTTTATGTTATTTCAGAAGGTTTCTTGCAACAGTAGTGAAAGTTAGAGCTCTCCTGGAAATTATATTTTGCTCAATCAAATCTTCAATGTAATATGAATGGTTAATATTCTTTCTGTCTTTGGCTTTTACTGTAAAGTCTAGACTTAAGTAAATAGGAAGAAATTTTATAAAAACCTGCATTTTAAAGTTGATTGTGAATTTTAAATCAATCTGTGAATTCTTCTAAAAATAAACCACATGTATATGTTTTGTAATCTAGAAATATTTGACAACTAAAAAAAAAAAAATTGTGTTTTTTAAATTGCAGTTTAAATTGATTGTGGAAAATCCAGAAAGACCTGTTGCATCGGGACTTCAAATTGCAGCTTTTGTGGAATATTATCCCAAGAGTAATAAAGATCTTCAAGATCGGCTGCTGCTTTTGATAGAAGAAGACATAGTTGATATCCCTCTGTTCGGGTAAGGTGGTTGAAAGTTTATAGGCTGCTGTTACTATTTGCAGTTTAATCTTGTGAAAAGTTTGCTAATGAGTGTCATGTATGGCTACATTATTGATCTGTCAATTGCACTGAAAAAAACTAGTAAGTTTCCTTACAAAAGTAAATTCTTTTTTTTCAAAGCAGCGTAGAGATAAGTTCATTGGGATGGTGTCCCTTGTAGATCCTAGTCAGAGTTTGGGTTTGTGTTTTTGCTTTATTCCAAGTGGACAGTGAAAACTTTGGTACCTTCTAATTCTGTATCAACATTAGTGAAGTTAACATCTACTCTTGATATTTTACCTTGCTCATGAAGAACTTAAAGATTTTATTGTAATTGGTCATATTTACAAAACTGAAATATGATGACGCATACATTGCCTAATTTTAAAAATAAGGTGTATGATATAGAATATAGATTTAGTCATGCTTTCGAGGATAATTTTTATCAATCCAGATGTGATTCTCTGTACCTATCTAAGTGTGTTTGTATGGATATATGTCTTGTGTACAATATGTCTATACATTGGTTGGAAAAAATAAGCTTCTAACTCTCAGACTTAGACTAAGTGGTAATCTGAGCACGAGGGGGAATTATGAGGAGGAATTACCTTTCTCTTCTTTGTCTAAAATAAGAAATCAGAATATCAAACTTCTGTTTCCACATCTGGCTTTCAGATATTTAAATAGGTCCCACCTCTGCACAGGTAGGGTGACCCAAACTGGCCAGTTGAGTATTGTATCCCATCTGCCATTCTGAGTATAAAAGCTGAGGGAACCATGGGAGCAGGTTGACTTCGAGGGCTTTTCTTTGTGGATTGTGTAATGATTTAATTATGTAAATATTTGATTGCCATAGGAAATATTCTACTCAAGGTTTGTGAATGTGTTCAGACAAGCTAGTTGCAGTTGTTTGAAGTTCTTTTTTTTTATGGGCTTTTGTTTAATGATTAAATGAAATGTTGCATCTAAACTCTTCCTGAAATATAATCATTAAGAATAGTTTTGTTTTAGAATAGTTTTGTTTTAAAATATATTAAGAATACATTTAAAATATTTATGCTTATTCCTTTCTGCTTGAGAAGTTATATGTTTGTATTTTGAAAGATACTTGTGTTACATTTTTCTAATGATACTTCATGGGAGAATATCTGAATACTTATAACATGAAGTTTTTACAGCCTTTTACAGCGTACTCTAGTCTTGATGGCTTTTCTCTTGTTTACTGTTTTGTTAGGATTTTTGGCCACATCCTGCTGGTCTATATAATACTTTGCAATAATTTACTATTTTTTTGCATTATAATAAATTATTAAAGAAAATGAAAACCAGTGTCCTAACATTTACAAAAACAGCTTCTTTTTTTGCATTTCCTGATTATTTTTTCCCTCTCTCCCTTTCTTTCTCTTCTCTTTATGCAATAGATTAAATGGGTAGGGTCTACTTAGCTCAGCCAAGGAGATTTATCTCCTTCCCTGTTTAGACTTGTGTACTGCGCATAATGCAGGTCATGAGATGCAATTGTTTCTGTGTGACCCTATTTGTGGGGTAGGCAGACTGCTGTGCTTATGTATAATTCCAATTGATTTCAAACAATTTTTTGTGAGATCAGAAGTGTGATTGTATTAGAAATTGGGGCATTTAAAATACAAGTTTCCTGAAGCAAATATGTAAGCAGTACCCAATGCAGTAATGTCATCGTGCTGGCTGAGGCTCTTGAATAAATAATTGAAATCACTTGTGTCATTATCTACCTCTGTCTGTTTTATACAGTTCCGGTGGAGCCATCTAAAGTATCTGTAAAGAAAAAGACTCTGAATTAAAACTGACACGTGTGTCTTCTCTCTGCATTTAGTTCAGGCAGCTGATAATGAAATTTGGTGAATGTTAACTTTTGCTTTATTTTGTGATGCTGACTCAAGATACTTTTATCTGAAGTTCTTTGTGCTATAATAAAGTATTCAGAATAAATGGAAATGTGTACATTCCATTTCAACAAATTGTTTAAAGATTATTTCAAAGTTAAGATATTTAATCATTAAAGTTAACAGCTTCATAGATGGCTTTATCTCTGTGTCTTCCCTGTGTATGCTGCAGTGCTAAGGTGAGTTACAAAAACATTAGTATGCAAAGTAGGAGAAAAGGAGAACTCTCTTTCACTTAATTTCTTTAAAAATGCAAAGGTATTTCTATGTTTTGGGGAAAATATAACCATGTCTTTTTTTTTTTGCAGATTAATTCCAAGATGTTGTCTGGAAATTCAGTCAGAGATTAATTTTGGTGCAGTGGTAGCAAACAGTAAAATAATTAGTAAAGAGATTAGTATTGCTAACCGTGGATCATCTTCAGGTGAATATTTTGTATATGTTGAATTATACAAATATTTTGTTTGCTTAGGAAATATAATTTCATGCAAGTTAACATTTCAGTGGCCGAATAGGGATTAACTGAAGTTCTGTATTATACAGATAATTCTATAAACGACCCATTGATTCTTTAGGAAATACTGTGTTTTCTCTCAGTAAAGAAAAATTAATTTCTTACTACTTTTGAGTCCTGTCTGAACAATGTAAAAATAGCATTCAATTATGTGCTTACTGTGCTCAACATAAAATAGCAAATCATGTCTACTCTTGCATTGTTCTCTTCAGGATTCTATGATCCTGTGATCCCAATAGCTCTCTATTAAATAAACCATTACAAGTTCCCTGTACTTTTAAAGCTAAAGCCTTCTTGGTTGACAATCAAACAGTATTTATTACCAGAAGATAATGAGAGGTCTTTTATTTTGCTGCTATAACTTTTGAAATACTACAGCTTTTAAAACATGCACACCCCTCAATTTCTATGCGGGCCCATTCCAAGGAGCATTAAAAAAAGATGGAGAATGGAGCATGAGAATACATATATGCCCCAAGTAACCTGTCTGTCACTCTTTTCTACTGAGCTGTTGGTACCTTTCTTCAGACACAGGGTGGCAACTATGCTGAGTTTCAAACGACACATTTAATGCAGTTAATTGTTCTTCACTTGTACAGCTGTTTATTGTATCACAAAGTATTTTTATTTGGATTAGATCAAGGGTATGTGAATATTTGCTTAATAGATATCCACAAGAAATGTGCCAAAAAAAAGGTGATTTCAAAACCAGAGGTGGGTTACAATATTAAATAAAATGAATAAAATTACTGCATAGCTTTTTGACTTTTTTTTTTTGAAAAAGTAAAATTTTTTTTCTAGCCATCTCAACTTCAAGGGGTAGTATTTAGTTTATCTAATCAACTCCTACTTGTACATGCTAAATTCTTTTTTTGAGGAATGATATTTAGATAAAGAAAATGAGATGTGGAATTTCTCATGTTGTATAGGAACCAGTTCTAATTGTGAACTGTTGCATCAGGCATGCAGGTTGCCTGATGGAGTTTTGCAGGATTGGACCAAAGCAAATTAGTCTAAAAGTGGTGGTTAGTGAAGAATGCATTGAGGGCAAACAATAAATACTAAATTTGTGTTTCTGTAAATTGTAATACAGAAGGTCACACTGACAGGCAGAAGGTAAACTGTGTCAGCTGGAACTGTATCAGCAGGAAATGCTTTCTGCTAGTCAAAGATTGCATTTCACATGTTATCCCATATGCAAAATGCATCCTTTCTTCCTGCTACTGTTCCAATATGGGATATTATCTATTATCTGAGGTTAAACACTGCGTTTTCCTCACAACATTTGAGCCAATTTCTTGCTGTCTATGATATAATGCCAGATAATTAGTGCTGCTTGTTAAAGACGCACTTAATGTATTTTTCACAACCTAGAAATGTTCACTCTTCTGTAATAAAATGAATTGTGTGCATCCCAAATAGTGTAAACTATTGTTACCTGCATATACACTTAACTGTCTGGGTCTGATAGCTGCCTAGAGCTGTGTATAAAGTATCCAACTACTTAATTATCACTGTTTCATAATATAGTCACTTTTTATTTTTGAAATGTGTGGAATTGAATGTATGGGTATTTGGCATAGTATTTAATGAAACCCTGGGAATTATGATCTACTCTGTTAGAAGTTGTTTTTAAAAAGATTAAATCCATGTCTTCTGTTTCTATAGGAAAAATGTACTGCTTGTGAATATCTACATTATATGTTTTGTAATTCCAAATGTGCAATAGAGGAATATAAATCTACAACATAATTTTGTTTTTCATTCTGCTTATTATTTTGTTTCTTTAAGGTATATTTAAAATAACATATGATGGAGTTGTCCCGCTTAACATAGAACCTACCAGTGGAGCAGTAAAGCCAAAATCTGTTAAGAAGATTAAAGTGAATATATGCACAGATGTACCTCAAATCATCAAAGAAGTGATAAAGTATGTAGCATGACTGAAAAAATGCAGCTCTATAAATTATTTTTTTCTATCATTAATTCTAACCTTTATTATGAATGTATATGTAAAAATGTCTACTTCCTGGGTGTCACCTGCTGTCTCCCACATTTTTATTGAATTAATTTGAAGTCTGTGTTATATCTACAGAATGGTGATGCAAACATTGTGTATCTGGATATGTTATTTACAGTGTCTCATAACAGACTTATCCTCCTTCATATGATATTTTCTTTGGTTACTGAGTTTCAGCAAACATTGTGTATCTGGATATGTTATTTACAGTGTCTCAGACTTATCCTCCTTCATATGATATTTTCTTTGGTTACTGAGTTTCAGACTTTGGATTTTGCCTATCCTNACAGACTTATCCTCCTTCATATGATATTTTTTTTGGTTACTGAGTTTCAGCAAACATTGTGTATCTGGATATGTTATTTACAGTGTCTCATAACAGACTTATCCTCCTTCATATGATATTTTCTTTGGTTACTGAGTTTCAGACTTTGGATTTTGCCTATCCTTTAGTGTTCTGTGACACCACTGAGTGATCAGGCAGGGACGACAACAGTTCTTCTACAGTTATTCAGATCAGCTTCTAATCCCAGTTGCCTAAGAGAAAATGACTGAATATATGGTACAATTATTATCTAGATGCAAAGGTTTTCAGAAGTAAGAGCAGTGTCTTTCCTGTGGACATCTCATTATGTTGATTTATCATTCCTATTGTTTCAAACACTGAAAAGGGTAAAAATTAAAAAAAATTCCATAAAACTTTGCCTTCTATTGTGTAATTCTTTCTGTTTGTCAGTTCCATTAGATACTATAGTGTCAAGTGCATGTGAGGTTTTTTTTTGTTGGGGGTTTTTGCTTTTTTTTGATGTTCTCTTCCCTTCCCTCTGGCTCAGTTTATCCGTGGAAATCCAGTGCTTTAAATGCTCTTGTTTGATTTAGTTTTACATAGGTGCTCAGATGAACCAAACTGATTATTTCTAAGACTTTTCTATGTTACCCATCACTGCTTCCTACTTTCAATGACAGAGTGGAGTTGGAAGGTCGTGGCTGCACAAAAGTATGGATCAAAGCTGTTGTGGTTGAACAAGTTCTTAAAGTCCTAGGAGTGTCCCATGGAAATAAATTGGAATGCATCAATTTTGGACCAGTTTACTTTGGGTCTTCAAAGACTGAACAAGTATTGTTGTACAATGAGAGTCCTGAGCGTATGGACTGGGTAGCAGTACTGGAAGATGATGCTGTTGGAGGAGAGATGGTAAGAAACTGTTCTATTAATTTCTGATTGTGCATTTTTTGTCTCAAAATCAATCTTCTATTAGTCTTTATTATGTTATGCTTTTTCCTGAACAGACTTTCTAAAACTTCTATCTAACCAACAATTTTTTACTATAATTTAACTTGGGAATTAAATTTTTTTGCATACATCTGTTTTACTACATGACATCTTAACCTAAACAATGTTAACTATGTTCTCTGTTTTGTTTTCTTGGATCTTTTTTGTGCTGTTTTGTGTGCCCTACTAGTTTTCTTATCTCTCTTTTTCTTGTTTTTGTTATCAAAATGCGTTCTAATGTGTTAGGCATCTGTACTTATCTCTATTTATCTCAGACAGTGAAATGATCTGAGTGAACATCATCTTTCAAAAATGGAATCCAAAATACTGACATGCAAATGATGTTTAAAAAATTATTAGTAAGCCATGTGATACGTATCTACGTCTGTGCTGTTACTTAGGTTACATCTTTTTGCTTATTGTGAAAGACAGGAAAATGTATGTGTAGAGTAAAAAATCAAGCACAAAAGGGGAAGCAGAGCATGCTAAACTATTCCTCACTTTGATTGTTTTTTAGGGAACAGACCTTGAGAGCAGTGCAGATGCTGCATTACAGCACTTAAGCCTCAAAAATGCTACTAGAGATGTAGATGTTTCCACCATGATCTTGTGCACTCCCAGTCAAGGAACCTTACTACCTGATGAGAAATCTTTGCTTACACTATGCTTTAGTCCAAAGTGAGTGAGTAGTCCAAATTAATCACACAGAAATTGATTGATCCTAACTGTTCTGTTAAGAGCAGTGATGGGAAAAATATTTTTTAAAGTTAATATAGCTGTGGATTTTTTTTCTGAATGAGTTCTTAAAGTTCTTAATGTATTTGTCTGTTGGAAGAAATGGCGTGACATGATTTTACAAATGAGAAAGTAAAGTCTGAAGTGATTATTTGGGAGATGTTTTATAGTAAATTAAGGATGCATTTAAACCAAGAGTTGGTTAAGCTTGTTTTGCAAGAATTTTATTAGATTTTTGCCAAGGGCAATAATTTCAACTCCCGTTAAATAAGCTGAATCTCTCAGCATTGTTGAGAGAGTTCTTTAGTGTCAAATTAAAGGACTTTTTAATGACTGCAGATTTATTTCAGAAACATGCAGTATATGTGCAGCATTATGAAACAATATATCTATTTCATCACAGAGGGACTGAAACGTTTTGTAGAGCTTTTATTCTATTAAAAAAATAAGCATGAAGGAACATTTCTTCTTTGGATAATGGAAGAAAATGCATAAAATTTACTCTTGCCATATTCCCTTACTTAGATTCTAATTATTAGAGGTTATTATGAATGTACTACTAGGTTGTACTGATGTAGATTGCAAAATGATAAATAAAATAAACATATAGGGACCATTAAACTTGAATCTGCTTGAAAAGCAGTAAAAACACTTATGCTGTAACTGACAGCAAAGAAGCAAGACTGGTTAATGGAAAAATATCCTTAGTTTTATATATTTTTTGTGGGTTGAGGTTTTGAGGTTTGGGATTTTTTTTTTTTAATTCCTCCCTCCCCCTCCATCTTGTAATTAGAGATTATGACTGTTACAGAAAATTTGAAAGAGATTTTGGAGTAAATGACTCATCATCAAAACAAGATTATGTGCTGTTTCTAAGATTTGAAGCTGTTTGGAATAAAGATGGTTATATTCAAGACCTCAGTGATGGTGCCACAGCGATCACAAGTATGTTATCAGAAATGTGATGTGTATATGGATGCTAAGTGTACATATTTTTATTAGAATTTAAATTTCTTTGTCTTCTTAGCAGTTTTATGGGAAAAGTGTTTATTTTCATCAATACAAATAAAACATTGTAACTTACATCTTTAATGCTTTAGCAACAAAAGCACTGAATGGAAAGAAGGAAAAAAAAATCATGTATGTCATGAATACATCTCCTGGCAGTGAACATTTAGAACTTTTTACATTATAATCGTAAATATTTGGAGGACATTCAAAAAAACCCCAGCAACAGCCATGTGCCAGTCACCAGCACTTATGGTAAATAGCAGTTTTGTGTGTTTTCAGGTGAATAATTAATCACCTTTGGATTTCTTAAGGAGAGAATATGTTATCTAACAGCCATTATAAGCAAGCATGTCTGTGTTTGTAGAAAATTGCCTTATAAATTGTATTGTATTATGGTATTTTGTGTTTACAACCATACAGCTACAGTGTGACTTTTCTGTTTGTACACTAATAGACCTGATGTTTTTTGTTGGTGTCTTTTTTTGTTTTTTCTAATGCAGTGAATCATCCTTATCTTATGGAGTTAGCTTTGACAGGTTCTGGGATTCCTGTCATGTTAACTTTTAATCCAGGACCGGTTATTAAATTCATGGACTGTTTCCTGGGTGAAAAAACGCAAGTTGTATGCACACTCAAAAATGAATCCGAGTCCCTTCCAATAACATTCAGCTTCCGTAAAGTTGCTAACTTTAATATTTCTCCCAAAAAAGGAAAAATTCAAAAAAATTCCACCAAGGTAATCACCTCTTTCTCTTAGTTTAGTTTATGTAGATAAGTAGATAACTTTATAGTGGTCAGCAGTAGAATTTCTTCAAAGAAAGAACAATTTCATTTTGGTAGCCATAATGTTCAATGTCAGCCAAACTTACAACATTTTTCTTCCTTATGGTAGAGTCTTTCAGCATCCTCTCCTGTACTCCAGAGCCAACAAGTATTATTTTAAATTTGTAAAAAAATAGCTGCAGAACAAAAGAAATTTTACCCTGATTTTTCCTGGCTATTTTTACTGACTTAGAACATTTGATTTATACTTAAACCTTTTCAGGATCCTTTTCATGTCTTTCAGCAGTTCACAAATACCCGAGTAGAAGTACATTTTTTAGAGGAAGAAACTTTGTCAAACTGAAGTCAAATATGGAAAGAAGGATAATTTCATAAACCTGTAACTCAGGGCATTCAGAGAACAATTTATCCAAAATATGGGCAAGTGAAACTTTGTGGTGTTTTTGTGTGAAGTCTTGTATTTCCTTAAATTGCTAATTGTTCTATGATTGTATATTCAAAAGGCTCAGTTTTGAACTCCTATCTTATAAGTAAATGTGGAGAGAATTACATGAAATTTTTCTTCTTGTTCTTCTGCCTCATATGTCTCAAAACTTCTTTTTCAGGATGTGATATTTTTATTTGCTCCACATCAAATAGGAACACTTCAAGTGAAGCAAGTTGTTGATATCATTGGTACAGTATTAGAGAAAAATAACTTACAGATTTCGAAGACAAAATCCTTTCACCAAATATATTTGAGTTTTATTGGTGTATGCAAATCTAAACGAAAAAACATTCTATTCAGAATTAATCCTGGTAAGATCCTAAAAAGATAAGTGATAGGTCAGATGACTTTTAAATGCACATATTTAACATCTTGAAAGATAATTTTTTTACTATATTTAGTTTATTTAAAAAAAACAGTACCTCTTTGGGATTTGAAGGAATGCTCATTTGTATGATGCATATCTGTGAGACTATAAAACAATGGCTAAAATAATGCTAAACTCACTCCCCACATATATTATAAAGAAAAATTGTTCTATTAAAGCAGAATTTTTCATCATATGGGTATTTAAATTTTATAAAGCAGGAAATAAAGTTTTCAGGTTTTGCAACAATGCTGTTACATAGAATACTATGTTTGCTTTAAGCAGATAAATGGATAAAGCATATAAAGTTAGGAAAGATAGCAGGGTATTTACTGATTGAAAGTTTCTACCACCAGATGAATTTGCCAGTTAATACAACCTGTTACCTGTCCCATCTTTATTGACTTTTTGTCCTCCTTTGAAGCCTATGCCAGTATAAAGGATCTTCCAAGATATTAAGTAATTATTTTGTTCCTCATCTTCCTGACGTGCCCTGTGAACTTTACCCCTGTGGTAAATTTGACTAAGCCTGTCACTGAATTTTCAAACCATTCATAGGAAACTAGTAGCTTTTTCTAGCATCAAATGGGCCACAGCATCTGGAGATAGTACTAGTGCAGCAAGGGTGTCCTGCACAATGGTGCATATTGTTTCTGTGCATAGATAAGGAGGGGAGCTTGAATACTCCTTAACTGCCTGCTGCCTACTTGAAGATGTGCTCCTAATTAGAAACAAAATTTAGGATATTGTGCACAATTTTGTGACGGAGGCAGCTCTCAGCATTCAGTCGTGTGCGTGTGCAAGACAGCATCACAAAATATTTGTCTGTGATTTAGGCCAAGGAAAGCGGTTGGCTGTTAGTGTGGTCTGAATGATTTCCCTTCTGAGGAAAACATAATGAAATGGATGACAGATTGTTGAGCAGCTGGTTGACCAGTTGAATCCAAGAAAACTAAATCTTCAAATTTTGTTTAGAAAGCGTAAGTGTATGTAAAAGGTTTTATTTGTATTTTAAGGTATAACACCAATGATTTCCAATCCAACTGGTCAGTTTGTTGCTGATGATGCAGGATGGTGCTCTGATGCAGCACCTGTGGCAGTACTTAGATCAACCCAAACTCAAATTCATGCACACCAGATCAACAGGACTTGTAAGGATGATGCACTTCCAGCCTTTCCAAATGATCGCACAGCCAGCATTAGGCCTGGTGAACGGAATAAAAAATACAGGTAAAAATTATGTGGGAAATGTATTTAAAACCACATTTTTGTATATACTTTATAGAAGATCAAGTTTGATTACTCATATGAGAGTTTACTTTTTTTTAACGCTGGAAGTTCTTTAAAATTCATGGCATTCTACTTAACCTTGATCCTCTTGCAAATAACTCTGTGGAACTACAAATGCGGCTGTTCCTATTTCAGTATTTCATTTTTATGGTTGCTTTTACAAGGCCAAATATTAATTACCAGCTGTGTTAAAAAGAATGTTTGCAATGAATTACACATATAGCAAAATCAATATATTTTGATTCCAACAAGACCTAGAATAATTTTACACATTTGTGAAACTACAGTTCTCTTTATTTATTTAGGACTATTTTCACAAAGACTGAGAGATATAATTACATAGATCCGGAGTTTTCTTATACTGAATGTGAACGACTGGCAAAAGAAGCACATAAGGAATACTACATAGACTTCATTTCTAGATTAAGACAGCATCGTTTGCAGAAAGATGCTGCTAGGTAAGACTTTGTTTGAAAGATAAATACTTTGGGCTCATAAAATAACGTGCAGAATTAACTTAGAGGCCCAAATCATATATCTAAATTTGTCCCATCCTGCAGTGCTTATGATGTTTGGCCCTTTGTTTAGAAGCAATTCAATACCTGTTTTGTTCAAACATTCATTTAGACTCTCACTTTAAGATCACTGCCTTACTAAAATGTAGGGGCAGAGATACAGAACTTTGAAATCATTTAAGCTTAATTTCATGTAAGATGCTGAGTTCCAGAAGAGTTGGCTATGGTTATGAGGAAAAACATACCATTACTTTATTTTTTTTTTTAAATTTTACTTTAATATAAGAAATTATACATATTTTCAGCTAGTGTGTCTAGCTGACCTGAAGTGATAGATTTGGTATGTGAATTATGACATAATTTCTGGAATAAAGGAGATAAGATGAAAGCATTGTATTGATCCTCTAGCCGTATAGTAAATTCTCATTTCATGTCCATTTGGTTGGTATGCTGTGGAGAAAAAATCATGGAAAAGCAAAACTGACAGTGGTACTACTACTAAAAGTTTTATTAAAAAAATAAGGTTATAAAGCCTCTCTAGCAAAAGAAATAATACGTTCAGAGTGTTGTATGGAAGACACTTTCATGTATGTGCATCATATGTGGTTTTCTTGAAAGGAACTGGCATTGTATATTGGTTGAACTCTTGTTTATATAACTATAAAGCACATATTCGAGGTATACTGCACAAGGAACTACAACAGAAAGGAAAATATCGAGATTATTGATGAATTTTACTGTTACTGTCAAATATAGTAACAATATATACTTGATATATGACATCTGTGTAAGATCTGTGGATATTTCACATGACTTGTGAAACTGATTTGTCTTTGGCGAAGGAAAGTTAACCACTCTGAAAATTAGGCTCCAAGTGGTCCATTTCAGACATGTACAATTAAAGCATCCTTTGTAATCTTGGCACTTACTTACTTTTAAATGCTTGGCTTTACAACTTAATTGTCCTTTAAGAGTAATTTTAGAAATTATGTAATATTGATATTTTGGTAACCATAATGCTTGAAACCTTGCTGAGCAATTGCTGCAAATGTACAGTAGATCTTATTCCTTACCTGAATAATACAGCAAGACTTCCATGGTTGAGGGTTTTTTGTAATATAATATTCCTATTCTATTCAAGATTTTAAAACATAATAAATAATAATTTTTTTAATATGTAGAACATGGAATATTCGAAGTTCTGGATTTCTTTATTCTTTTTTTCCCCATCTCTTTTAGGCAATTTTATATTTATAATAATTCTGTGGACATAGGCCTAAAACCAGCTGAAGGTCTTGTGTCACCAACGATCTCAATCACAGATATTCCTGTGGAGAAGCAACAAATCAAAAAGCTTTCGTCAGATAAGAATTGCCTATTAACTAGTCGAAAATTGGCAGGAATTGATTCTGAATCTTCAGTCAACGAAGTAAGTTAGATGCTTGAGTAGCATTGTAACCAGAATGTGTTACAATGGAATTTTGGTCCTGCTCTGACATGTCTTGTGCCTATTACAGATTCAGAGTGGTCTTAACTCTGTGCCATCTTCTACCCAAGAGAAGGAAGACTGTAATCTAACTTTAACATTCACACAACTTCATCAGATACTCATTGGTAAGATTTTTAATTTGGTTACTAAATATAGTTGTTATAAAATATGTATTTACAGGAAAGAAATTATGCTCATAATTGCTCACCTTAAATAGAAAATTGCTTAATTTTGTGTCAGCAGTGTTTAACTAAAGCTTTGTACTCCTCAGAAACTTCTGATATATAATCTGGTATGTACATGTAAAAGAAGAGCATCTTCTTAAGAGATTATCGAGATATTAATACAGCATAATATGAAGGATACTCAGGAACACTATCAATATTAGCAAGATTAATGGGAGAATTCTAAATGTTTCTGGAAAATAACAATACCCCCAATAAGTAAAACTTCAGGATCCTCCATCAAAAGAATTTCAGTGGAATGTTCTGTGGTAGGGATTAACACCTTCCAAAGTCTGAGAGACTCATCTGTTAAAAATACTCGGTACTAAAACTTGTTTATTTTAAGATCAATTGTTCTTTAGTGAAATTATTTAGCACCAAAGTGAAAATTTTCAGTACATTCTGGGCTTTTTTAAAATTTTCAGTAAAGCTAGAACTTGAGTAGTGTAGTTATGTATACTCATACACTTGGGGAAAGGTAACATAAGATAAATATATTCACAGAAAAGGTGCTTAGAGTTTTGAAATATATTTGATTAGTGCCTTGAGTTAGCAGATCAGCATAAAAACTGGAGATGACAGTAAATAAAATAATGAGATAATTCTGTCCCCATCAAATTACATGTGCTATTAAGCTAAATAGTCACAGATCAGGTTTAGAATATAGAATATAAGCTCCAAGTGAGTTGCCAGTTGTCTACCCATTTAAATATCTGATTAATTAAAAAAATATTTATTTGTATTATAATCCCTGTATTAATTTACCCATTATTTTTCCTGGTTTAGTAGCTGGCTAACACATAGTTAAGAATGAAATGCTGGTAGTGACTTTTGAGTTATACTACTGAAAGCATATTTAGAACATACATAGTATTCACTTGTGTTAATTTATTGTGCTACCAGATTTTCTCTAGCAGACTAATTCTGTAATTGGAGGAACAAAATATTTTTGTCTTAATAGTTTTGGTAGCTATGCTTCCTTATATTACCTTTGCTTTCTAGTGTTGGAGATCTTATTTCTTATATATTCCAGGTCCTTCTACTATGGATTTTGGTGATGTTTGTGTGGACTCTACAACAGTCAGAAAACTGCACATCATCAATAACTTGTTAGTTCATATATGGATACAAATTGAGATTGAAATTGATGAATTACAGCAGTCGGGTCCATTGTCTCAAGTGGTGCCTCCTCTTACAAAGACTCATATTCCAATTGTATTTGAGACGAACACTCTTGGAATATTTAAAAAGTAGGACTTCTCATATTTGTCTTGATTGACATATTTTCTTCACAGTAGTGGAATACATAAAATCATGTGGCTGGTTTAAACTCTGTATAGGTATAGTAAGTTTTAATTGTGTACTTTCATCTCTGGTGGTATTGCAATAATGATGCAATTGTATGTTACAGAATTTTTCTAGCATAGCAATGTTTCAGGAGTCCTTGTATCTACAGGTATGCCAGGGAAAAAGGTTTGCTGTTACATTGCATTTATTTGGAGAAATTTTGCAGAATACTGTTTTCTTTCCAGCATAGTATTGCATCACTACATCTATGCTCATATCTTTTGGTGCATCTGTATAGACAAATCGTTTTCTGGCCTTCTGGTAAGGAGATGAAACTCTCCCTTTGCTAATGTTACAATGACTGTATGAGAGTGATCATCAGTTCGGATGATCTTCACATTTAATGTGTTTTAAATTGTATTCAAGACAGTCGTGAAGTGCGTTCTTGTCAGTCTTAACTGTGTATTCAAAATTATCTGTGAAGTATTTTCTTGCAAGCAATTGTATTTCATGTAAATTCTACTCTGACAACAGCATAACACATTAAAATACTTAGAATTGTATATTTTATGTTACAGATCTTTCACTTACACAATAAACAACCAGCACCCTGGGCATGTGCTAGTAGTTGCAAAAGCAGTGTCTGTTGAACTTGAGCTGTCTGCAAAGGAACTGACTTTAAATCCTGTCCCTGGCTACCTAGCAGAGTCAGAATTTAGAGCAACAGTCAGTGTATTCAATCACAGAAATTATCCTGCTGAGTTTACTTGGAAGCCTGTTATTACAGATGGAGGAATTGTATTTTCTATACATCCAGCCAAAGGTACACAATGCAAGTACAGTTTGTGTGCATGTATCTTAATTGTTAATACTGTCAAATAAGACAAACATTCAGTTGCTCTTATAAACAATTTTTTAGAATCAATATCAGTGTAACCCAAAAAGTAATATTAGATCAGAGTGTTAGTACCAGAGCAGCACTCCCTGTATAATCCCTACCATACAAGCAAACTGTGTCCAGTTTGTGGTTTATGTGTCCAGCTATCAACCTTTATGAAACCATTTTTCTCAGCACAGAGTGAAGATTTTTCTAAAGTAAGGGAGCTATTTAATGGAAGTTAGCAATATCATACAGCTCATCAGGACAGGATACCATCCAAAAGCACTGTTCCATTGAAACTGCTAAGTAGTTGATGTAGACTGTCTGAATGACACAAAATGGAATTCAATCTGGGATTAGTTTCCACTTGTATTATAGATCAGATTTTGTGAGAAGTATGCAAGATGTTAGCTTTTGCCTTCTTTCCTTGGAATGACAGTGTTCTGCAGGAGTATCTTGGAGCTTCATTATTAAAAAAGTAACTGCTAAGTGACTTGGCATTACACTGCTAAAACAAGATTTGTCTGGATCAGGTACTTGGTATGCTCAGATTCTTGAGAAAAGATATTTCAGCTGACATGGGTACAGACTCAAATGAGGGCAAGAGAATTATTTTTACCAGTATTGTTATTCTAGAAAAAGAATAGTTTGTTCTTGTTAAAATAATGCTGATTGTTTAAGTAATTTACAGCTAAAAAAATACAAGTGAACTTTGAGTATGTTTTACTATGGAATACTGCTAAAAAGAGTATTCAATTGTTATGAGAAATCAGAAATTAATTTTACTTAATTGAGCATACTATTGAATAACTTGGAAATGGAGGCTTAGTCTTCAATAATAGAAGGTCATTTCACTTTAATATGCACTTTAATAATAGAATGTGATTTGGTAATTGCCCATGTATATCCTCTAATATGTAAATTATGCAAATTTATTTAGGCTTTGTAGATGCCTATAGGGATCTAGAGTGTGAAGTTGTATGGCGTCCTGGGTTTAACTCTCCAGAAGCAGGAGAATTCAACTTGTGTGTGCATAAAGGAAACACAATTAAGCTGAAATGTTTTGCAAAGGTAACACGTACAGCTGATTTAGAGAAGCAAAATCTGTGGTTTTTTTAAAAGAAGTGATTTGTTAGATATATTTCTGTTATGTATTAAGAAAGATGTTTTAATTGCATATGGCTTCTATCTGACATTTTTAACAAAAGTTTTATCTAAATACAATTTGCATATATATATTTTAAAGGGGTAAAAACCAAGGTATGCATAGGAAGGTACGTTTCAGAACTCTAGGGTAATGACAGTCTCTGACATAATTTTGTATTGTAATTAGAACATCGTATTGGGTATTTCAGAAAGCAGTATTTTGCTTGGTCTCATAAACAGTGAAATTCAGCTTAGGTTAATAATCTGTTACCTTACGTTACTTCCAGGGACTGTGAATGAGACAGGGTGAGGGTTTTTTTTTTTTTTTTTTCTTCTTTCTTTATTTAAACTGTGTTCTATTGACTACATGCTCTAGAATTTTTATTCTTGGAATCAAAGAACTTTTGCCTTTGTTTTGATGTCCCTGCTTTTATTCCCTTTTATTCCCTTTTTCACCAAAACATTTTTCTTGTCTTCTTTTGAAATACTGTAATTTGTCCTTCGTAATCCAGGATTAGAGTATTAGCAGTTTTACTGCTGTTAAAATCTCTTAATTGTCTTGTCCTGATCACACATTTAGGGTTAAAAAATAGAATAGCTTGTGGCGTTAAAATTTCATTAATAGAAATATTTTTATTTGCCTTGAAATTTACCCAGGAATATCTCTGGGGTGCTTCTGTTTACTTTGAATCTAGATGTGCTCAAGGATTAAATCTTGTCTTATCTTTAAAGAATTCATCTATTGGAATATTTTTAATTAATTTGTTTTCACAAATACATTACCTCATTATATAATGAAAAGAAAACTAGTCTTGTATTATTTATTTGTTCTTAATGACATGTTCCTTAGTTCACTTTTTTCTCTTTTTTTTTCATAGCTTGGCATTACTAAAGTTCGGTTTATGGAACAAAGGATACCCTTCAATCACAGTCCAATGGGTTTATGTACTTGTAGGACTGCTGTCCTTCAAAACATAGGAAACAATCATGCATACTTCCAAGTAAGACAGAATTATTAGTAATATTGAATTTCTTGTAGTGGGTAGGAAGAAGGAAGTTCTGTTTATGAGATCAAGCTTTATGTTCTTGGTTAGTAGAGAACCTACGTAAATTTTTTTCTGATTTTCTAAAGAAACAAGGTTTATGTGAATGAGAATTCTGTCCCTCTGTGAAACTGAGGTTGATGGATAGAAAACCAGACAGGCAAGGTGGTAGTAATCTGAGAGATTATAGAAGTTTCATTAGAAACCAGTGTGAGAACAGAATCCCATGTTGGTGTGTCTATGAAATTAGCAGTTGCAGCTTGAATTTCTTTAAATTTTGAGAGACAGAGCAAACTTACTAGGCGTCCTACTCATGCTAGCTGCCCAATCAGAGCGTGTGCAGACTCCATCCAGACAAAGGAAATGTCTTTACCTCACTAGCCTAACATCTGAGAGGAAGACAGCTGTATTAGGAGTCGGGTAAGAGATGAGATGAATGACAGAGTGGGTAAAAACATAGGACAGCAATTAGTAGGAAACATAACCTTATTGGTTCACCAGATAGCAGAATAATTTACTATATTTATTTAGTTAAGAAAAATATTTTTACTTAATTTTTGCTCCTGTATTATAAGAGACTTTTTGCTCCTGTATTATAAGAGACTTGATTATTTTGATTTGTACCATATTTTTATCAATCTAACGTTGTAATATTAGTGCACTCTGGGAGGATGGACCTGAAAGCGTAAAATCAGTATAATAAATAACTCAGAGAAACAAACTTGCTCAGCCTTCTAATTACTCCACAATTGCTCTTAAGCCAAGAGATAGCTGATTGGTCTTGATTATTATCACTTGTGTAGATCAATTTTATAAAATTTTCAGTTCGGAGTGCATTAGAAGAGAACTAATTCTTTTTTAACCTTATTAATTGTGGGTTAACTAAATAATTACTCCTAGTATTATTGCTGAACTTTACAGTATTAGGATACCATGCCCTGTCGTCTTACTGTGAGTGGCAAAGAAGAAGTGATGAATTTACCTCTCTCTGAGAAAAGTTTTGTAAATATTCTGAAGGCTTGCTAGACATCAAATGTAAATTTTAATAACTTCATTAAAACATTCTGAAAAACAGAATTTGACATTTCCAACTGGTGTGCAAACTTATTTCATAGCAGAAACTGTCATTCCGCATGCTTAGGAATATGTTACTTTATCTTACTTGTATTTTTCCCCCGAAACTTTAAAATGCAAGTTAATGTTAGGAAGGTTCTCCTTGTAAGAATATAAAATCTTCATGACTGGTATATTTAAAAAAAACCCAAACAAAACAAGCAACAACGTAGAACAAACAAGCAACAAACCCCCTGTCTTTTTCTATATTTTTAATGTTT
Organism: Turnix velox; assembly: GCA_013400935.1. NCBI lineage: Eukaryota > Metazoa > Chordata > Aves > Charadriiformes > Turnicidae > Turnix > Turnix velox. The sequence continues at coordinate 188,228 of VZTY01034094.1, read as the reverse complement.
TATGTTTGTGTTGGCAGGTTCTTGACTCAAATCCATTGCCTGGAATGATGATCACTCCTTCTGAAGGGGTAGTACCCGTGGGAGGTCATGCTGATCTCAAAATCTGTTTCACTCCAACTGCAAAGATGAATTTTGATACAAGAGTGGAGGTATTCCAACTGGAAGAACTTTGTCTTTTTAGTGTTATGTTCAGTGTTTGTGTGGAGATATGTGTACACCTGAGCATCTTTGTATCTTATCTCCAGTGTTCTAATATTTTTCAAGAGAGGAGGGAAGGTGTGAAGTTTCTCTTACAACAGTTGATGGCTGCTGTAACTTATTCTGTTGTTCTCATGTTAGTCCTGCTCTGGAGAATCAAAGCAGCCTCACATTTTGATCTGATTCACACTGCTGACAAGCTGCTGAAATGAGTGTGTGATTTTCTTCAGAAAATTACATAGATGTACCTGCAGTTTTTATAATCTATAGAGTATTAAGACTAGAATACTACAGTCTTTAACATCTCAGCTTCTTTTTGTGGTCATCTCAGAGATGGATTACTAGCAGATTTGGATTGATAACAGGAGTGCAATAAACATCTAATCCTATTTTGTTTTTTGCATGCCTGCGTCCTGAACTTGAGAGGTCAGATAAGTGAGAATGAGAAAAATTATGCTCTCAAATGACTGATCTTCGCTACTCTTTCTGATTGTAGTCCTGGATTCTCTATCTGTTGTGTTTGCCCAAACTATGCTCACCAAACCTTGTATCCATTTTGTTTTCCACTTCTGAAACAGATTTAGCATTGCTCAGAACAATACTATTTACCTTGTACCAGAATCTCTTGTCACACAGTTTGTGTTATCGTGCACTTTACAATCCTCACAAGTGCTGAATAGATCCAACCCATCCACTCAGCCTTCTCAGCCTTAGAGAAAACTGTTCATTCTAGTGGTACACACTCCTGCAACATTACTTTTGTCTGCAGAAACCTACCTTTCCTAAAACTTGACTTTGGTTTTTTTTAATAAATACTTGTATCTATACCAGATATCATGTGCAACAGATTCATTATTGTTTCTCCTTTGAAGACATATCTCACTTGATTCTGTATATTTGTGTTCTGGAAAATGAAAGCATTTTCATAACAACAATGCATTATATCATAAGAGCAGAAGTGTTTTCATACCTTCATTACAAACTATGGGGTAGATTGCTTGTTTTGTTTGATTTTTTTACAAAAATTTGATGTAATTATGCCAGATTTGATGAGTTATGTTAAAAGGACCTTGTCAATAATCACTCTATCATCCATTCACTTAGGTAGCAGTGAGAAATTCAGGAATACTAGTGCTTAGGATTGCTGGATTTGTAGAGATCCCTGAAATAAGCATTGATTTGGTAAGTATTTAGAAATTGTAGCAATTGGTATGACTGAGAGCGCTTTGCTTTATCTAGGTGTCACCACTATTTGATATTTTTAGTTTCTTCCTACACTAGTTTCCTGAGAAAATTATCAAAGGGAACTCAGGACCAGAAATGAAAATCTAAATGTACATATGTAACTGTTGCACTAAGTAATAGCCTATGGCTTTAGCTTTTGAACTTGAGAATCTGGAAAGAGATCTTAGGAGGGGAGAATTTATTTATGACAGTTACAGGGAGGGGAAAAAAATGCAATAAAGGAAAATGATGAAAACTTTCCTGATCGTATAATTGGACTTATACATTGAACTCTAAACTACTGTGATTTGTGTCCCAGAGAAGTTTTAAAGATAAGGATTATAAAAGATAAGGATTAACTGAGACTATTACTATGTTTTAAATTGTGAATATTTGAATAACTTTATTTTTTGCATTCTCTTAAGCTGTAAACTTGACTTCACAGTGCTTTAACTTAATCCTTTTTCACTTAAATTTACAGGAATTGTTTGACTTCATTGGTGTTTATGTTGGTTCTACAAAATCAATTCCTTTTTTGCTGGAGAACAAAGGACAAGCGTGTACCAGAGTGGAGTTTGATTTTTCTAAGTATAAGGATTTTAAACTGAGTACTGATGACCATTCAGGTATTTGCATTTTGCTATATCAGAATTTCATTAAAGAGTGTATAATACTAAAAGAAAATCTTTCGACTGTTTCTGGTATACAAGTTTTCTGATTTATGAAAATCTAAAGCAATTATTTCAATAATTTTTTTGTAATATAAAGTAAGAGAACATATTTTTGTTTGCATGCAAAGTCCGTTTTCCTGTAAACTTTTTCCTTTTTCTTTCCTTTTGTTTGCTAAGGTATGTTTGATTACCGAATAAACAGTTTGAGCTAAGCTGAACAACTATACCTATTTCCCATGAGTGGATCTGTACCTGTTATTTTGACAGTCTGACTCTGGATTTATCTTTTTTAATGATGGCACAGGGTGTCTGCGGGTTAATCACAGCACTTCTATTGTGCATGATACCCAGCTCAGAATGACACTGGAGCAATCTGTGAAATTATATTGCGATTTTTTGATTCTGAATAGGACTAGTATGGATTCTTACCCCTTACTTGTTGTTCATCCCTTTTCTACTTCAGTCCTGGGATCTCCTTTGCTATTCCAGCATCTAATAAAGATGCCATGATACCTTTGCACCTATGCTTATATAGCCTCTTGTCCCTGCAAGCTCCTGAAATCAGAACTCTTTCTTTCGTATATTATGAAATTTGGTAGTGTTTTTACGTAGACCTATATGTGAATGATGGGAAAACTGTTCTGATGAGAACATAAGGGTTTTCTTACCACCTCCCCTCAAAAGGAAGGTAAGGGCTCCTAGTCAGTCACTTTGGAGAAGAACTGTATAACAGTCTACAACAGGCAACTAGCCAGCATGGGAGTTGACTCATTGCCTGACATGAATGTGACATCCGGTCATGAATGTTCAAATGGTAAATACTTGGTGAATACTGAACCTGGTGTTCTAGGATGAGTATTTATCTGAGAGGAATGTTACCCTATTTATTGGAGACCCATGTTTAAACCCAGTGTATTAAAATTAGGTATGGCAGTCTGCAAAATGACACGGACCTTACTGGTAAAATTCTGTAGCGTAGATCATGCCTGAAAATAATTTAGGAAAACCGTTTCACCAAACTTTTTTTATTCATGTGGTATAAGTAAGTTTCCATTATTTATGTAACTATTTTTGCCTAACAGTTTTATTCAAAGGTAAAAGACAGTAGCTTGTTTTCTTTTCTTTTATTTTGTGAAATAGTGTGTTCTCTCAAAACAAGAGCTTCAATGAAAGTTCATAGTAATTAGAATTTTTCACAAGGATTCTGCAGATAGTTTTGAGAAGTGCTATGTTAATCCCTAACTTCGTGAAAAATGTTTACCATGCAGCTATATGGATACCTTATGTTGGAAATCACTTAGAAATACTACAGCTGTTAATAAATAATATTTGATATTATTTACTAAATATTATTTTATATAATAACATCTGTAATTTTATTCTGAATTTCATTTGACAGTGACTGAGTGCTGTTCTTCAAAGCCTTATTTGTATTCAGTTAACTTAAAGGGAAAATCAGCTTTGCACTGCTGCTTGTCTTTCATGCCAAAAGAGGTATGTTTGTGGGATGATGGTGATTATGCTAAATTAAAATCACGCTCTGTGATATTTCTGTGGTGAAAGAATATAGACATCTAAAATGCACATTTTTGTGTGTGCAGTAGTTTTATAGTAGTAATCCAATCTTTAAGAAGTTGAGTTCTGNATAAATTATATATTATTTATATAATAACATCTGTAATTTTATTCTGAATTTCATTTGACAGTGACTGACTGCTGTTCTTCAAAGCCTTATTTGTATTCAGTTAACTTAAAGGGAAAATCAGCTTTGCACTGCTGCTTGTCTTTCATGCCAAAAGAGGTATGTTTGTGGGATGATGGTGATTATGCTAAATTAAAATCACGCTCTGTGATATTTCTGTGGTGAAAGAATATAGACATCTAAAATGCACATTTTTGTGTGTGCAGTAGTTTTATAGTAGTAATCCAATCTTTAAGAAGTTGAGTTCTGAAATAACCTTTATGCAACTTTTGCTGCTTCCCTTAAATATTTGCACATAAAAAGAAAATACACTTTTTTGATGTCTTAAAAATGCATTCACTGAATGATTCAATAAAGTGGCAGCCATTTTCTTTATGCAGCTATTTATTCTTTAACTCTCAGATGTTCTAGACACAGCAAAAGTACATGAGCTTTATGTGTCATAGAGATTGTCAAAGTTGCTTTCTCATAGAGCTATTGGAGGCAAATAAAGATGGGTTAGCTCTACATGAGGAAAATAACATTTTATTGTCAGGAGATTGTGTCTAAAGTACTGTGGTAAACTTTAAATCTAAACATACTACACAATGTTTTAAAATTCAGAGTCTGGGGTTTCCACATACTTGGAGAACTATGAATTGAAATAAATCTTAGCCTTTGATATAGAATCATAGAACCATAGAATGATCTGGGTTGGAAGGGACCTTAAAGTTCCATCTAGTTCCAAGCGCCTGCCTTGTGCAGGGACATCTGCCACGAGATGAGATTGCTTAGAGCCTCATCCAGCCTGGCCTTTAACACTTCCAGGGAGGGGGCATCCACAACCTCACTGGGCAACCTATTCCAGTGTCTCACCACCCTCACAGTAAACAGTTTCTTTCTTATCTCCAGCATGATTCTCCCCTCTTCCAGTTCACATCCATTACTTCTAGAATGAGCTTCAGAACAAGCAGCCAGGGGACTACATCTACACATGTAAACGTGTTGCTGTATTAGTTGCATTTTACCTTTTAAAAAACCAAAATCAGATATAATGAAAGGGTCAGCAGTGTTCTTTTTTTTCACCTGTGCTTCCACCAGCCTTCCTAGCACTCAGCACATCAGTTTTTGAGTTAAAGGGAATTCCTATATTCAAAGATCGTTCGAATATATTTATGTGTTACAGACTGTGTCTGCTGTCACTCTGATTTTCTTCCTCTTCTTAATGTCAGCTTTGATTCTGTGTCCACATGGAAAAACAACTGTGAAATAACTGTGAAGTAATAGCACATTCACTGCTCTGAGATTACTTTTCTGAACAGAACACAAGTCAACACATTACGAGAAAATGAGCAGTGAGGATGGAAGAGAGGGAGTGGGTGTCATACCTTTAAGTATCTTGATGCTGTCTGGTGAATAAGCAAGGTAGTCAGACTAGATACAGTGCTACAAAACTTTGGAATTATTTGCAAGATAGGAGATATGAAGTGTCACCAGTGATCAACTGACAAACTGGAGAGAAATTTAGTAAAGAAAAAATTGCTGATGGATGGCTTTGCAGATCACAAGCTCAGTAAGAATTTTGAGTAGAAGTAGACACATACTGATTCATATAAATAGGAATAATGTTGGTAAAGCAAGTAAAAATAATTATTTTAATTGGTGCTGATAACACTTCAGCTGGAATGTTTCTCCTAGTTGGGAAACTGTGCTTAAAGAAAGAAGTGGGACAATTTCTCTTAGAAGAGAAGTCCAAATGAAAATAATGGAAATTATTATAAGTCTGGAAAGTACACACTGTATCCCAAAAATGAGGTAAAGATTGACTGAACTTCTAATAAATAGGTATATATTATTACTGTTCTCAAAGCCAAGTTTCAATACTCAATTTGTTTCAGTTTTTATTTTACTAGTCAAGTTCTCTGAGGTACCTATTTAATTTACAAAAGCAACCTGTCATAACAGCATTAATTTAAAGAGTGTTTTGCAGGTGAAAATCATAAGCAGTCAACAACATTTTGAGTTTTTTATCATAATTGAAAGATTGTCAATGGAAATGAGAAACGAAATGCCACTTTGTAACTATTATTTAGCTTCTAGAAAGCAAGTGGTTGCTGAAATTGTAAAGTTCTTCTGCACAAAATTCACAAATCTCCCACTTCTACTGTTGAGCCTTTTTTCATTATGTGTCATCTGAGGAGGTCACTGCATATTAGATGGGAACAGTAAGAGTAATGCTTTAGCCTAATTAAGCTAATGATGATTTTTTTAAAATGTTTTATTTTTTTTTTCTTCAGTACCTATATAAAAAATTCAGTTAGGAGTTCTATAAAAATTGAATGCCACAAACACTGTGAAATGATAGATGGAGCATAGCAATACTATTCTATGGATGATACAAGTGTATGTTATGTATAAGATTTAACAGACAACAAAAATTTAACTTCCAAGGCTTCAATTTAAAATTGTTTTCCTTTAAAAATTGTACATCAGACCTGTCGAGTATTTAGCAGAGGTATTTCTAATCTACACAGTAGTTGTAATTTCCTTTTTTTCCTCCATGCTCATTCGCTAAAAGCACACAATTGCATATAAAATTTAAAACATGCACATGTTGGTGGGAGCTATAACTTGAAATCTGACAGTTCTGTTCTTTCTTATGACATTGGATTTCTCTGGCAATAGTGCAACTGTGTTCTTCACTGTAGCGGAAAGGAGTCTAGTGGAAGATCAGTTGTTCCCCTTACCCTCTAGTGAAATGTCAACTCTCCAAAAATCCTAAATGCCCCCTGCCCTAACCATTAAAATAGGGATTTTAATTGCTTCCCAGTACTTTGTTTTCCATTGGTGCAACTGAACTCTATTAATATTTTCTTCCATTGTCAAGTTGCAAGATGGATCAAGAACCGAAATGGTGCTCCTGACACTGCTGTAGATTTAGGGGAGTAACTGGATTCTTTTGAAAACTGCTGAAATAACAGATGGTTCTTTATGTTCAATTTCACTTGTCATCTGAACTGCCATTCAGTATTAGTGTTTGTTATTGATGAGCATCTCCAAGTATCATTTGATGATACGGTAACGGAAGACAAGAGTATACTAGGTGGCAGTCTGTTTTAATTATGAGATAAATTTGAAAAAAAATGTAGTTGAATAGATTTGTTTCATGACTGTTCATTAAAAAAAAATCAGTAGAATATATTGCAACTTTTGAGTATAAATTTCTCTGTGGGGTTTTCCAATGTTATCTTTATTTAATTTTTTAAAGTCTGGGTCCAAGTGTTTTTCCAGTCTTGAGAATAATAAGCAGAACTTCTTTTAGAAGTGAGGTAATAGAAAACTTCAAAAAGAATTTCCTGGGACTCCTTATACCTCATAGTCAACTAAGTGCTACTTAAACAAAATGCCTTTATTTCATTTTCCCTGTCTTGAGTACTCACAGTTTGTCATCTTTTGACTCTGACGCTGCTTAAGCTCACAGTATAGCTAGATCTTCCCTTGTGCTCCAAGTGTATTACTGCCTTCCTCTTGGGGGAGAGCTTATTACTAGGCAAGATATGCCCAAATTCAATTTACAACCCACTGGTGGTCAAGTTTGGTCAAGCTAACTCTTGAGTCAGCAGAGTTAACAGCAGCACTGATAGCTGGTAGCAATAGCACTGACTAATATTAAAACTACATAACTTTGAAAGCTAAATGTGTTCCCCAGTGTGACATCTGGAAGTGTATGTACCCTCCAGGATGTTCTTTAATTTAGCTCCTGCAAAGCAGAATGCCAATAAAAAGTATGGTTGTGTTAAGAAGGTAGTCCAAGTACCCGTGTCTCTTTTTATGGTCACCATAGTTACTGATTCTTAAAACATCCCCCTTTAGCTTTGACCTCTTTATCATCCTGCCACATCTAAATTTCTCCCTTTCCTCAACAGTCATCTTCCTTCTGTTTCCTGACTTTCCAGTCTTGAAAAAACTCTCATCACTCTGTGTGTTGCACTTCCACTATTCAAGTTTCATGATTGCAAGTGCCATCTCCTACCTCTGCACTTGAAAAGCTATTTCTTTGATCTGGACAACTGTTCTTACCCAGCTTACCTTCCAGCTGCTGCAGACCCTCTGTATCCCATTGAATCACATTCCTTTCTTTCTGCCTTCTAGTTCTACTAAAACATCTTGCTTTTATTTTAGTTGTTACTGACAACATTGCCCTATAAACCAAGAAACCACTATAATGATGTTATTGCTGAAGAAGTGGATACTAGAGCTAAGGAAAAGTTAAACCAAACTCATTCAGATGCATTGATTTAAAAAAAAAAATCACAAGAGCATGGAATAATTTTAATATGTTTTAAATTTTTATTAAAACTACTTGAATGTTAATATAAGGTTTCAAAAATTATCTTGGCTGCAGTCTTGAATTCTGCTGCTAAAATGCAACTTGGCAACAGCTTCTGTCTCAGAAAATTTAAATTGACAAACGAAGCAAAAATATAGAGACACTGAATAGCTCCTACAATTCTTACTAAAACAGTATGTGCATTGTATGTGACATTGAACATGACTGTTCATTATGAAGGATATTGGTGTGCTTATAAAATAGTACCTAAAACTTTCTGAGATCATTCTCCTTGTATTCTAACTGGTAAAATGAAGTTGATGCATTATTGATAAGGCTAGGACACTGCTCCTGCAAAGCCTGGCTGTGTCTTCCTGTTATTCCAGTGTCTCGGAAGATATTGATGGTGCCTCACTGGGGGGGAGTTTTAACCTTGGTGTTTGTATTGGTGAAAGTCAGAGCTGTAAGTGAAAGCAGTACATGATAACATGTATAAATAGGTAAGCTAACTAATACTTCTTAATATAATATTTGTATGCAGGCTGCAGGTGTTCCTGCTCTGGCAGGGGGATTAGACTAGATGATCTCTTGAGGTCCCTTCCAATCCCTGACATTCTGCGATTCGTTTCTGTTTTGATGCAATTCTGTTTGAGAGACATTTGAATTAAATTTAAGGGTTTTTTTCGGTGCAGCATAAGGAGATACAGCCAGTCTCATGAGCTAGGCAGAGTTCTAACTTTATGAGCTGAATAGAAAAAAAAAAAAGGTTATTAAATAAGTAATCCTGCCAAACAAAAAAACCCATGACTACTTGGCCAAATATTAGTTGTAGCACACTCATCCTTACCCAGAGATAAAAATTAGTACTTATAATATTACTGATTTCTGACAATGAATATTTTTGAACTGTGACTTAAATTGCACTGCCCAAGAAGCACAGATGCGTAACTTTTCTATCCATTGTGCATTCTGCAAGCCACCTGTCCAGGTAACAGTCCTTTGCCTTTGTGCCAGGAGAGCATGTGGTCACTTTAAATATTTGCTCATCTTTGTTCCTCATCTGTCACTGTGGTTCTCCAGGCGACTTGATCCACCTGCTAGCAGAAGTGTTGTGCATGGTCTGATAAGTAAAGCAGGCAAAGCAACAAAGCAAAGTGCTGGAGTGTACTGCTTCAAAATGACTATTTTTTTTTTTTCCCTTAATCCTACTGGAAAATAACAGATTTCAGCATAATGGAAAAACGACAAAATAAAGATCTGTGTAATAAAAAAGCCTATGAGGGCCTTTGATTGAGATAAATAAAGCAAGTCACACCTGTCAGAACTTACTGCTTAAGCTTTTTGTAGAGAAGTGACAGGTGGTTTTGCTTTTTGGGTTTTTTTGCCATTTTCAATGATACAATATTTATTTTAAATGAGAGAAAATTCATGGTTGAAGAACTAATTCTATGGAAAATCTGCAGCTGTGGAATTACAGAATATTGCTGATGCATCATCTCTGACTACACGTGGAAAAGATTTGGTTTTATTTTTGTGTTTTGAATGATATCTTTGAAAGCTATGTTATTGATTGTGGAAAGCTGCTTTGATATAAAGCTGGAGAATTCAGGCTGCATGCAGGATTTCAGTAGAGCTGATCTTAAATCTGAGGGAAGGTTGAGAATGCATATTTTATACAGTTGGTTTTGCAATAAGGTTTAAACTTTAATCAAAATGATTTTGATTTTTAAAACATGTTACATTTTCTCCCCTTCTTTCCTTGCTGAGTCTGTATGTTGTCAATACTATAAAAAAGAAACTTTAAAATCAGCCAGTATGCAAAAATTCAGTGACTCTCAATGCTTAACAATCTGTAAACAAATTTGTAGTAAAAAATTAGGTTACTGCTTTTCTTGCTATTCCCTGTGAAGTTGTACTATGAAAGCAAGTACTGTATTCCTTGTGTAGAATTCCGTAGAATCATGGATTTAACAGCAGAATTTTTATTCAACCTGTTGTGCTCACTTTTTTACTGCAGTTGTTGGCAAAGATGTTTCAAGTGTTAGAATTGCCCATGTAGGGAAGTATCTGCTGTCTACATTGTACAATTCTATGTCACAAAATCAAACAATTTTCAGATTTGAATTTCCTTCATAAGTCAATGGAGGGTGGTGATCTTACTGGAGAAGCTTCCTCTTTTCCTGTGATTTCCTCTTGCTAACAATAATTACCCAAAATATTCCACAGTGTTCAGCACGTCTTGCTCACCAGAGGCTTCTAATTTTGTATTACAAGCCCTGGTGGATCTCCAAACACTCTAAGGGCTGCTTTCTTGCTTCGCATTATCTAAGCTTTGTGTTGCATCTGTTACAGATAGACATGTCTCATCTCTCTCAGGAGAATTTTTTTTTCTTTTCTTACCTGTCACTTGTGTATTCTACTTGCTGAAGGGAAGAAAGATGCACTATTTTCTGCAGCTTTTGAAAGCTTTTAAATGATTCATAACTTCTTTTATATATCTAGTTTTATGGCAGATTTTAAGTGGTAAAGCGGCGCACAGGTTTCAGAAACCAGAGACCTTTCTGGAGATTTCATTGCTGTTCAAGGTGAAATCAGAGCAGTAGAATTTGAAGAACTCCAGCAGTGGTTTCAGTGTAGAAGTTTTGTGTCTTTTTTTGTTTTTTTCCCTGCTACCTTTGTTAGGGATATCCATTCCTTTTTATCTGAAGAACATACTGCTCTAATATGTGGATCCATGGAAAGACTGAGAAAGAGGCAAAAGATACCTTCTTTGGAAGTTCACTGAAAAATAAATTTTGCCTCACAGTCCTCAAACAAAGATATACACTATCTTTGAATTCTAAATGACATTTAGTTCGCAGTGTTCTTATACAGAGAAAGCTATTGAACTATTGAAATAAACTTTTGGACCTGATCATGGCATTAACAGAATTTCAGTAGTTCTTGTGAAATAGTAATATCACTCAGATGGTTCAAGAAGTACCTACAGTTTCTTTGTGAAAGTGATTTTTTTTTTTGTCCTTTAGGTGGCAGCATATGATTTCACTCTTCCAGTTAATACTCCTCAGCCTGACGCTGTCTACCCATTGACACAGCCAAGCCCTGGATCTGCGACTTCTGTTGAGTCTGTAAAGCACATCATTACTCCTCGGCTGCAGAGGGTGACTGTGGCTGTACCATTCTGTAGAGTTAAAGCAGTTGGTAGGTAAACTAGGGTCTTCAGCAGATCATGAGTACTAGTATGTGTAGTGAGGTTTTTCTTGTATTCGAGTGGCAGAGAATTATTACCTAAATGAAATTTGATTAAGCATTGTATAATTTGTGTCCTGGAAACTTGCAATTTTTTTCAGATTTTTATTTATATATTAAATTTTTGTGGGATTTTCTCTTCATAATTGTTGTTTTATATAGCCATTTGCCTTAAATCAAAATTATCTTGCCAAAACTAATTTTTGTTACTACTTGCTCACTAGTATTTATAGATCTTGTCATGCAGACTCTAGTATTTATAGTAGTTCATATGAAAACTGTATGCAAGTAGTATATCATTCATACTATTTTTTTTTCCTGGTCTTTCCCTGTCAAAACTAGGAGCTCTAGCTGTATTTAAAATTCTCTTAAAATGTCTTTGACTAGCCTTGAACCCAACTGGGAGAACTGGTGGTAATTTAGTCTATTTGCAGATGTTTGCTTTTACATGCAGAACGGCACTCTTCTGTCCTGTCAGAATTTGTTAATGGCCAAAGTTACAGACTGTTTGCCTGCAGCAAGACACTGATGTCTTAAATGATTCCCCTCTGCTCTCCTTAAAAATAATTTGTGATTCTCTTTAGTCTCCTGTCTGATCCTTATAGTTTTATAGATCTACACATTATGAATACTTGAAGACACTAGTCTTCTTCGTCTTCATTTTTGATGTGTAGTCACTTTATATTTGAGATGAGGTTGAAGTGTGTAGTATTGTATCTGGAATGGTGTTTTATAATGCTTAAATATCTTTGGAGCACTGAAGGAGACCTGGACAATAAACGTGAGGAAAAAGAATCTCTATAATATATTAGATTTTACCTATAGTGGAATCTTTTTGTTTGTTAGTGTTTGGGTTTTTTTTGTCTTTTCTGCAGGGCTTAACTTAAATCCTACTTATGCAGTCTTCTAGTCTTGAGAAGACTTCTTACTTCTTTAGACTCTGTGATGGAAATAAATAAATAATAAACATTTCTGAATAGTTTGAAAGGTCACGGAATATGGATGAATGTACATGTGTATAGGAAGTTATTAGAAAGCACATCTCTAAGTAAAAAATCATGAATCAAAGTGAAAAATTTATAATACAGAAGTGATTCATGTAACCTCTAGAAAAGAAAAGAATCATTGCTTTATCCCTTTTTAATGGAGTAATGAATCAATAAAATCATTGGTGCAATAACTCTGGAACATAGGAGTTTTCTCATAAATATGAGAAAAAATAGAACACTGGAACAGGCTACTCAGAGAGGTTGTTGAGTCTCCTTCTCTGGAGACATTCAAAATCCACCTGGACGCCTTCCTGTGTGACCTGATCTAGGTGTTCCCAACCTGACAGGGGGATTGGACTAAGTGATCTCTTGAGGTCCCTTCCAATTCTTGACATTCTGTGATTCTGCAATAATAAATGACAGTTTTATCTAAATTTTATCATTAATTTCTACTTTTACCACAATGGATTTCTTCAAAATACCAGTGTAGGCCAACAAAAAGGAATTCTACTATTGAAGGGAATACATAATACTTTCAGTTCTATGTTGAAAAAATGAAGTCTGGCTTCCATTTAAATTTGAGTATTGAAATTATGTTCTCACTGAGATTTTTTATGAGTTTTGAATGTAACTTTATTACATTCTGAAAACTTAGAAACTGTTACTATTTCATCATCTGAGATTATCACTTCAAAAACTAGAAGTGCATAAATGCAGTTGGCAAATTCTAAGTTTTCATTTGACAACTATGCCTAATACTACTGTCTGTTTCATGACATGTTTGTTTTCTACCTTTATAATTTTTTTCATGTGATGGTTTCTGTAGCTGATGGGGATTCAGACCAGACAGGACAATGCAGTTGGCACTGATATCAATAAATTATATGTGATATTTATACCTTGAGAAAAGAAACACAGTAATCTCAGAATATTCAACCCCATCCATTAAATTCAGTGAGGTCAATGTGTTTTCAGTCTATCATGAATGTTTATGTTATTTTTGTTTTGAAAAACAAAGTTTGTAGACTGTTTGAGCACATGTGGTGAAGAGCAGGTTTCTTAAATGTTTCTAAGACTTAACCCTTGGAGACTGCTTGTCAATATGGAAGAAAGCATTGAAAGAGGAAAAATACACACTTCAAAACAAAACAGAAAAGTCAACTGGAAAAGACACAAAGCCCTCCCTCAGGCAGACTCAAAGAAGATAACATGTTATCAATGTAATGATCTCATGTGAGCTGACTTTATTTTATGATAAGCAGCCTCACATTTCATAGGATAATTTTCTTTCCTAATCTCTCAATCATACCTTGTTTTCATTGGACAGGCAGTTTTTACGATAGGTGAGGACATCATGAGTGACATAGCTGCATACTGGTGGAAATGTTCCAGCAGACTAGACTCCTACTTTGAAACAGTATTAGTTTTTATAATTTATAGGCCTGTGCTTTAGAGAAATAAGAATAGTATTGCTGGTTATGTAACATGAGATTTGTGATTAGAAAATCCTCTAGCATTTTGAGGGAAAAAAGAATTAGTCAACACACCACTGTGTGTGAAACAAACTTGCAGTTTTTAATAAAAGGGTACTGTATGCTTGCTATGTTAATGGGCAGTGTTTAATCAAAAAACAAAATGAGTCTACCCTTGTTTTTCTGAATCTTCAGTAAAATCTTCAGTTTAGATTTTGTCTTTTGTGGTGTTTTTGGTGTTTCAGCTCTATGAAATTAAGAGAAATGCTATTTTAGTTTTTTTAAATAATATAATCTTTCAAGTCTTTTTGATTATTACAGTCACAAATGCAAATTCATTCATCTGCTAAATGAAGATCATGCGGCTCTCTCTTTATACTATCTTTATAAGAAGGGCTGATGCTATGAATCTAGCAGAGACAAAATTTGTTTTAATGTGACTAAGGGGTCATAACAAGGCAAATTACAGTAATTATGCACATAAAATGGGAAGAACAGAAAGAAAATGCAGCTTTAAAAGAAGGGGAGAAACATTTCTGCTAAACACATGTAGAAATAGTAATGTTCTGGAAGGGCTTTGAGGAGGAAATATTTGGGGAAATCATAACATCTTTCTAATTATCTTTTCCAACAGTACTTAAATCACCATTGGAGTTCTCTTCAATGGAACTGAAATTTACACAACATTCAAGGGATATACCTTGTAATATTGCTGATGGAAGACTGAATTCTCAGGTATGTAATCACATTCTTCACTATAATTTTTAATTACTCAAAAATGACTGTCAAATGTCATTAATCTTCAAAATGTATGGTTTAAATAGTTAAGTTTCTGATCGTCATTTTGTTCAGTTTTTTATTTTATGTTTGTCTTTTGATCACTAGAAATTTTTCCAAGCCTCAAAATTTGGCTTGTCCTAATTTTCTGATATGTGAGAATGCCTGAGTGCCTTGACAAACTGACCATAAATTGTGTAAGAAATAGCTTACTTGCAAAGATTTTCTATTCTAGTGAACTAGTCAGTGACAGTGAAGGAGTGCAACTAATGTACAATGATGGTACATGCAAGCCAGTTGTTGTCCCAGTATGTTGTGTGGTACTGATCTGTACCAAATGCCACTCTTCCAGAAAATTCCTGCTCATGATTTAGGTCTTAGTGGAAAAGAAGTACCAAATTGCCTATTTGGCCATAGCTATTCTGTTTTGGAACGTGGAGAATTTGCCTGTAAAAATGCAAACCAGACCGTAGCATAATTTTTTTTCTAATTCACAAAGGCTTTGTTTGAAAATATAGAAAATGGTTTTTGGCAATGGTGAAAACACTTGAAACTTGTTGAAGTAATTTTAGAAAACAGTGACACTACAAAGTCAAGGCCTTTTTCTTAGCTTTGGATGTATTAAGAGTTGGAAGAGTGAGATAAAGAGATGGATTTTTGTTTTGTTTCCACTGTTACCTTACGGAATTGAAATAATGGATTTTGAAAAACTCCTTTGAACATGCTTATTTTGACATATCCACTTGTAACTCTAGATGTCATGACCCATGTGTTCAGTGCTTTCAGATGCTTTCTCTACTTAATTTACATCAGTAAAAGCTCCTCATTTCTATGATTAAGCACTCCCGCAACAGTGTTTTGTTCTATTTACCTTGCGTAAATGAGATTTTCCCATTTTGGAAAGGAAGTATTGTTCTTTGAATATGAGTGACTGGAAAACATCTAGTCGGTGTTTATAGGCACACACATCTTCTCACATTAGAAATAAACTGTTTTATTACTCTTCATTGCTTTCTAGTGCTTTCTTGTTTTGCTCCGATCTTCTGGCAGAAAGAATGCTTATGGTAGAGCAACATGAAAACTATCATGATGTTTGCTGCTTTCCCTCTTTAATCATATCTTCCGTTCCCTGCAAATATTTACAGAAGCTTGACCTGAAGAATACCTCAGGGCAACAGTTGACATGGAAGCTGAATTTTGATGATGCAGAAAACAGTGCAGAAGATGGTGTTTTTAAATTGAATCCACAGACTGGATTTCTTGTTCCAGGACAAACAGTCAGTATTGCTGTATTCTTCTGCCCCCGTAAGTAATTTTCTGAACAGTTCTTCTACAGATTCACCAATATGCTAGTCTCATAGGTATCTTTAAATAGCCTTTTATGATGAATCATAACTGGTGCTTGTTTTAATGAACTTCTGGTTAGCATGATTGAATGAACTAAAATACCAAACTAAAAGCTTGTTGTTCTGAGAAAATAAGACAGCTGAGGACCTAGGGCAAAGCATGGAATTACTTGATAGCATTATTGGAAAGGTTTGCACATATAGAGCATTAAATTTTGCACATATTAAGCATTAAAGGATGGGAGGGCTGAATTGTTTTCAGTGCTGCTCCTTCATTGTTGCGTTTAAGTTGACTGACTTAGACACTAAAGCTAAGCTTTCCAAATGTACTTGGAATATGTGTGGAAATTTTTTGTCTAAGTGGACATAATTCAGATAAGAATGAAAACTTCCTGCCAGAATGAGATATAAAATTACTTGGCAATGGTATTTTCTGAGAAGTCTGCTCACGCAAGTAAAAAAAATTAAAAAGATTTCTGACAAAACTTGTGAGCATCCAGCAAAAATGGTAATCAGTCACATAAACCAGAAAAGGGATATCAGGATTTTTCCATATTCACAATCAAGTGTTTAGTGTAGAGAGTATCTATATTTGAACTGATAAATACCCACTAGTGTATGAGGCTGATCCTGACAGTATTTAGAGTTGTTTTGACACTTTTAAATGGCCTGTTTCTGAAGCCCAACTTCTTAAGGGAAAGAAGTTTTCTGTCATTTGGATCTGATCCTGAGTCAACAAGTGAACATCCCTGTCCTAAAGAAAGATGATCTGGTATTCTTGGTGATACAAATTAAATCTATAACCTCAATTAAGCATTGGTAATAATTTAATATAATTATAAATAAATAAATAAAAATATGAGATTCTTCCCATGATTTTGTACACTAAATAGAGAAGACTGTATTGAATGTTGTGCTGCAAGCATGTTGTGACTATGCAAAAGTCATATTTAAGCACCCATTTTTCTTGACATTGCTTATTGTACTTCAAAACACTTTTCCATTGTGTTTTATGCCTTGTTGGTAGCTTTTTTATTCCACTTAGGACTGAAGAAATATCCCATGAAATGCATGAATTATTTAAAAGTTATTTGTTTTAAATCCTTTATTTGTGTGGAGTAGCAAATTCTGTTTTTTTGGAAGTCTTTTGAGCATATAATATACGGAAAGTTTACAACCCAATTATCTGTAGGTTCAGTTTTTCCATTTCTAAGCTGTCTATTTAGAAATATAGATTTAAATTTCTTTTAAAAATTTTATATTATTACAAATTAAACTGATACAAGACGTTAAACACCATTTATTATTAAAAGACTGGTGCATCTCTTTCCCCCTGCATTCCTCCCAAGTTTTTTCACTCTGCAACACGTGTTTATGAGACAGCCATAAAAATGTGATTAATGGAATAAAGATTTTTTAGAAAATAGATTCTGGTTTGGACTTATGTCATTGTAGAAACCATAGAATATTTGGGGTTGGAAGGAACTTTTAGAAGTCTTCACCCTGAACTTGAATGTTTTCCAGGGATGGGGCATCTACTACCACTCTGGGAAACCTGTTGCAGTGTTTCGTCACCCTTGTTGTGAAACATTTCTTCCTTATATCCGGACGGAATCTTCCCTCTTTTAGTTTCAAGCCATTACTCCCTGTGCTGTCGCATCAGGTCCTCCTAAAATGTATGTCTGTCCTGGT
>VZTY01034094.1:51836-170212 GCA_013400935.1 Turnix velox | reverse complement strand
TACAAACTAGAAAATTTACCCAATTTTACCTCAAACCAGGGTAATGTCTCTGTCTTTCTTACAAGCCCCATTTAAGTTTTGGAAGGAAACCATGAAAGCTCTCTGAAGCCTTCTTTTCTCCAGGCTGAACAATCCCATAGGCTTCCAATTCACTGAATATAGTTAGTTACTCTTCTTGTAAGAGAACGTTAGGTATATCCAGACGCAGGCATGAGACCTGGTTAATGAATATGATTTGTTAAAAATGTTAATAGATATGTGCTATGAAGTTGTAGTATGCTTTTCATTCTTCTTTTTTTGTAGGGGTTAGATTTAACTCTGTGACCTTTCTGCTGTGAAGTCCTTCTTTTCAGTGTATGCAAGTTTTTCACTGACACTAGTGAAAAACTAGTTTACACTGAAGGTATAGATATGCAACAATGCATGAATTATTGGAAAATCCAAGGCAGCTAAACTAAAAATGTTTATCTGGGAGACAATTGCAAGAACTGAATATCAATCTAGTACAAACTTAATAGGATCATAAGAGCAGGCGATGATCTTACTTCCTTTCCACCTACTCTCAAAAGATCAAAAACCATACTGTTCTACAGTTAACATTTGGTGGGGAGGGAAGGAGTAGGGTGTTGGAGGAGGAGGGGAAAGTTTGATCTGTGCTCCTAAAGAGGTACAAGGTATATGGACATCCTTAAAGAAGTGGCCATTTAAAATAGCTTTTGCTGCTAGTTTAAATAATGACTAAAGCAAATAGAGTGGAAAGTCTGGGTAGCTGAAGTATTTCTCCTCCATAAGGGCATGGATAGTATCCAGAGGAGAACTTGCACATATGTAAAACTGACTCTAAGCAGAAATATAATCTGTTTATGTTTCTTCTAACAAGGAACTTGCATAAAGTACCATTCCAGGACAGCATGTTAGAGAGCTAAGCATTGTGAACTGAATGGGCTTTCCAATTGCAAATTAGACAGAAAATGAAGCTGCTAATGAATGAGGAGTTCAGCTAATGAGGTGGAGGTCAGGTCCCTTCTCCCAGGAAATATGTGACAGGATGAGAGGAAATGGCCTCAATTTGTGCCAGGGGATGTTTATATTTGATACTGGGAAAAAATTCTTTACTGAAAGTGCTGTCAAGCATTAGAATGGGCTGCCCAGGGAAATGGTTTATTCACCATCTCTGGAGATATTTGAAGGATGGGTAGACATAGCGCTTACAGATAGGATTTAGTGGTAGACTTGGCAGTGCTAGGTTAAATGGTTGGTCTCTGATCTTAATGGTCTTTTTCAATATAAATGATTTTATGATATGTACTTTGAGAAGCTGGTTTCCTTTATTTAGAGTTTTTTCTAAGGCAAAGGAAAGATAAAGATGAAATATCCCATATAATTCTAAAGATTTTTGTTTAACCTTTGAAAAATTTTGATTAGCAGATTTGTAAATATCATCAAATTTCCCTCAGGAAAAATTTCACATCTGCTGAACCACTTGTTGTTTGCCCTAAAGAAATTAATGGTGATGTATCAGAATGGTAACAGCAGCACAAGCTTTGAGTGTAGTTGTGAAAGATGTGATTAATACAACAAATCCATGAATTCTGCCATTAGTTCAGGACATAAATCTTATTAATTTAAAAATAATTTATTTAACATGAAATATCCTGAAAACATTAGTCCAGATAATACAAGCTAATGAACAAAACTTAATGGAATAATTCACTTTTTTTTTTTTTTGTTTCTGTAGCTGTTTAAAATGAGGGCAGTTCTATCCCTATGGCATTTACTGGTGATATCCCTTAACATTTCTCTGCTCTATGTCATACATATACATCAAGATAGGGTACCAGAAATGCAGTTTAATTTGAGTGCAGCTGTAGAACAGTAGACTGTTTAGCTTGTATTTGGGAGTAACTTACACATAAAGCCTTTTCTTAACAGCATGTAAAGAATACCCTGCTTGACTCTTCATGCATCACTATAAACTTTTGTAATGCTCTCTCACCTTTCTCTCTCAAAAGGGCTAGGTGCCAGAATAAAAAAGGTGTCTTCTTGCTGTATACAAATCTAGAAGTACAAGATTTTTGCCTGTCTCAGCACTATTGTCTCCTAAATCTGATTTCCATTTAACATGGAATAAACCAGATGTTGCAAACACTGCAACAAGTTTCTCTTTCATCTGTTTTTTACTTTGCAATTTTCATATTTTCTGGTCTGAAATGAAGGGCTCAACAGGCCATGTCCTGGTGAGGTAACAGTCTTCTGTACAACTCCTCTGTTATAATTTCCATGAAGGAATTGCTTCTTATGAGAAGGAAATATGACAAAATATTTTGAAGACATTAGATATTTTTCTTTATGTAAGCAAACAATGCCAGCTCTTTCTCATTCTACAAAAATAATTATCTGAGCTAGTCTCAGAAAAGCTTCTTGTGTATATTTTCTTCTCAGTGACACATACGTGCTCATTCAGAAACACAAAATACAAAATTATTTGTTTGTCTCTTCCTGTCTTAAAATTCAATGAGGATGTTTCCACACTTACTAATCTGATAGCAGCGGGGAATCATAAGGAAACTTAAAAGGTTCTTGAAAAATGTAAAGCTAAAATTTTTTGGGTTTCATATAATGCACAGATTTATTTCTCAATACATGAGGTGTTCTGTAGTTGAGCCTCAAAATTGTTTTAGCAGCTCTTCAGCAGGTGGGATGGACTGAAAATCTAGTAAATAGCACCACATGGTTTGGAACACTATTTTGATAATGTAACAGTTGTGGAAGGAAGCACCTGTTTCAGTGAAAGAAAATGAGTTTTCTATGCTCAAGAAAAGTTACAACAGTTAGCAAGATGGTGTGAGAAGGAGTAGAAAACAAGGAAATGGGAGATGCTCTCAATGGAAAGCAGAACCTGTCCTGGCTGACTTGCTGCCGTATAGGCAAGAGTCATCTGTTGAAGTATAGTGTTTGCCATCTTGAAAGGCACCATCTTTTTCTTGTCCCAGTGGTCAGATACTTCTGATATTTATTCTTTTATAAAGCTAACATTCTCTGTGTTAATTAGTGTAATTTGACATTAATGCAATCCTTAAATTTCCACAAAGCATTATCATGATGTTACACATAAAACAATATCACTACAGTAAATGAAGACCTCCTTTGGAAAATTTCTGACAAATTAAAAGAAAAATGGATTTCTGATTTGCTACAGGCAAAAGCTTTTTTAATAATACTTCTGATACTACTCTGTACGGTAAGCTACATTTTCAGTAAGAAAACAATACTGACTACTCTTCAAAAAAAAAAGGATAAATCCCAACCCACACAAAAGCCTCTTACTATAACTCTTTCTAATTGCATCTATTTATGGTAGTATAATTTTGTGGCTTTTTAATTTCTTTTACCTTTCTTTTTGCATTTTTAACAGCTTGTCCTGGGATATACACATCTGAAATGTCAGTGTGTATAAATGATAATCCATCATATTACAAAATAACATTATCTGGCACTGTGAAATCACCAAAAATAAATTTTGAACCCCCATTTTTAATGCTGATGCCAGTTCCTCTGGATGTGAAAACTGAAGGAACCATCAATATCATTCCACAAGACTTTTTAAGGTAAAGATATCAGAATAGATTTATTACAGAAATCCTGCGTAATTATTCCTGTTCTCTGCCAAATAAGCAAATTATTTTTTGTTTAGCAAGATTAGTATTAATTTTCTGCTTGACAGAGGAAAAGAGTTTGCAGTTTTAAGAGACAATTCATGTAATTAAGTTTGCTGGGGTTTTTTTTTGGTTTTTTTTTTTTACCTTAAATAGCACAAAAATTAAAAAGAGAATCTGATTAGGATGTTTTCCTTACTTTAGCCATATACTAATATGGTCTTTGTTTGGTATTGTAATCAGATTAAGTTCTTCCATTTTATTTTCTCTACTTCTTAGGTTATAAAGCACTGTTTATATTCTATTTGAACAATTGATAGTGCATCTTAATATTTTAATTTTTCCAAGCACTCTTGTGTGCATATGTGGCAAAATATGCTTTCCCAGTCTTTAAGACACAGATTTTCTATTTAGAATTAGTAAATAGTAGTCATATTGCCATAAAATAATGCAATTACCTTTACCTTATTGCTGTCTTATCTGGTTTGAGTTGTAGTAATTCATCAAGTAATTTGTATGTTGTCAGTAAATCAGTGTTTGTAACTGAAAGGATTCCATATGGGCCTGGCCTGACTGTCAGTCTTACTTTAGAACCAAAGCTCTGGAAGTGCAGAAAGCACCTTGAATATCTTCATGCATTTCCTTGTAATATTTCTATTTTAAATACTTGCTTGACGTTGTTGTGCAATAATGCGGTTTAATTAGTATTAATGAAAGCTTTAAGTTTAGGAAACCTAAAGTAGGGAAGTAATATTTATATCTTTTGTAGCACTGTTGGTAGAAATTACACTTCATTTAGATGTTGGACTACTGTGGGTCAGTACAAAATGTTCAGATACCTATGTAGAAAACAAATGCATCTAAATGCTAAAGATAGTAGAAGTTAATTAAAGGAGTTTGTTTCACTTGATTTATACCTCAAAGCTGAAGTTAATATCCTGTATTTCACTGTGAAAGACACTTTCATTAATGTGTGAATCTGTGAATCAACTCTATTACTGTCACTCTCTGAGAATAAACACCACTATTATTTATTTTTAACACAGGAAATCACAAATTCAAGTTGAACTTCCGGAGCTTAAACTTGAAGATGGTGACAGGATTTACCCTTTCACTGTGCAGTTTCCAGAAGGAAAAAATATTGCTGTTTCACCGGATGGCACAAACAAGGGACTAATTTGTAATATTAGCTTCAAATCATCTAGGCCAGTGTCATTCCTAGGGAATATATTCTTCATCGATAAAGAAGAAAACAGGTAATGTATAGAACTCAAATACCTTTGGAGAAAACAATCAAACTGACAATTGGATAAGAGATACAAAATTCATAATAGTTGGGTAAAGGCATATAAGAATCACTCTGAAAACAGTACATAGAAATGTACTTTTCTATTCAGCTTTAGGCTCAAAGGTAAGTAGCCTTCTTAAGTTCTTGAATCTCATTTGTATCTACTGTGAATTCTTACATCTCTTTCATTCTTCCCAGGCTGCTTTACAGAGATGTGTTCTTGTTTCAGCAACCCCAAAGTTTTTTGATACAAGATGTTTTGGTTTTTGCAAAATATCCTATTAAAATTTCAGATTCCATTCTATGCTGGATTTCACAGTGTTCTGTTTCTGGCTTGAGCCATACTGTGAAATTTAATTCCATTGCGCCTTTGTCCTACATTTCATTTTTTAAAATACTTAGATGTTTGGTTCTGGTTTAGAGTCTTTTTTTTGGGTTTATCCTAAAGGCACCTGGGAGAGGTATCAGATCTTATCTCCAGTTTGCAAATCTTTACAAGTTTTGCAGATGTGATCTTGCAATGGATTACTCCATTTTTAGTCCTCTCAAAAGCTTTAAGTGTTCCTCTGGTGAGTAAAACTTATGAAGAGAATTCTCTGAATAACTTAGCAGATACTATTTCAAGTTTTTACAGAGCAAGATAGTCTACTATGACTTTTATGTGCTCTGAGCTATTTCCTGATCTCTGGCTCCTCTAGTTCTTCCTGCAATACCTTCAGTATTTTTACTCAGCTTATTAGGCATTTGGAGACTACTGCCCATGTCAAAGGTCAATATAGAAACCTTTTTCAGGTAGAAGAATGTGAGCAGATATGATTTTCTTTCATTATGTGTTTCTTTTTATGTGGTGTGTTGGGATTGGTTGTTTAGTTTGTTTGCATACTTGTGTTTTATGTGTGGCTTTGGGATTTTTTGGTTTTTTTTGGGAGGGCTACTAAGAAGCATAGTTGCATGTGTGTGCTCTGAGATAGGAGTTTGGAACTACTAAGTGGTTAATATATTAATGCACCTGCTTTTTAAATTTGCAAGGGGCAGGAGAGTATCTATGAACAGTTCCATAGTGAAAGGCATTCTTTGGTGCATAAGATAAAAAGGAGTCATTTTAATAGCCAGGTGACAGAGAACTGCACGGATGGATGTTGCTCATCTATATAAGTCTATATATTTTTTAATGATTCTAAAATATATATAACCACAGAAATATGACTGTCGGGTTTTTTTTGGTATATGCAATGCTTGGAACTCATGTAAGTTCTCTAGGGATACCATTCAGACCAAACTGCTTGTATGTAATGTATTGAGGATATAATCTTTTCTCATGTATTTCTGATGAGATGTAGGACTGGATAATATGGAAAGCTGTCGAAGCTTTCCCTCCTTCCTTCCAGTGCAATACTGTGCACAATGTCAGAAGGAATTACAAGATTTCAGAAGTACTGCAATTATTTCTTAATACAACCTCTACGTATGAAAAATACATAGGAATGTATGTGGTCTAATTCATGTTAGTCCTGAATTCCTTTCAGACAGAGCACCTAATGTTTGACATCAATTTCCAAGCAGTGTTCATACCAAAATCTCTTCAAATATCTTTAAAACACTGTTTACATTAAAATCATTAAATTCATATATCTTATTTTTATTTTAAAGTAGTTCGCTATTTTTAGAAGTCATTTTGATGTTGAAAAGCAGTGCGGAAGATCTCCCCTCCTCTTACGAAATGGAGATCAAATATGATACTAAATGTTCCTGCAAAAGAAACTGTATTCAGAATTCATCCCTTTTTTTCACCTCTCCTCTTGGTAGGATGACTGAATGTGTATACATGTGGAGGAAATATATGTGCTGCTGTAATTAAAAGTCATTCCTGCAGTTAATATTTTCACAAAAGCAACTAAAATGAGGGTTAATTATATCTTCCATGCAGCTTAAAAGGGGCTTTTTCCTAGGCCCTGAATTTTATATTATTTTATTACAAGGTTTATGGACCTTTCAGTTATTACTGTTCATATCAGATTAGTATCTTTTATTTTTCTGTATAGATTGTTAGCTGAGAATCTATTTCTTATTAATTTTATAGAATTCTAAGATTTAATCATTGTGTGGGGTATGATTCATAAATATGTGCTAAAGCTTGCAGTGATTATGAGGAAAGGATAATTTAGCTTAGAATAAGATCTGAAATATAGCTGCTGAGCAGGCACAATATTTAGTTTTAATATCTGTTTTTATATGATGCACTGGTAGCTTCTCAAATCCTGTTACTTTCTGCTGTGCAATAAACTTTTTTCTACATTTCCCATTAAAATGAAATAAAGGATACTATCTGCAATTTAAAGGCAAACTCAAAGCATTTTTGAAAAATAGATACCAAAGAAAAGTTTTCACTTTAAGGCATCCCAGCTTGCAAGGGGGAAAAAAATTCATGCTTAGGAGTGTTAAATCATTCTAAAATTGCTGCTGTATTTTAAAACACAGTAGAAGGGTATTCGTTAAAGGACAGAACTAGTATTGGTTTGCAAATGCATACGTTATTTACCTGTCAGGGAGTTGTATGTGTATGGGCTGGGCACACCTGGATGAAACAGTAGACCTTCTAAAATGAAGGGATTCTGTGTGTGCTCTTAGTCAGTGTAGTAGTATCATTCATATTGGCTTGTGGAAAAAAATATTTGTATCATAACCAGAAAGAACTCTGTCTAAGTAAGTGCCTGATTCTCTAATTGTGAGCATATAGTTATTATTATTATAATAAAGTCTATGATAATTTATTGAACCCTGGGTTTCATTACTACTGTTAATATTGCTATGTGCTTTGCTGTTCCCCTCTATAATCATCCCTAGCTGCAATTTCTTGTTCTCTGTTTATCTACCAGCCCACCTCCCAGCATTCAAACTTCAAACCCTATTCAAATAATTATCTGAGCATTTGAGCAGTTTGCTTCAAACTGTGTAACTAATGAGTTTAAAATGCTTTGTTAATTTGAGTCTTTTAGGAAGATGACTTTTGAGTTCCTTCTAGATCTTAATAATAAAATAATGAAACCTGTAGGCTTTTATAAAACCTATAAAAACTAACTGGTCTTGGATTGGTTCCTGGTTCATTTAATAGACCATAAAATCTCACAGCATCAGCTGCTGAAGATGTATTAATTTGTCACATATGGTCCCTTTCTTTTCCCATTTTCAAAGTAATAATATGTATTATTAAATTATTTGAACTGAAATTTTGAACTTCATGTGTTCTGGGATGGAATATAATTAGCCTGTTAAAAAAGTTGTTTTCATATGATGATTACATATTATGCCCTGTATTTACCTGCTTAGAATAAGAGTCTTAACTTTGAAGCGAATATAGTTCTAGGCATATTTCAAAGGATGAGTATGGATGAGACATATTCTTGAGTCTTGGTAGTTGTTTCACTTGGGCACTGGAGTGTTTCATTTTTCCAAATTCATTGATCTAGCAAGATATTGTTGCCATTTATGCAAGTAATTTACTGTGTGCACAGATGCCATTAAATAGATCATAAGAAAGTGCATTAATATTTATTTAATGCCTGCTTTTAATGAGAATTTACATTTGATTTCAAATGTTATTTTAAATCTCTATTTGTTTTTGCTGCTTTGACTTTGAAGCAGAAAAAATGACATTTCCTTACATAGGGCTGATAGAAGTACACAGAAGTAAACGATATAAACATTAAAAAACCCCAAAAAATCCAAAAAGTCTCAAGCAATTATTTAATAAATGGTAAGAAATATTTAGCTTATTTCCTTTATCTTGAAATTAGATCCACAAACTGCATCTGTGAAAATGACAGTTTATACTTGTCCTCTAATGCTTTTTATGTTTTAATTTGATGATTAGGTAAATAATTTAGCAGTCAATAAAATGTTATGCCATGATTGAGATGACATTTAACTTATTCTTTCAGGAAGATGAATTGTAAACTGTTCTATGTTGTGTGTTGTAATCAAAGGGAATGATGTTCTGAACAGCGAAAAAATCCACACCCCCACACTGGCTCTCCCTGTGGTGGGTAAATAATTTGATGTGGTTATGAATGACATAAACATGATGAGGACCTGTGTCTCATGTTTTATAATACTCCATTTTCTTTCCCTCTCATGCTGGGAAACTCAGGCAATTTCTGCTGTTCTTCACATTGTTCATGGCTGGAAGCTCAGAAAGAGAGGATATTTGGGATCTTAGGCTTTCATAGCAACATGATCTGTGTGAGACACAGTCAATTAAGGGTACCCAGTTGTGAGTCAGTTCTAGTTTTCATAGTTCGTGTGATCTCAGTGTCTCACAGAGTGAAAGCTTATGTTGCCTAAATTGTTCAGCTCTTCATTAGGCACTGGTGGCAGATGTTGAATGTGTGTATTCTTCTGGCACACCTTAGAGAATAGGAGCTATCAATTTCTTTCAATATAATTTAAATGTAGAGATTGTAGGGAGTTAGAAAACACTGGAATTCTTGATATTTCCTTGCTTCTTTGTTATGTTTATCTGACCTAATAATATATTGGCTTTTTACTTTAGATAGCTGAGAATGGTTTTTGTAAGCCAGAATGGTCCAAACTTGTTTATCACACCTAGGTTTGTGGTTTTCTACCATTTTGTCATGGTCCCTGCCAGCTGAAGCATCTGCTATTCAGGAATTATTGCTACTAGGAAAAACTGTGGCTACTTCTCCAGCTATTAATCATGTATCTGTCACTATTCATTATTGCATTATTTCAATTGTTGTGAAAGCCTGAGCACCTGCTGCGAAGGAAAAGAGCTCCTCAGTGTGGGGAACTGCTCATTTAAAAACAGAAATGGCAGAGCTTGTATGGGGCATCTTTTCCTTTCCCAGTTCTGTCATCTCTGAACATGTTCAAAGATTTTTAGAGGTGAGGAATGTTACAACTTCTTGTTCCCTGTATCTTTGTTCTTCCTTGATCTTAAAAATATGTAAAATGCCATACTGTCATGTCAAGTTTCCTTTTGAAGCTAATCAATTCTGCAAACAGTTTGGTTTGTTCCATGAACTTGGTGTGAGAGCTTCACTTAAATGTTTTCTTAATTTACCTATTGTTGCTACAGAAATTTTTCAGTTATCCTAGTGGCTTTGTATTCTTTCAATTTAGAAATTGTTAGTGATATTCTGCATCTGTGGGTAAATACCATTGAAGAAAGGTTATTTAATTATGCCTGTATTTCTAGAGCATTTGGAGCACGCTGATACAAAACAGGTAGATCACTTGTTTCTACTTAGGGAATGTCTAAAATGCAGTAGGGCAAGATAAAAATGATAAATAGATTTAGATTGATCTTCTTTTATCTTTCCACAAACATTAAAACAAAAGAAACAGAAAAAAACCTCACCAAACCCAGAGTTAGGAGATGTGAACTACCTACTTTTATATAGAATATTGGATGATTTTTTTTTGTCATCAGATAGCTCTAGGTTTTGGTAATTAGCAGGTTTCAAATGGTGGTAAACTCAATGCACCTAATGGCCATGCTCATTCAGTGACCTATGGAAATGCACATTAGATAATAAACACTGAAAAAAAAAAGGCAATGATTGTTCATGTAGAAACAATATTTTTTTTACTTGCTTTATTAAGCATTATAAAACTGAATGTACTTAATAATTTAACACAGTATATAGCAATTCATGTACCTTTCATTATAATACAACAGCACATTTATTATTTAGTTAAGCTCTCCCGCAAATACAAAATAAATATGTTGCACAAGACTTCTAGCTTTGTAACATCACATGGTGTCATGAATAGAGATCAGTTCACAAGATGATTTTAAGCACATGTGATCTTTGTCTTTGGAATCTGTTTGTCATATTTATATGAAAATACACATGCTTTTGTCTGGTGCTCTGTATCTCAATGCCTGAAATTTGTGAGGTATATATTTAGCTCCAAGCTTTCCTTCCTTATGAATGGAGTGTCATCATTTGAAACTCAGGTGAATTTTCTAGCTCCTGATTCATTCCTCTTCAAATCTCGCTTTTGGGAAAACACTATTTGAAAGTGCACTGGAGGCCAATAACTAAGTCAGTATTTATTGTCACTAAGCAGCTGAGGTTGGAAAGAGCCTCCAGAGATCATCTAGTCCCCTCTTCAAATCCCCTTCTCTGTTGTCCATTTTATTTTTGAGTATCTCCGAAGATGGAGATTCACTGCACTCTTTGGGCAGTCTCTTCCAGTGTTCAGACACTTCCATGGTAAATTTTTTTTCCTAATGACTCGATAGAATTTCCTGTAATTCAGTTTGTATCCACTACCTTGTTACTTTTTCTGACCATCACTGAAAAGAGTTTAGCTCCATCTTCTTTACTTACTTCCCTTGGGTATCTATATCCATATATGAGATGCCACTGTGCCTTTTATTTTTTTCAGTCCAATTTCTCATTTTCTCACCATTGTGCAGATGAGAGCATGAAGGAAAACTTGGCATATGCCCAAATTTCAAATCAGAGTTGAGAATGGAGATGGCCAAGGTGCACACCTCAAACTGAGAAATCAGAAAGTTTATTGACTCCAATAATACAAACATCTGAGTTTCATATAACTTGAAAACACTGTCTTTCATTAACCTTCATGCAGCTTTCTTCCACCCTTGCCTCCAACTCTGTAGTCAGATCACTCCCTAATGTATGCCCACACCTAATGTATGAGTTTTGAGAATTGTACAGTAATGACATGACTTGGAAGCTGTCAACCTTTTCTGTGTTGCAAATGTTATTCCTTTAAATGGCTTGGTAAAGGTAGAAAAATATACTGTGCTCTGACACCTGGTTTGGGCATGTACGAGTATATATTTTCTAAATATAGATATACTTGTCTAGCCATCTGTCCTGCTGATGTCCTGCTGCTGAAATTTTTGGTGAATAAAAGCAGAAAACATGAAATGAGCTTAAAAAAATACTACAAGCTGAAACTGCCCAAGGCCCTTTCCTTGTTCCCAGACAAGTTTCAGTAGGATTGAGATGTCCTAAGAGCAAACCAAAAAATCATTACATTTATTTATGGTTACAGATTTTATAGGAGCCTTTCTCTATTTAAAAAAAATTCCCCCAAAAGCAGTATGTCATGTTTGGAGAAGGAAGAGTGAAAGAGGAAAAAAGGTGTACTTTGTGATTTCTGTTTTCCTTTATTATGTTATTCTGTAACAAAGCAGTAGAAGCTAAATATTTTGTATTTTAAATTATTCTGAAAGGTCTAAATTACCACTAAATATGAATTTATTATTCAATATGTAATTTAAAGAAAAGTATAAAATATTTTTCTTTTATTCTCTGCACATTTAGTTTTAATATGTGTAGTTATCAATATACTAAAGCAAGATGGATAACATGTGCTGTTTGAATTATTAAAGTGCAGTTTTCTTTGCAGATTTGACAGCTAAGTCAAAACAGTTAATTAATATTAATGTTAGTTAAAAAGTTAATGTGGAGTAAAAGAACCCAAATATCTAACAGCATAGAACTAAGCTCAGCTGAAATACCTGCCAGTTGCAGGTGAGCTAAGGCCATATGTATATATGGGTAACAGGGATCAGTTGATGGCAATAATTTACCTATTGACTGCATCCCAAGAGATTGAGGTGAAGGATATAAAACGGGTTAAATGGTGGATTGCTTCAATTTAATATGGCTGCTTCATAGCTACTATAATGAACACCGGAGCCTGTACATAAATTTCAACTATATTCTAGCTATTGCTGTCAACATCTTATTGTTTTTTAACTGAATCAGTGATTTTGAGATTTCTGTGATGTCTTGCAGAACAAACATTAAATCAAAACAGAAGTTACTTTTCAAGAAGACTTCCCCTGTCCAAAGATAAATGATATTTTTAGCAAGTTAGCAGTCTTCATGATTAATAAATGTCAGATATAGTTTTAGTTGCTTTTTCTTTCCAGAGAGAGTTACTATCTTTCATGAGATCTCTGCTAAATGCATCCATACCCACAGTGAATTATGAAATAGAAACACTATACTAAAATTCAGCTTTTCCTCATGTTCCATTCCATCTGTGTATTCTTCTGAAGGGAACGGAAAATAAATTGTCTGGACACCTTCATTCTGTCTGTTATAATTATGCTGAAATAGCTTGATTACCATGACTAAATAGAAAACTACCACTTTTTGTTTTTGACAGGTTTGCAATTCAAGTTGCTGCAATAGCAGAAAATTGCCTTCTTACTTTATACCCGTATTTGGCATTTCACTGCTCTAATCAAGGAATTATCTTGAAAAGCAGTAAGTAGTCAACACTTGACCTCTTAAAACTGTAGCATGTCTAGTACTATTATCAATGTTTTCAGTGTGGTAACAAGGGCATTATAATCAAGACTGCTTTTCTCCCCATTAATTGCAAGGGAATATTATAATGAGTTTTTAGAATACTTTTCCATTTTCTTGTTGAAAATGAGGAAAAAGTGTATTAATAATTCTCTAATGTTTATTGAAGAATATTGGGCGAGCCTAAATCTTATGGAATGTTTTGTGCAGTTTTAAAAGTTTGCATTAAGAAAACAGATCAAACATTAGAGAATAAATTATAATAATTAAAGTTATATTGATAGTTATCATCAGCAGTTCCCAGGACAATATTTGTATATGTTATGAAAAAAGCGAAAGAGGTGTAAACCATATGATGTGATGATACAATAGCATAATTATTTGCTTGTTGGAAATAGTTTTCATGTTTTTTTAATTACGGTACTTGAAGGCTGGAAAGCCCATATCCTGGACAGCATCAGAAGAGCTGTAGTCAGCAGATTAAGTGAGGTCACTCTGCCCCTTTGCTCTTTTGAGACCCCATCTGGAGTACTTTGTCCAGCACAACAAGGACATGGACCTGTTGGAGGGGTTCAAGAGGACTATGAGAATGATCAGGGAGGTGGAGTGCCTCTCCCACGAGGAGAGAACGAAAGAGTTGGGGCTGTTCAGCCTGCAGAAGAGAAGGCTGTGAGGAGACCTCATAGTGGCCTACTAGTACCTGAAGGGTGCCTACAAGAAAGCTGGGAAGAGACTGTTTGCCAGAGCATGTACTGATAGGACAGGGGGCAATGGTTTTTAACTAGAGCAGGGCAGGTTTAGATTAGACATTAGAAAGAAATTGTTCACACTGAGGAACATGAGACACTGGATACACTGCCCAGAGAGGTGGTGGAGGCCCCATCCCTGCAGAAATTAAAGACCAGGCTTGATGAGGATCTGAGCAGCCTGATCTAGTGCAGGATATCCCTGCTCACTGCAAGGGAGTTGGGCTAGATGACCTTTGAAGGTCCCTTCCTACTCTATGATTCTATGATTTTATGAAAGCATAGCCATAGTTGAAGTATAAAAGTATAAAATATTTTGCTTTTATTCTCTGCACATTTACTTTCAATATGTGTAATTATCAATATGCTTAAGCAAGATCTTTGCATTATCAGAGATGAGAAATAGTTTTATGTGCAATGTGTTTTTGCCTACCTTTCTGTCTCTACATCTCTACCTCTGTCATCACTGCCTCTCTATTCTCCCCATCCCCATCTCTTCCTGCCTCCTGCCCCCTTCTCCCTTTCTGCCTTCCTCAGCAATCTGTAATCTCTCTGTGTATAGCTGTGTCCATAGGAAGAGATTAGAATCATTGTATAAATACAGTAGAAAGGAATTCTGCTGGTCACCTAATTCAACCCTCCACACAGAACAGGCTGGAGAATGGGGTATATTATTTTATTCTTCATAATTGGTGAGCTCTGATATATTGTGATAAAATAGACAGGTTTTTCAGGTAAACAGGTCATTAGGTTTGAAACAGCGTTAGATGAAAACTAAATTCTAAGACTGCGTTAACTAAAAAGGTTACCTGGACTGCCTATGAGAAAAGAATTTGAAAGAGGTATTAATAAAACAGGTATTGAATCTTATTTTTTTTTCCTATTGCAGATAGATGTAGGTGGATCTTAGCACAATTAAATGAAGATAAGATAGGGGGAACAATGTTATCTCTTGTAAAATGTGCGATGATTTTTTTTTTGGTGACCAATAGATTTATTTTTGAAGCTTGTCTTTTGAACACTCTTGTATCTTTTCCGTGAAGATTAAGCTAAAACTTGAGAGATCATTTTATAAGAACTGATCTCACATTAATAGTGGGAACTCTCTGTCCTGTATTGATAAGGTTTCTTTACACGATGAGCTTGTATCAGTTTTGAAGCAATTCATTATCACCACATTTCTTGGGTCTATTTGGTGTGGTTTTGTATAGACTGTTTTGATAGGGAATGCTGTTAAATGTGACCAAACCACATGTACATGATATACTGTCTTTGAAAGGTAATTAGGAAGGCTTTGCTTCCATGTATCTGACAACACTCTCTTGTCTTGTTTGCTCCAAACCATAGAAATAATAGTGTCAGCAACCAAAAATTAAAGACAATCATAAAAGTTTCTTCCATCTCTTATTGGTGTGTTTACTTCTCTAGCAAGTGCAGGGATTCCTCTCCTACTCTTGTTCTGGAGACTAGAATTGCAGATAGCTAGTAGAGGGCACTCTAATCTTATCATAGGCCAACACGAGAATGAAAGAATAAATATTGTCATAGAACTGATGGATTGATAAGGCATGCCTTTGAATTTGTTTTGTAAAAATATGTGGTACTGAATGAAAAAGAGCTTTGATGAGACTCATTACATAGCTGGAATAAAAAATTATTTAAGAATATTTTGTTCATGACTTAAAATTTTTGATTCATCACTGTTCTGATGGGTACTTTTCAGCAAGTGTGAAAACTCAATCTATAAAAAATACAGTTAATGGAAAGCGATATTCAGATAGCTTTTTTTTGTCTCAGTCTAATGAACAAAGTGAGATTTTCGTTGTAAGTAAATTGAGAAATATTGATTAATTGAAGCAGAAAATAGAAAAATATAGAAGCAAATGACAGTTTATAAATTTTTAAAGCACAGGCAATGAAATACTTTTTCTTGACTGCTGCTTGTAATTCTGTTTTACAGGCAGTGAGGAATGCAGTAGTGGAGAAGTTGTTCTGCATCCATGTCACACACCACAATCACTTTCTCATAGTATTTCCTCAAGTTCCTTTAGTGAAACCACTGACTCAGCCACTGACTCAGCCACTGACTCAGCCACTGACTCAGCCACTGACTCAGCCACTGACTCAGCCACTGACTCAGCCACTGACTCAGCCACTGACTCAGCCACTGACTCAATCATTGATTCAACCACTGACTATGAAGACTCTGAATCAGGTAACAGTGCAGATGTTGACTTCAAACATTTTGAACTATTGTAACTGCTATTCAGCCTCCTGCTTTAAAAAATTGTGTTTCACATTTGTAAACTTCACATGAAATGCTTCTGCATAAATAATCAATTTGTGTGGAGCTTGTCCTCTCCTTTGACACCATGGGAAACATAGAGTGTAGAATAATAGAATGGTTTGTGTTGGAACAGACCTCAGAAATCATCTTTTTCTATTGTACCTGTCATGGGCAGGAACACCTCTCTCTAGATCAGGTTGATCAAAGTCCCTTCCAGCCTGTGCTTGAGCACTTCCAGGGATGGGACATCCACAGTTTCTCTGGACAGCCTGTTCCAGTGTATGACCCCCTCATGGTAAAGAATTTCTTCCTAATGTCTTATCTAAATCTTGCCTCTTTCAGTTTAAAACTGTATTCCCTCAT
The DNA here is from genome assembly GCA_013400935.1 of Turnix velox. NCBI lineage: Eukaryota > Metazoa > Chordata > Aves > Charadriiformes > Turnicidae > Turnix > Turnix velox. The sequence continues at coordinate 153,551 of VZTY01034094.1, read as the reverse complement.
CCTATTGCTACATGTCCCTGCAAAATTAAAAAACAATAGAAGCAAAACCACTCTCCTTCCTTTTAGCAGACTTCCACTTGTTGCTAAGAAGAGTACTGCTTTTATAGCAATGAACTAACCAACCATATAATCTCTAAATATGCTACATTCTGCAAAGTGTAGTTGTACATTCAGGCTTGATTTTGACATTTTTTTGTGTTTATGAAGCACTGTACAAAAACAGCTTTTAACTGTGACATGTCAAAAGCTGGTTGGTTATTCTTCTCCTAATCTGGACAGGGGAGAGAAAATGTAACTAAAAGGCTCATGGGTTGAAATAAGGGCAAGGAGAAATCACTCAACAATTACCATCGTGGGCAAAACAGACTCGTGGAAAATTAATTTAATTTATTACTCATCAGTTCAAAGGAGGGTGATGAGAAATAAAAAAAATTAACACCTTCCCTCTACCTCTCCCTTTGTGCGAGGCTTGACTAAAATAATATTTTTTTCCTGATGAGAAAATAGATTCTAAGAATATAATTAATTCTATTCCCAGAGTATGTACATATCACTTAAATTGTTTACTCCTGAAAGAAGCTAATTGTCTGACAGTTACAGATTACTTTTTTAGGAGACAAAAATAGTGATGTAAGGTATCTTTCTGGATTTGTTTTCTTCTGTGTATCATTCAGAATCAAGTACTCTATCTGAAAGTGAGAGTGATGAAGAGATCAGTGATGAGACTGAAACTGACTGCCAGAGTGATAGAAGAGAAAATAAATTTGAATTGTCATTTTTTCCGGATGAATGTGAAGAGGAGTACATCTTCTTTGAGAAAACTTTAACTGCTGTTAAAAACTGGTTCACTCTCTTTGGTTGGTCTAAAGGACAAAATCCTCTTTCAATACCACAGTCACTGAGACGGTAATTCATATCTGCTTAGAGCTAACTTATGTCTGCCCAATAAAATTTTAACATATATGCTGAAATATTTTGGATATGATCTGAGGAATGTAATCACACAATTGTATATTAAAATTGTAGCACCTTTGTGCTTTTGATGTGAAAATGTCATCCAGGCATTTTTAAAAAAATTTCCTAAATTATTCTAGTTATGATGCTTTGATGTATGACAATACAGTTTATATAAAACATGCAGTTCAAGCTATGTGTCACTCTCTCTGCTGAAATTCATTCTGCACACAGAGTGAACACAGTTCTGTCCATTGTCCCTTCTCTATTGTCATAGATATGTGTTTTGTCAGTATGTCTTTTTTCCCTCCACATACTCTGAGATCAAGAAAAAGGTGGGAAAGCAAACTGCATAATCAACAGTCTTGCAAACACTCTGGAAATACAAGATCGCTTTTAGGATCAGCTCAATAATGCCACTATCTAGCTTGCTACTAAATAATGAAGCTAGTCTCTTGGGGCACGAGGCCATATGGATTTAAAAACAGATAAAAATCAAACTTTTGTTTGGCAGAAAGCAAAGACAAGCACTAAGTTATTTATGAACTATTTCACATCTATTTATTAAATATCCCACACAGTTACAAATTCTTACATCATTATGAAAATTTTTTACAAAGGAAAAAAAAATTGTGCTTTTCAGCCTTCCTGCTGCTGTCTTTACTTCTTTATTGATTTGTATATATAATAATGATAAATTTATGTTAGCTTGTTTTGTGCATTGGAAAGAATAATATCAGAAGCATTTTTGTCTCTTAGTGATGTGTGTAAAGTCCGGGTGGTCTCTTTGGAAGAAACTGGTTTTAAACAAAACCTTGGCAAAGATACTAAGACTATTTATGATATGGTGTCCCATCTGAGTGGACGGTCAGTACCAGGTATTACACCGAGCAAGTCATTACCCCTTGATCCAATTGAACGAATGTCTCAACTCCACTGGCAGCATTCTACATTGCTTGCTTTCCTTAAGTAAGTATATGTATGATAAAATATTTTTTTCTCCATTTTTTTATCAGCATCATTCAGATGTAATTCCAGCTAAACAATATATTTTATGTTTAGGGTTTTCTTAGTATTCTATCTTTTCTGTTGTAAGATTTATGTGTTACAAGATTTTGTTAATTTTTACCAAGGTTATGCTTTGCTGTTTTCATTAATTGATCTGTAATTTGGTAGGGTTATATCCGGCACAGAAATTCCAAGGGAACTCTACACCCTTAATTATGAAAGAAGATGACTCGGAACTGCATTCCTTAGACTCAGTTAAATCAAGTTTGTCATTAATGACATTGGCATTGCACTGACACTCTTAGTCCTGTAATTACTGGCTTTGGCAAAAAAATTCTGGACTTTTTAATCTGTTAGTCTTTCATATTAATAATATGCCAAGAAATGGAAGCTTTGCTCCTGCTGCTGAACAGATTTCACTATTAGCTATCTTCATTGATAATCTAATCTTGCCACATAATAGAGAGCAACTGTCAAAGACGGTGCTAATCAGAAAAGGTTAATAAATTCTGCTTCATTCTTATTTACTTTCATTGATGTGAAACAGTGAAGAAAATTAATTTCAGAGAAAATCTAATGCCATGAGATCTGCTCAGATAATCAGAAGTCCTGAAACGCAGCATTCTTTGTGGCTTTTTAGCATTCTCACTTAACTGTTTAAGAGGCTGGAAAACCATTTAATAATTGTCATTTACATACTGCTATAAATATAATTTTTTCATCAAAGAATAATGAGGGTATAGCTGTATCTGAACTCATAATAAGATCAAGGCATGCTGCTGTTTGTTGATGGACAAGTAGCTGCAGTGATATGCCAGCAGACCTTATGGTCTGAAAGCACAATGATACACAGTGTAGTTCCAGCAAGTATCTTTTCTAGGGTATCTATCAACAGAAGTGTTCCAAAGAATGATCAGTTTCAACTTTTAATAAGTTTAGGGCAACAAGAAACCATGCTGTTTATCTATCATTATTTCAAACACCTCTTTCTGTTTCACTATAGAATCATACTTTCAGTAATTCAATAATCTTCCTGGGTACACTGAGTTGCTTTCTAAGTGCACTGAATCAAAAAGCCTGATAGAAGACGTTAAAAAGTGCTGTGCACAGCTTCTTTTATTTAGCTATCTTTAAAAAAGCTGTCTTCACATCAATAACAGAATAACTGTTATCTATAGCAGAGAAACCAAGTCTAGCAACACAGTGAAAATTGTGTGCTTTGAGAGAAAATATTTACAATGTTAACAGGGAAAAGAAAGTAAAGGTTTTCTCCTTTTCCAACAATACTTGATCTTTATTTGCAACTTTCATCCATGTAATTTGTTTTTTAGGAGAGGCAGAATAACGTTCTTATGTGTATCATAGATAATAAAGTGGCAGATGATTTCAAGGAGCTGTTGCAGCAGTGGCAAAACATTTTTACCTTTCTTTACTCTTGAGGAACGATGTTTACAGATTTATTTTGTTTGCATGAATTCACCATCCATTCTGGTATTAAATGAAGAAATCAGTGGATATATCCAGTCATATTTTCCTCTTATTTTAAAGGCTAGACTCATTAAGTGGTGGACTGCAAACATATGTCTCTCCATCCTATCAACTGAAAACTCTCTCTAATGCCACCCTGCTGATTCTTAATCTGGAGCAGTGGATGCTGCAGGTGGATGTTGTTCATTGCATCAGGAAACATTCTCAGTTTTACTGTCCTTCCCTCATTAGGTTTTCTAGGTACATTACCACAGCTGTAAAGGAAAAGTTTAGCTATTTTACAATACAACTAACTAATCTGTTGCAAACATTGCGACTTGAGGAAAAACATCTTAACAGCATGAAAATACTGATCTTGGAGAACTGACATTGTGTTAAATGTTGACCTTGATGAGGTAGAATTATTTTTAAGACAGTGTTCCTCATGACAAAATGTAGCCAGTTATAAGAACATTCAGTTGCACGGAACCTATCTTCAGTGTGGTGACATGTTACATTGCTATATTGCTTTTCTGAGGATTAAAATTGTAGATTACATCTATTCCTATGCATCTACTAAGGGAAAACACTGAAACAAAGATAGAACAACTGAAAGCATGTATACTGTATTGCTTCCTTTTTCTACCATTTCAGCAGAATTGAACTTTTAAAGGTATTTCGTAGGACAGAGTCTATGACTTCATGGAAAATATGAATTTCATACATTATCAGGTTTGGAACCAGTCTAATAATTCAATGTTTTTTTAGGTCCTTGATTAAAATATGTGTTTTAAAAAAAACATGGTGTTTAATTGTATGAAATAAGAAATTTCAGTAATCTGAGAAGATGTTGCTGTATAAAGTATGGAGATGAAAAAATATGCTGTTAACATATATGCTGTTAATATAATATAATTCTGTTGGAACACAAAAGGAATTTGTCATTATCCTATGTTAAAACTGAGGCTTTTAATGTACAAAATAATTTGAATTTGAACTGTATGGCACCAGAGAAGTGTGATCAGCTCTTTTGAATGAGAGACTGGTTATGTAACAAGAAAAACTAATCTGATTATTATTCACATTAGCCACATTAAAAACTGAGAGCAATGTAAATCTAGATAAACTTTGCTAATCTTTCTTCCCTGAAAGTCAGGAAATTTTTATGTTCCCCTGAGAAAAATTAACTTAAGAATCCTTGATTATTTTCCTCTCTTTCTTGCTACAATTGTTTAAACTATATCATTCAAGTTAATGAATATTCTTCCATCCCTTGGAAGTTACCTTATTTTGTTATTCAGACTAATGAAGTTGCTGGTTTTCACTGTAATTGCTTTTCCTATTGCACTTACTAGTCACCTGAGAACAAACTGGCAGATCAATTTAACAATTAGCAGAGTTTTGAAATTCCTTTGCTATAAGGTGTAATATCAGGTAAAGCATCATCAAGTTTTAATTCTACTGATGTTAAGTCCTTCAGCTTTTGCATGGAAATGGGTATTATACAATTTGATGCTTTGTGCTGTGATGATTTCTCCATGGAGGAGCAATTCTCATAAATAAGCCAGTCTGTCCAGAGTTGTGTGTGCTTTTTAACATTTAGTTGTAGGTGTAGAATCTGAATGTGAATGAAATAAATAGAAGAAATTCATAGAACTGGATCATTAGTCCAAAGTGTACTCAGAACCCAGAAGAACTTAGGCAGATACAGAAAAAGTTGAATAACTTGGATTGCTCTTAAAAATAGCCAAACTTGCCTAACTTTCCCTGATACACAATTTCAGAAGTCAAGGAGCATATCTTCCTCATGTTATGCCAGAATTTCTGCTTGAACCTGATGATTATAAAAAATGGATTGAAGTGCAAACTGCTCTGAAGGTAGGCTTGGGGTTTTTATGTGTGCTTGTTTTGTACAATTTTTGTTCTTTTTTTAAAAAACACCCCACATGCAGAAAACTAATGGAAGGCCTCTGTGGACCATGAGTGTGACTGATTTGAATTGCATAAATCTAAGCACAAGCATGAGATTGAACAGAAATGTAAGCTGGCACTAATATTTACACCCTCCTCTACTGTTGCATTTCTTCAGTTGCTTAATTGTAGCTATGTTTTCTCAAAGTAAAATGAATTTTACTTCTTTCTATTACCTTTTTTTTTTCAATTAATATGCTTCGTGTTGCTCATTGCTACTTTCAAGTCCTGCTTTCAAGTCAATTCTGCATTGTGTTATTTAATCCTGAGGTAGTGGCCAAATGTAAAGGGCTCTAATACTGATCTCTGTTGCAGTATAGTAGACTTTCTCAGTCAGCTATGCTATTGATTCACTATTGTCCTTTTGTAAATTTCCTATGGAAATGCTGACATATGTATTGAAAATAAATCCCTTTTCTATACCTGAAGGGTCATACGGATAACCTGGGAAAAGCAGATGGGAAAAACTTAGATATATTTAGCAACAAACATCTATTGATTCTGAAGGACAATGTGTTTGAGACAATAAGCAAACGAGCTTGGACAGATGTACTAATGCAGATATACAAGGTAAATAATGAATGCATTTACAATTTAAACTCTAAAGAACTGGTGGACAAACTCTTGTATTTTCTAAAATATCTGTGGTATATATAACAATTTGTGTTAATACACCCTCCCATCAAGTAAAGACATCAGCACCAGTGTCTTCTGGGTAGTGCCCAGTGATGTGGTGAGGGGCAGCAGGCAAAAACTGAGAAATAGGAAATCCCATTTAAACATAAGGACATTTTTTATTGTGAGATAGTGGTTGTGCACTGGAGCCTGCCTCAGCCTGTTAGCTGTGCTGTGCTTGATGCACCCCAAGACATGACTGGCCCTTTTGGCTGCCAGTGCACACGGCTGACTAGTGTTCAAATGGCCATTGACCCAAACTCTCAGATCTCTTTCATAAGGGCTGATCTCCCACCCGTCATCTCCCAGTTTGTACGTGTAAGTAGGATTAGTCTGTCCCAAATGCAAAATATAACACTTCATCTCACATCTCACTGTGAGGCCTCTCTGCCCTTGAGGGATTCCACAGCTCCTCCTCATTTTGTATTGTCAACAAGCTTACTTAATGTACATTTGATTCATGTATCCAGATCATTTATACAAACTTTCAATAGCACTGGCTCTAAAATTCCTGAATTCCAAATACACCACCTCTACTAGCTTCCCTTGATCAACTGAATTTTTGACGGTGACATAAAATGAAATTGAAGTGGTTAAGTAGGACTCTCCCCTCCTGATCCTGTGATGGCTCTGACCAATGACTGCATTATCTCTCAAGTGTTTTTCAGTGACTTCCAGAAGTGCCTTCTCCATGCTTTTACATTACTGGAACAGTTCCCTTCAAAACTGAAACAATATTTGCAAGTTTCCAGTCGATTGGGACCTCTCCAGACTCTCAAGACCATTTGGAAGTTTGCATTTTGTTTAAGGAAGCAAAGGAATTCCCTAAAACATTGGCAAATCTTTTGCGTTATGCATTTATGCTAATGAGAAATCTCCTAAATCTTTTCTGAATTGGAGAATCTTTTGAATCTGAAGTGGGTTTTTAATAATTTCACTTGAAATTATTATTTTTACAGTTCATGCTTAAAATATTTTTTCCAATTTCAGGTGTTTGTTCTTTCACGTGTTTCTTCACGTAGTGTCACTGATCAGCCCAGCTTAGAAAGCATGCAGAAAATGCCAAGAATAAAATCAGGCCCTTTATCCAGCAATATGTATTCTCCGTATGAACGAATCATCCTCACTTGGTTGAACAAACATTATGAGAAGAATCGAAAAACGGTGTGGAAAGACTGTCATAAAGGTGAAGTAATTCTATCACTACACTCTTCCTTCTAATACTACTTTTTGTGGACTTTAAAAATTGTTATTGGAAATACCATGACAACTTGACATTAAATGTATTTTCCAGGGGAGAAGTTATTGCCTCTGATGATCTTGGATGTGAAGTGACATCTGTCACTTTGTTAATTTCCAGGGTTGATTAGGCTGGTCTGGCTCACTGAGCAGGTGTCCCCTTCCTCCCTCGTGCCTCCATATCACTCCCAAAGCTGCATGATTGAAGAGGATGACTGCTCAATAGAGATATACAGTTTAATAGTCAAGGATTTACTCTAGTTACACTCCCCTGCTAGAACTCCAAAAAAGCTCAATTAGGTAATTTTAATAGACAAATAGAAAGTTCAGTAAGTAGGTTTTTCTGCCCTGGTTGCCTTTCTTAGTCAACCTGAATGCTCCATGTTTAAGAATTGCATCATACCTTGTTCCCTGTAGCAGGAGACCCCCCAAGATCATGTCAGAATTTTATTAGATAGAAAAGAGAATAAATATTCTCTTTCTGAGTTTCAAGTTCATATGCAGTAGAGAAATAAAAAGCACCATGCTTAATTAACCTTTTTAGACTTTGGGTGAGTCTAAATATAGTATATTTTATACAACTGCCATTATGCAACTTAATGGAAATAGAAGTATGATGAAGGATACCTCTTAGAGCCCAATATTGAAAAGCTTTTAAGTGTTCATATTTGGAAATCTGTTAAAAAGATCTTCCAGAAAAAAAAAGCTCTCATATTTTCTATGAAGAAATATTAGTTTTTAGACATTTATGCTTATAAATGAATATGTGTATATGCATATATGCTGACCCTCAAAAGTTTAAATTACCTTAGTAGGAATAATCTGATAAATATACCTCAAATGCCTAGACATCTAACCTGCTTTCAGTCAAACAAAGAACTTTGCAGTCATTGTTTGTTAATTGGATTAAATAAGCTTTCTAATTATTTGTGTAATTAATGCTACTTCTGCATACCAAATATGTACACTTAGCATGGTGTAGCTGTGGATTTAGTGATGCACCATCGGCTATTTTGTGTGGAGAAAATATTTTTCAGACTATGAAGACTGAAAAAGGTTCTGTTCATTCCTTGTAAATATAAAATTTAACTGAAAACAGCATATAACTTTTTTTTGACTGAGATGCACTGAGATTTCTAGTACGTGTTCTGAAACCAGTATAGAAGCCAGTTATACTGGAATAAATTGCTGGGATTTATCATGTTTTAAATCAAAAAGATATATAAATGAAATGCTATGATAACAGTAATTGTGTTGAAGGTGACATTTCAATCTAGAGGCTTTTAGTACCATTCAGTGATTTTGAAACTAATTTTTTTTATAAGTGGAAGCTTTCTGTTGAAAAGGAACAAAAGGGAGACCGATAGAATGGAAGACTATTCTTATATTCTGCATTAAGATGTAAGGAATTTGTCAATTTAAGCTGTTATTTGGGGTATCAGTGAAAATAAAACAGAACTGCATAGATAATGAAAGATGATTGAAAATTACATTAGGAGAAGAAAGGTAAGTGTTTGTGCCTTAGGGTAAAAGCCTTTTGCAACAGATGGAAATAAATGAGATTTATCCTCAGTGTATCCATTTTTCTGTCATTGCCCCATGTGGTAGTGCTTTAACTTTTTTGCTTAGAATCATTATGAATTGTTAGTGGTATTAAATCGATCTGTCCCTGATATTTCATGAGTTCTTAAAAGATAGTTATCAATTTAACTGAACGGGGATTGTAGAATCTTGCCTGAAGTAAACACTGTAACTTGCCAGAATGTCTCTTAGAAAAGTCTTCTTTTCTACCATGTTAACATAAACATAGTCTCAAGTGGTGCATACACTGAAGATAGCTGCATTATCATTCTGTTAATCCTAAATACATTTCAGCAAAAAACATAATTGCTTTTTTTCATAAAATATTCAAAGGCCCATTTCCTCTCATCTATCTTAGACTTTTTTATTGTGTACCACTACCATAATTTTAAACCCTTTTCTGGTTCCAGTGTCAGCACTTACTGAAAAAAATTATTGCTACATATTTCTTTTGGAGATTCTTCCATTATTCAGTACCAAATTTAAGCTATTGAAACAGGACTATAGGCATTATTGTAGCCATAGATTAGTTTCACCTCCAGATTTTTTCAGATCCCAGAATGGGAAGAAGTTATATGCTATCATAAACTATTATTACTTCAGTAGTACATTTACATTGAAAAGGATGTACTGTGATAGTTTCAAGTTGTAGCTCAGTATTTGACCTCCAGTAGAAGATGCTTAGAGATAAATGCAAACATATAGCAATACTTTAGAAATATTCTGAGACTTCCTGACTGGAAATGCAGGACTGCTTGACGTGAAGGTGGTACTTCTGGAAGGCTGTAATTGATGTTTAACCTGTGAATTTGTATGATTGCGTTTTGAACCTGTACAGATGTCTAGCATCCCATTGTTCTGAAGAAATAAGTAGGTTTCAAATCTGTTTTGTTTATAAAATGTTTTGTTTTGAACCTGCTGCTTGATACTGTAGTTCTTCCTTTCCCTGCAACTTTGTTTATTCCACTAGCTATTTAACAAGGATTTTAGGCAATATCATCCATAATTTCCCACTTGGTTCCATTTGAAAAATTTGCTTGTTATCTGACCTATCAAAAATTTTTCCCTCATAGAATTTTAAGTCCATCCTTTCTCTTATGAAATGTAGTGTACAGCGTATCTTTGCTTTTCTGGTAGTTTTATACAGATTCACAAATTATTATCCTCTGCTTCAGTTACTTCCTCTCCCTCCTCCTGGCAAAACAATTCCATTCTCTCAGTCTTTCTGTGCCCTCAGTGTACTTTTTTTCCAGTAAACTTTTAATTGATCCTTGTCTTTCCTGGAGCTTGGTGCCAATTACTTCATTTAGATGTAATGAGACTTTCCTGATGCTGAACGGAAGTGAAAGGACCTGTCTTTCTGGTCTAAGAAACAGCTCTCTCTTTATACAACCTAGCAAAGTATTTGCTTTTTCTTCAGCTGTATGAGTAGCTGCTATCTCCAGATTTATTTTTGCAGAATTTCTATCCAATTTTCCATCTAGTACTTGTGTAATGAATTATTCTTAATTAAGTGTTGTACACTCCAAGCATTATTGAATTTCATCCCATTTGTTTCAGATCATTATTCCACTCATTCAAGAGCTTAAATTACAGTCCTTTTCTCACAAATACTTGCAACCTACTACTCTTCCTAGAGTCAATTTTTTAATATGATTTATATTATCTTGTACCTGTAAACTAGACAAAATTTGACTGGTGGATTTTATGACTCTTGCTGCTGACAAATATGTTAGAATTTTCATTTAGAATTGTTACTTATATTTCTTCAGTTATTTGGAAAATTGTTTTTATGTCCCACAGAAAACCTTGAGGCTGTCTGTCTAGTCATAAAAATGCAAACCCATTTATCTTTGTTTTAATAAACTAGCAGGAATCTGTATCTGAATTCAGAAATTCAATTTTGGACATTTTCTTCTTCCTCCTCCTACAACTGTGTGTAGTTATCTACTACCTGTTAGTATTCACATATTAAGATATTTTTTGGCCTAAAGTATCAATCAGCCAGGTTTCCATCGTGACATTGGCTCAGAATCTTTATCTTAAAGATCCTCTGATAATTTTTTTTTAATGTACTTTTTGTAGGTACCACAAATGAAATTTGTACATGTGTATGCTTAGAGGAACATGAGCTATCCTGTCTAGGACTTCTGATTTCCATTGTTTATTTCTATTAAAATTGAGTAATTGTAGTTAAAATCTTAACTATTGTAGAGTGGTTAGATGGCACACTTTTTGCTAGATTTGACGTAACTATGAAAAATACATTATGTGTTTTGACTAATTTATTCACAAGCTTTTGTGAATACTATGCTTTGTGGGTTTCTCCTTCATGCTTTGATTTAGATAGGCTATAAAGGTATAGTTTTTTTTAAAATGATAGCTCTAACTTGTTTCATTTCCATGGTCACAGACACCAATGTGACTTTGTGACTGAATGGAAAACCAGATTGGTGTGATCTAGAGTAAAATATAAAAAAATATTTTGTCCTTTGTTTTTAAACCAGCTATGTTCCATAACCTGCTTTGTTGCTGTGCAGACAATTCTACCAGCATAGAAGAAAGGATTATTTGGGATGAAAGAAATCAGATAGGTGCTAGGGACAACTGGTATTGCTTAAGGGCAAGTTGGGATTAAATTAATGTCTCCTACTGCAGACATTTGTAAAAGGGAGGCCTGAATTTAGTTAAAATTAATCCTTTCCCAATTTAGATGTTGAGGCCTGTGTTTCCTATGCTCTGTTCTTGTCATAGGTAACAGGGAGATGTTATGTATCCAGTCAGATTTTGTCTTCTGCACCTTGCTTTCTAGAATTTTCAAAGACTTAAAATTATTTTGTAGGAGCAGTGTTAAATTTGTAGTACTTTCCTAAGTTAGACCAAAAAAATCTTTATTCCAACATCGTTTTATACGAGCATGAAATTGAAAAAAATAATCTGAACTGATTGTTTTTAAAATTACTACCACATTACTACTATTGTTACTAGAGTTGTTACTAAATCCTTCTGAAGCTATTTATTTGGTGTTTAAGCCACAAAGAAGGATTTTTTCCTACACAGCACGTTTGGGTTTTTTTTCCTTAATGTCTTCTTCATATGTCATGTCACAGGAAGTTCAGTGCAGAATTATCTTCTAAATATTTTTTTAACCTGTACTTCAAATGTGGTTTTGCATCACTCCCAGAAGAATTGGTTCCTCTGTATTTTGTTTTCCTTTTAAAATAAGAAAAGCATAATCCTGAAGCTGTACTGAGTACTTCCTCACATTGTCATGAAAAGTACTCTTTATTTTTATGGAAACTGTTTTTTTTTTTAAAATAATTTTTGATTAAACTCTTTTTTGGATCTTCTCTTCAGCTAGCATAGATATAACAAACCATTAATATGTATAGGGATCCTAACTGGGAGATCATTGTACATAATGGAGCTGAGTGATCCACATCTCAGTGAGTTGGAGTAGGTGCAGGTCTGTCCTGAGCTGCGCATACCCCTTGCCTACAAGAGAAACCTACCTAGTGAATTGCTCCCTCTATGGTGCTCCCACTTGGTACCAGTGATTATGCCACCAGCATGTCCTTGTCCCTAACTAGAACTGTAGCACCAAGTTATCACATGAACATCTTTTTTATCTGATGGTAGAAATTATTAGCAGAATTGTTTTATTTTAACAAAATCCTGAAAGAGCTAACCCTCCCACATGTTGCAACTGTACAGCGTGTTTCATTCTGACTGGAGGTCAGTTCCAGTTCTGCCCAGTTTGGACTTCCAAGCATCAGAAGTATTATAATACCTTTTATCCTTTTATAATGCCCTCTTTTTCCCTATAGTTATTAGTTCTAATGATTGTCATGCTACATGGAGTCTCGTTTTTAGCGGGATCATAATGAAAAAGCACTCCTTGGTGCAAAGCATATGCACATAAAAATTTTACTTGAGAATATTCATGAACAATATTTGGAAATTCTGTAAGAATTTCACTTTTCTATGACACATAAGTCACAGTTTGATAAAATTCTGTTAGCTGTCTTGTTTTATGAAAGCAAGTAATTAAAAACTAATCTTTCCACGAATTAATTTTTTTTTTAGAAAATTATTTGATATATAGAAAGATTCAGCTTTCTTGACCACTGAATGAGACCATTTTATTCCAGCTGCACAGAGAATCTATTCTTTTCAAAAGTTTCATTTAGTTTATAGTTTTCTTTCTGTAAAGGTAAAAACCTTTTATGTATACATGATTTATGCCCCTGTGTTCATGTGTTTGGAGTTTTAGAATGAAGCTCACAGTAAGGACAGACATGAAATAAAGGTAAAAAATGTATAACCAAGTGAAGTATTTTCTTCTGTACTTCTATGCTATTTCTTTGTCAAATGCTAGTGCCTCCAAATTCTTGTTTTTCTAATGAGAATAGTTACCTATTTGTAACATTGTTATGGTGCTATTGTAACAGTTAAGTGCCACAAATATTTTTTATTCTTTTAATAGTAGTATTTTTGAAAGAAAAGAACATTTCTTTATCTTAAGATAAGAAGATCTTCCTCTCTTACACTGAGATGCTTACAAGTTTCTAAATGTACAAGATCTTTGATCATCTCTGGTTCTACTACATCTTGTGGGATTTTTCTCAACTGAGGAATCTTCTAATTTGAATGTATAGTGAAACAAAAGCTATATAGTTTTTCCTATATGAGATAGTGTGATCCCAGTCTGAAAATCTGGCTGGTGTCTGAGGTCCAGAGTGTTCCCTATGGTTCTATGTGTTTCTGCTTCACAAAGTGCATATTAGCTCGAGAGCAAAAAGGTACTTGGGTATAGACAATGAAAGATTTAGTTATTGATGTGTCAGTAATTTTTTTTAAAGTTTATCTGAAGTTGGGAGATTTCAAATGACTGTATTCTTCCTATAGTTTAATGTGATGGTTGGAAACAAAAGTCTGTTTTTGAAATGCTGTATTAAATTTTTAAGGTATAGAACACTTTAACTAAAAAATACTAATAAATAAACTGCACTTGCTTGATTAATAACCAGGGATTTTAAATAAAATCCTTAAAGAAAAAAAATAATCTAGCCTTGGGGCCTTTACCACACAATTGTAGTAGTAGTAGTGATCTGTGTTTGGGAATTGAGCTGTTACTTGTAATTTGTATTGTATTTTTGCCAAATAATTTAAGGTGACCTTAAAGAAAATCAAGAACCTTTTCTTTTTTATGTGCCTAAACATTGCAATTTATAATGATTTGTGCATATGTTGATGAGTTTCAGGAGTCTTATGAGTATTATGCCAATAAAAATTATTTATGTGTTTAAGATCCTAATCTGTGAGGTTATGTTCAGTTTACCTGCTTTCCCTTCTGTTGTGATGAATAGCCGTGTTAGGGTGTATGAATAATAGTTACAATATTCTAGGGGAGACTTTTCATGTCTTCAGCAATGGCTCTGGAACAGCATTATACCTGGGAAATTCTACACATGAATGGATATTTCCTTTCTCTGTTCTTTACTCAGTAATTTCAAATAGTTATCTATCTAGAATAAAATCAGGCTTCTCAGGGGATGAGAGTCTAATTCATCTTGCTCTGTTTTTAAATTAGGTGGAGTACCTCCAGTGAGGTGGATAGTAAATTTTGACCGAGATCTTCTAGATGGCCTGGTGTTGGCAGCACAGCTGGCAGCTTATTGTCCATATTTGGTAATGAATTGCCTTAATATTTTGCAAGCTTTAAACAGTTTATTAATGTAAGTGGATTTATTCAGACCTTATTTTTGTTTGAAACTTATGTATTTTTTAAAGAGGAAAGAGTTCAATTTTTATTTTCTATATATATGCTCTTAATACAGAATTTCAGTTCAAAATTTGTATCTTCTGGATTAGTGAAAAAGTAAAAATACCAAAATAATAATTTTGCTTAGTGGATGATCAAGAATTTGATTTCTCTGTCTTCTTTAGATTGATACTCATTTTGTCAGGATGTATACTAATCCAAGAAGTTATGAACAATTTCTGCACAACTGTTTGATACTTGTGAATGCTATGCATGCTGTCAGTCTGGCTATAGACATAAAGGTAAATAATTTTATACTAGCAGTTCAGATATACTTTAAAATTTTCTTTTTACTTTTATGATAAGAATATTGTAAATCAAATTAAGATTTTAATTAAGTGGTTTTGTTTCACAATATGTTGCTCTATGACGGAACACAAAATATAGATGTATATCACAGAATCACAGATTATCAGGGATTGGAAGGGACCTCAAGAGATCATCTAGTCCAATCCTCCTGTTGGAGCAGGAAAACCTAGACCAGGTCACATAGGAACATGTCCAGGTGGGTTTTGAATGTCTCCAGAGAAGGACACTGCACAACCTCTCTGGGCAGCCTGTTCCAGTGTTCTGTCACCCTCACTATGAAAAAGATTTTTTTTATATTTCTGTAGAACTGCCTGTGTTCCAGCTTGCACCCATTGCAATATCATTGGAGGTCATGGAGAAGAGCCTAGCTCCATCCTCTTGAAACTCACCCTTTACATACTTATCAACATTAAAGAGGTCACCCTTCAGTCTCCTCCAAGCTAAAAGAGACCCAGTTCCCTCAGCCATTCCACATAAGGGAGATGCTCTAATTCCTTAATCATCTTCATGGCTCTGTGCTGGACTGTCTCAAGCAGTTCCTTTTCTCCTGAAATGAGGGCTCCAGAACTGGACACTCCAGATGTCACCAGAGCAGAGTAGAGGGGGAAGAGAACTTCTCTTGTCCTACTGACCATGNGGGGAAAGAGAACTTCTCTCGACCTACTGACCATGCCCCTTCTCATAGACCCCAGGATGCCGTTGACCTTCTTGGCCACAAGGCCATATTGCTGGCTCATGTTCATGCCGCTGCCCACCAGGACCCCCAAGTCCCTTTCCCCTACATTGCTCTCTAATATAAATACATGTAATTCCTTGCTTTGTAGAATATATACAACTAGCTGAACATAAGGCTAATTCAGATTTGAGCAATGTAAATCACACAATGAAAACCTGAACAAAAATCGTTATTAACATTCTATGTCAATTTAGAAAAATATTTAAGAACAAGCATAATTTACTTAAATGTTAAAAGGAGTTAAAAAAATTTATAGCTGAAAATGGGTTGAAAGAGTTGGAGTTATTCAGCTTGGAGAAGACTCCAAGGAGACCTTATAGCAGCCTACTAGTACCTAAAGGGAGTCTACATCAATGATGAGAAAGGACATTTTTTCAGGGAGTGTAGTGGTAGGACAAGGGGTAATGGTTTTAAACTGAAAGCTAATAGGTTTAGATTAGATACTAGTGAGAAATTCTTTACTCTGAGAGTGGTGAGGCACTGGGACAAGTTGCCCAGCGAAGTTGTGGATGGATGCCCATACTCAAGGCTAGGCTGAATGGAGGTTTGAGTACAATGGTCTAAGTGGAGGATGTTTCTGCCCTTGGGGGCATTGGAATTAGATGATCTTTAAGGTCCCTTCCAACTCTAATCATTCTACGTTTCAGTGATTTGCTGTCAGTCTATGAGAACGTAAGCAATTGCAACAAACAATGATCTGTTCAGGAGTGTTTGATTTTAAGTTCACCTAGATTATACCCTTGGGATTCCCCTAGACATTTAGTGGAAATGACAGAAAATGTTGCATTTTATTTATGCCATAGTGACTGAAAATTATTTTGTCCTGATAATAGACTCACCTGGGATATTCTAAGAAGAAACTCTGTATTTCTGATACATATATAGTCTTTTTAAAAGGACATTTATATGTGTATACAATATAAGCATACAAAAATACAGTCTTTAGAGATTTTTGGCTACTTCATGACTACTTGATCTGTTTCTTGGACTCTTCTATTTGCACAACATTTTTCAGTTTAGTGATAATTTGGCTGCTGCTCAAGCATATATAAAATAAGGAACCACTTTTTGTTCACACAAAGCATTGTTTCTTGTATATTTAAGCCTTACAAATCTAAGCAAAAGCTAAGAAAGATTGCATATAGTAATGTATGACCCTCTTTCTCAAAATTCTGTGCAGTATTTTTATTATCTTCTGTTTGTTTAATCCTTTTGCCACAGTTTTCAATAGTTTTTTGCAGCTGTTTGGTTAAACTGGTTACCTTGGTAACATTTCATGACTGCTGATTACAAACATTTTCTATTTTTCATTTTTTTCTGTCCTACTAGAGGCTGTTCTTGGGAGTAGGATGTCTATTTTCATCATTGCTTTGTATGTTTTTTAGTGAGGAAAGCCTTCTTGCATGATTTTTGCATCTGCTAAGTAGTTTGCTTCATTACATTATTCAAATGATAATTATATGTTCAGAAAAATAGAGTGTGTTATTGCCAGAAGTGGTTCAGTGATCTACTGCTTCCTGATGCCTTTTAATCAACTTTTATTCTGCTCTTTCCTGTCTGGCTTTTAGTCTGTTTTTATTTTACAGCTAGTTAGATTAATATTTTACTGTAATCTATTCAATTATGTTCTAACTACCAATATATTACACTGCAATGCTAATAAAACAGAATTGACAGCATTTTGTAAATATCTTAGAATTATGAAAACCAGTTAATTCCATTTAATATTTGCTTTAACTTCTAAACCCATTTTCATAATATTCAGAGGCATTACTTGTAAGCGGTTGCAAACTATTTTCAAAGCAATACCGGAGACCAGGCTTTAGTAATGTTTGGGTGACTGAAAATATGAAGAGCTGGTTGTGGAATTAACAGCATGAAACTGATGGTGTTATAACAGTTAAATGACTTTGGTTTTGAAGTAGAACCAGTTTCTTGTCCGGTTTTGATACAGCTCTAACTTGGAGCACCTAGAATTTGAAGTATAATAATCTATCCTATTTGTTAGCTTCAGCGTTTAACGAGACACAGCACTAATAAGAAGCTTATAAATAAAAACTCTTCAAGGAATATTAGAGGCCTTTTCATTTTGAGAAATTTTGTTGCAAATAGAATTTAAGACATAGATCTGTTAAACTTTATTAATTGCTATTTTTTCTTAACACAGAATTTTAAGAAGACAATAATATGTATGTAAACTATGAATTTTTTGCAGAATGTTGGTATGAAGTAAACTGCAGTGGTGTTTTTGTTTTTTATTAATGTCACAAATGCAGTTTTATGAGTTCATCACAGGATAAAAAGTTTTCTGAAGGAGTCAGTTCTATCTAACTGGAAATGAGCAGATGTACTCTGGCATCCTTTCTGTCTTAAATGAA
Organism: Turnix velox; assembly: GCA_013400935.1. Taxonomy (NCBI): domain Eukaryota; kingdom Metazoa; phylum Chordata; class Aves; order Charadriiformes; family Turnicidae; genus Turnix; species Turnix velox. The sequence goes on along the minus strand of VZTY01034094.1, from coordinate 135,409 downwards.
AATGCAGAAAAGATGAACAGTAGAGCTGTAAACCCCTAGTAATATTGGAACAAATTTTCCTACAAATATTTGTTAACATTCAGTATTTTTCAGACAGTGCTTTTAGCAGTGAAAAAGTTGGGTTTTTTTTACTTTGCATAGCAAGTGCATCCTAAAATTCCAACTTCAGAAAATCAGTGATGATAGAAATAAATAGAAATAGAAGTTGGGGCATATAATTGCATCATTGCCTGAACAGTATATGAAATGAATCTCAAGAATTATGAGGATAAGTATTATTGAGGAAGCAAATAGAGACTGACAGGGAGACTTCAAATCTGTGCTCAGTGATGTACTTGTTCTCTTGGAAGGTTAGAAACAGACCTATGCTTGGGAGCAGGATGTGATCTTTGGCTAAGCACAGGGCAAGGAAAGAGGGAGGAAGCAGTCATTAACTCTTCCTGCCTTTGTGCTCCATAGAGTTAATGGATTTGGCACTATGTGTGCTCGGGTTGCCTCTTCTATGGAATCTGCACCTGTCTGTAACTTAATGAAAACAGAAGGAAAATAAAGAAAACTCTGAGGTTACCTAGCAAAATGTAATACAACTTTATTTTAATATGTATATAGGTTAAAATGTGTTAAAGCTTGTCTGTTTTAATATATCTTGTCAGGCTTCTCGATGCTGTTTTATGAAACAAAACAAAAATTCATATGCCTTGTAGTGCAAAGCACACATAACACATTAATGCAGGACCTCAGGCATTTAATCTAATTAGGGCTGAGCTTTAGTCAGTAATAAGTCTGTTAAGCTTTCGATTATGAAGTTATCTTTCCTTAAATAATGTTTATCCTTTGGGAAACGTCTGCCTCCCTTCTCTGCTTTTAGTCCATGAGCCAAACTGTACCATCTTTTCATGTACTCATATTCTCTCACTTTATTATGTAATGCTTTAGGGATGGAGGAGGAGAGGTTCCTTTTCCTAAAGAAGACATCAGGAGTCTGTTCTAGTATACAGCTCCTTCTGGTTTCCTTACAACCAGGGAGACGAAGCCTTTTTAAAAATAAAATTTTCTAAAACATCTATCATAAAATGACACAGGCTGCAAATTCCTCAGAATAAACTGCTGTCAAGGCCTGCAAGGCTCCCCGAGCCCTGCCTGCCCCTGCCCAGCCCTTCAGGGCTTCTCCACCTGCCTGCACACCAGGGACCCTCAGCCCCTTCCCCAGCAATGGTGCAGCAAGGCTGGTCTCCAGTTCCTCACAGCTCTTCACAAGACACAGAGGATCTCATTCATAATAGCATAGTACTGTATGGGGTTGAAGGATACAGAGAAAATATTGCTGGGTTCATCTGTGAGAATTCTTTATTTTTCCTGACAGTAAAACGTGGCAGGAATCTTCTGAGAAGCTTGTGGACTAGATAGAAAAAAAATGTTTTTCCTTAATTTAAGATGCTTTGTTGATTTGATTCCTTATATTTCTGAACCTAGAATTCAGTTTATTCTCGATTTTGTGGTTTGAAATCTGTGACAACAAAAGAACATCTTGTTTGCCCTGTTCTCATGCGTGTCAAAGTAGGTTCATTCTTAATAGTAAAAGAGATATGCACTCTGATTTGATGACTTTTTAAGAATTAAACTAAAAATAGTAATCCTTTTTATTTATTTCTTGATCTTCCTTTCCCAAATGTTTGGAAAAATAAAATTGTATTTTGTGTAAGTCTGGAATGCTGTAGACTGTCAAAATAAGTTTTACTTCAAATGGTTGCTGTTACTGCATTTATCTAAAGCATGTTCATGAAGAAAGTTCTCTTAATGCTTTGGCTTTTTTCGCCAGCTTCTTTCTTGGTTATACTGAATGTTAACTTTGAAAGGAGAGTGTTTTATTAGGTTGCCTTTACAGTTTTTACACAGGTTCAAAGGGAGACTTTACCTAGGCTTAGAAAAAGAAAAGAAACTAAGATGATTTTTAAGTAGACAGAAATCATATGTGGTTCAGGAAGTTTCTTGTGCTGAAAATAGCTTGAGGCTGGGAAAGCACTCAAGTGTTCGTGTACTTACAATATAACTATTTTCATTTAAGCATCAGTTTGTAGTGGTGGCCTTTTGCCCTACGGTTTGAGGAAATAGGCTGCTCTATATAAAGCTTTTCTATGTCGAATGTTTGCTTTAAGCTACTGAGGATTTTACACTGTGTAGGAAGAAGTGGTTGCCAGAAAAATGTAAAATGTTTAGCCTTTATTCCATTTCTCTTCACAAAATTACTATACTTGGAGTGATGCATTATTCTGCTTTCCTAAATATTTTTTGTGATCATAGGGAGTAATTTTGTGATTTTAGGGAGTAATTTTCAGTCCAGATGCATTTTTGTAACATCAAGAGGAAGAAAACTGATTAAACAATTTCCGATTAAAAGGAATCCATGAACTGCTCATAACAGTGATCAAAGGGTTGGAGCAACTGCCCTATGAGGACAGGCTGAAGGAGTTGGGGTTGTTCAGCCTGGAGAAGAGAAGGCTCAGAGGGGACCTCATAGTAACTTATCAGTACCTGAGGGGGTCCTACAGAAAGGCAGGGGAAGGAATTTTTAACATAATATCGGATGGGAGGACTAGAAACAATGGATATAAATTAGAGGGGGATAGATTTAGACTAGACATAAGAAAGAAATTCTTTACAGTAAGGGTGGTGAAATACTGGAACAGGTTGCCCAGGGAGGTTGTGGATGCCCCCCCTCTGGAGGTGTTCAAGACCAGGCTGGACAGGGCACTGAGCAGCCTGGTCTAGTGGGAGGTGTCCCTGCCTATGGCAGGGGGGTTGGAACTCGATGATCTTTAAGGTCCCTTCCAACGCAAACTATTCTATGATTCTATGTAAATAAATAAGTAGATGGGATTTTAAAATAATGACAGAGAGGTGCCTAACAATAATCAATGAATCTTTAAGCAACTAATTTCTAGAAGCTAGCAAGTTATGTCAAATGGAAGACCACTTTGTGTTTACCCAGTCACACTCTTTGCTCAAGCAACTACTCCACTGCTTGGTGCAGAATAGTGGGACACAGAGTTTTAGATACTCCAAGGAGATCCATTTTTGTTCTGTGAAAACTTTCTGATGTCATTACAGCTGCTTTTATGTTCTGGCAAGGTGCATTCCTAGAAAGGCATTTTGCTGTTTTATTCTAATCTCCTGTAGTTTGATGTTGAGCTTTGCATTGCTAGAATTTTTTATTTTGAAAAACAAAATTTTTCCAAGTAATTATCCAAAACATTTCTGTAGTCTTGGAGCAATAATAATGGAAGAGAGAAAAAATTGTAACTTTAAATCCCGTATCTATAGTTGAGCATGTTGTAGGACATATGGGAACACTCTTATTTAAATATGTATTTGTAGATGTTTTGGTTTCATTTTTATCTTCTTAATGCTGAAGAAGAAAATATAATCTATACAAGAATCTGAATAGATTTAAAAATAGCTAAATTTTCTTGTAATTTAAGTGTGTAGCATTTTCCCAGTTCAATAAAGTACAGGATTGACTCATGTAGATAAAGAGAGTTACCAAGGTGAAATTTTCATGCAAATAATATTGCTACATATGACTTACTTCAGAGAGTGGATGACTGACTTAATAGCGGGTCTGTTACCTTTATCCTGCTGCTTTAGAAACAGTTTTCTTTTCCTTGATTAATCTGCTGGAGAGTACTGAGGTTCTAGAAGAGATAGTTCATTATGAAAATTGCCTCATAAGAGTCAATTAGAAAAAGATTTAAAGAGCTTTTTTCCTCTAATGCTCCATTTAGGCAATAAACATCTTATAATCATGTTAAGGAAAAGAATATAGTTGGTCATAAAAATAATGTGCAGGCTTGCAAGTGTGATCCTGTGAAAACCTGGTATTAGGTTATAGAAGAGGTTTTGTAGGAATATTTGTTATTCTCAGAGATCACTGGACATTTTAATAGCATTGACAATGATTATTAAAATTATACTTTCCTGACAAAGTATCAAAATAAAATTAAGCTTATTCAACGTTATCCTCATAGTTTGCTCTCAAGAGGATTTGGTGGGAATAAATATGTAATTTTTTAATTTTTAAATTTTTTTTAATAAAAAGAGCAAGGTTTTAAAAATATTTCATGAAAGTAGTTGTGCCAAAAACCTGGGCTATTAATTCATTGTGTTAAATCATTACTCAAATCCATTCTCTAAGATCTTTTTTGTCAAGTTCTAGAGGACCTAATGTTAAAATAAAACAACCTTCCAAGAACCTGTCTGGCATTTCAGAAGATTTTTGCAAAAGTCTTTTTGTGGAATTAGAATCTGACAGTTCCTAGAAGCTAAGTAGCTCAGTGTTATGAGAGTATTCTGAAGGCTTGTTGAATAGCTCATTGAATTCACTTTCTAGGTATTAGGCATAAGAGGACTTTTTTCAAAATACTGCTACATTGAATGACTCTCAGTTGTGTTACGGGATCTAAATAAAGTGTCTTAAATGAAAAGAGCACCTTTTAATGGGATGGTATGTTAATGCAGCATTTTTCTGTTTAAATCTAGTCTCAGATCTGTGCTTTTTCAGTATGAGGATATTTAATTCAGTTGTAAAGGTTTGTAATATACTAAATAGACAATTGTATTATGTTACAGAAGGTAACATGAAGTTATTAGTCTGACTTAGGAAGAATTTTTTATTCTTAATTTTCATATTTCTAAGCTATGTAGGCAAAATTTATGGTTGTTGTTTCTTTCTTGTTTCCAATATCAGGCCACTGACATCTGTGATCCAAATCCTGTTATGATGCTTATTCTGTGTGTCTATCTATATGAAACTCTCCCTCACTACCTGCCCAAGAAGACTATAGAATTTACAGGTGCTTTCCATGCGACTGTTATTAAACAGGTAGTGATACTATTGAAATTAGATTTGCAGCAATACAAGGTTAAACAGTTCATGAATATATGTGTTTATGTATATATATGTTATGTATATATTTCAGCAAAGAATGAATAACTTTTTATACAACTTGGTTTCTGTATATATAAACTGAATGTATTTTCATTTTATTCTTGTCAGGCTTGGGATCATGTCTTCTATTGTTTTTTCTCCTATGCTTATGAGCACAGAAAAAGTCTACAAATCTGACAAATCTCAGATCAAAGACATTAACAGTCATAGGACTGCAGTATACACTGCAAAGAGTGCTCAGAAAAATTGAAGTTGAGTGGTCTGTAAGAAGTCTACACTTTTTTCTTTAGGAAGAAAAGATTATCTACGTAGTTATTTGAAGTACTTGCGTTTTGATATCATTAGTCTGTATTTTGGAATTTAGCTGCAGAATGTACCTTATGCTCTAAAAATTCAATGTAAACAGGCTGATTTTGTTGTTGTTGTAATAGGTGCGTCTGAAAAACCCAAGTGGTAAAACTTTGGTGTACAATGCTACTCTTGTAGGAAGAGATGCTGATGATTTCTCCTTACCTAAGGGAAACACTGTAACCATTCCTGCTAAGTAAGTAATGGGGTTTTCTAGTATTAGTAATAAGTTTAATGATATGGAAATATAGATCTAATTTGCTTGCTGTGAAACATTAGAAATTTATCAATGGGACACTTGCAGTTTTGCACAGTAGAGCTCTGAGAGCTCAATAGATGTCTTGAGATGTTGTTTGTATTAAAAAAAAAATTGTCCCAATATACTGAAAGCATTAATTTTCATTTTGCATCTGCTGTGCTTAATTTTTTTTTTTCCCAACCAAAGGTGAAATATTTCCTTTCAACTCTATTCATGTTTTTGACATAAGTGCACTGTAGCACATGAGCATGTAAAAGTTATTCCTGCAAAGATTTCAGGTTTTGTTGCTTATTCATAAATGAAGCCTAACTGGGAATTTAAGAGAACATGACACAGATTTGATGGTAGCATTAGGCTTTTCTCCCTCATTGCCCCTCCCCATTTCAGCTGCTTAGATTTTGGAAAGCTAGGATTGGTGAGGGATATAATTCTGGAAAAAAAATAGGTTGATACTCACGATACATCTCTGTCTCTTTTATTTTTGTTCACTTACTCTTTGCTGTTTCTTTGCTATCTGGCTTTGTGACTGGAAATAGGAATTTCGCTAATCTCTAAATATCAGAGGCAAGTGGGATATAGCAGTGAGTCTGGCTGTCAGTTTAGAGTTTAGACTGTAAGTCTATTTATGTTACAACTTTGCAGATAAAATGGATTAGAGATTGTACAATGCAAAGCAAGGGTCAACATAATAACCTGTGAAGAAGAAGAAAACTTTCAAATGTGTATTGTCAGATTCAAGAACTCAGGGTAAACATAGTGCTCTTTAAGGCTGATCAGCATTTCAGGCTTAAATTACTTGCCTATTGTAAATATATGCAAAAGGAAAAACAAGTAATGCCATGTTTTCAGTAGGCTGTGAGGCTGATTTGATTAAATTTTCTTTGTAATTATTTCAAATAAGAATTAACATAAAAGTGTAATCCTTGAAAATATCACGTGTTTCTTTGAAAGGTCAGTACTGTGACTGTTTTTCAATTCCCTTTTGAAAGGACCCTAAAAAACAAGACTAAAATAAATGTGTACAATTTTGTCATTAAGTTGCTTGGCATTATATACAAGCAACAAACATTTGACAGCATGCATAAAAACAAAAAGCCTGTGGAAATACCAGTCATCCACTAGTGCCCTCTGCAGAGTTTTTCATAATGTAATCTTGTAATCTTGGTCACTAAATGAAAATAGGTTCCTAGTATTTAATACCTTTCTAATATTCTGATGGATGTGGTTCAGTGGTCTGAGTGGGAGTCTTGAAGGTGCCTCGTATTTGGTGATAAGGTCATAGAAGGGTTGAGTGTAAGTGATAGTAATGTGAATAATATACTGATCAGCTAATCAGTATATTATCACCTGTGTCTTGTGGTAGGTCCATTATGGAGCCAACTGTAACTGCTTCTGAACTGGAAAACTCCTAGTTGGTCTCTTCTCACAGAGGTTGCCCTGCTTCTACCTGCTGCCTTGCCACCTACACCCATTATCTGCAGAGAATGAATATCTTTTACCCATTTGCTAAGATGAAACTGGCTTTAATTGCAAACAGCTGAATATCAGGGAAATCTTCTTGAATGCCTGCTTTGCTCTGGCTTTTGGGATGCATCAGAGGATTCTCAGTGTAGTTGAGAGTCAGATCTTGCATATAATGTAATTAATCTTTAATTAATCTGAGATTCCCACTCTCCAGGGCATTACACTGTGCTGTAGAGACTTGCAATAATACAAAGGTCTCTAAGCTCTCTTGTGTGGTGTAGACATGCCTATAAGTTACTCAATTTGGATATCTTAAAGAGAATTATGAATAGGACTTGAACAGAATTTAAAACAGCATTCTGAGGAAGAGACCTATTTAACTACAGATTTTACAGGACAAAACTTTTTATAAGAGCAACAGTTAGAAATTGGAATTGTAAAAAAATCAACTAGGAAGTACCAAAGGTGATTAGCTCTTGATGGAGAGAGTCTCTGAATGACCAAGTCCTTAATGATAGTGGTTTTGCAAATCGCAGAAAACTGAAGAAAATACAGGAAGTGACCCCAGAAATTTACTTAATCCAGTCTTCACAAAGTTATTTAATCCAGCCTTATGCCTTGGATAGTATGGAGGACTTTCTCAGAAAAACAGTAGTTATCTGAAATAACTGAAGGAAAACTGGATCACATATAATAGTCTGCAATGTGTAACTACTTCAGATTCTGTTACCTAATTTCTTTTGGCCTTAAATTTGGAATATTTGATCCCTCCAAAACACTTGTCTTTTTCTACACCAAAGTATAACAAATGAAGGAGTAAGAATTTGATTGCATTTTTGAAGGCTGGTATGAGCTAAACTGATAAAGAAATTAAGAATCTTTAACCCATACAATGCATCCATCAAAGTGAGTATGGATTGAGTCAGTTATAATGGTAGAATAAAAAAGATTCTACAACAGTGAGCTGAATTTTCCCCGACTTTACATATGACTGCAACACAGATGAACAGAGAAAAATGCTAAGCAACTTTGTCTTTTCTGCTGCTGGATTTGCATTGAAGGCAACAGTTGAATCAACAAATCTGATTGCTCTGCTCCTGCATGAGCCAGAGGGCAGAGGGTTGGCAGAACATTCCAGACACTCTGTTTCCTTGTCATTCCTATTTGTGACAGGAGCAGAGCTGACTGCTTAAAACTTGGTCCTTAAAGTTTCTTTAAGATTCTTAGGCAGTATACTTCTCTGCAATTCTGCGGTCCCAGCATGCATTTTCCAGGACATTTTGAATGGCAGGGTGACTTAGGAGCCTCGCACTCTGGGGTCTTAGCAGCTCTTCACTGTCAAAAATGGTGATGCCTGGGGGCTCTGCAGTAGGAGTTTTCAGAGACAAGTTTTCAGAATTTCCAGGACTGACTTCTGCTGTCTTTGAACTGCCAGTCTTTGTCCTTACAAACTGGAGTGACTTACAATATCAGAAAACTTCCTTGCTTTCCAGTTGTCACAGAACCTGGAGAACTCCATCAGTGAGTTCCAACATAGTAAGAAGTAGTGTTTCCTTCTGTCTTTTCATCCTTCTTTCCTGTCTCCTTGTTTCCTCATAAGTCTGTAGAAAGGATCTTTGTTAGTAACAGAAAAGTTAAATCAGTCTTGATCTTGCTCTTGTTGGACTCCTTTATGATCTCCCATGGGTTTATATTGCAGGACTAGAGTTAATAGATGCTGACTCAAGCCATTTAGGTTGATCTTGTTTATAGTAGATATCACTTAGACTTACCTATTGCTTTATTATTTTCAATTATTTTACTAGTCATGGTATGGATTCAAGGATTCTTTTATTATCCGGATCTCCCACAATTTTTTTCAGATGTTGGTGTGCTGTTTATCACTATTCAGTTCTCAGTTCCCGAAACAGTTTTACAAAGAAATGTTATGTTTATAGATTTTTTTTTCCCTGATCAATCATAAGAATGAGGTAAAGAAAATTTCTTTGACAGCAGCTTTCATCCAGGCACAAACACTGCCACTACCATCAAAATAAGTTTATAGAACTTCGGCCATCATTGTGATTGCTCAACTTATGTAAAGAGCTGTCTGCATTAAGTTTGCTTGAAAAAGTAGCTAACTTATAAAAGTTATGAATCAAATGTAAACTAATGTAGTTCTATTGAAGACACATTATGTTGATTAATATGACAAGTCTTCTGCTTGTGTAGGAACATATACATACAATAAGTAGCAGGCAGATTTCACAAATCACACTTAGTTGATTGCCTTTGTCTTAGACTTGTCAGCTGGCAGAAGACCAATAAATCACACATGATTTCCCTTTGCCCTCTGTTTAGTTCTTTTCTGTCAACCTAAATGGTTCATATTAATTGTTCAAGGTGGAAGGCTGATTTGAGTTGAGGAAAAAAAACTCTGACTTAGGTATCTGCTATTTCTTACACAAAGTCAGCTAGTCAATCAGCAGTTTATAAATCTAACCTTTGCCTGCATTTTAAGAATTCCTTTGAAATATTATCAGCTTGAGTAAAATAAAGAATGTCAAGATTTTACTATAAGTTAATTTATTTGTGACACCTTTTTCACATAGCGTGTTTGGAGTTGAATTTTAAAATTTTTTTAGGTGCATAGAATGACAGTATAATGAAAGTATAAACCTTTCATCTGACTTTTTGGTATGTGTTTTGAGATATATATCAAAATCCAAAAATACAGGTCTTCTTAATCTGAGCTCTCATTCCATGTGATCTGCCCTTCTCCATTTTTCCACTGGAGACTTCAAGACTTCAGTTTTTGCTTGTATGACAAAACTTTTTTATTTATCATCTCTTAACTACTCAGCTTTCCTAAGTATTCTGAAGGTATTTTTTACTAATTTGTTTCTTAGTTTTCAACAATGATTTGATTAAAACAAAGATCTACCTCATAATGTGCATAACTGTGAATCTGACTGTTTAGGTCATAAGAACCCATTCAAATAGTATAGTGTAAAATAATTCAGTTCTTAACTTGGCATAATACTGTAAGGTAAGGAAGCTTCCTGTGCTAGTGCATGGTAAGAAAAATTAAGCTATATCTTTAGGTCATAAAAAAGCAATAAGGACTATTGTTCTTTTTCTGCCTTAATAATTCTTTTATTAGGACAGTTTAGGTAGAATTCTACTACAATGAAGTATTTTGGATGAAATAAATTACTTTCTTTCCAGCCATCTTAAAAATATATTAAAATGTGAGTTACAATTTGGTACCTGTTTAAACTATTAGTGTTGTTCTTATTACTCTTGCTATTATTTTGCCTAGGAGACAAGCAAGTCTGAATGTGGAATTCACTAGTCGTTTTTTACGCCCTGCTGAAGCAGTGTTGCTACTCATCTCAAAAAGTGTGGGTGGAATAGATGGTGCCACACTGACATTTTCTCTGAAATCTGAAGTCAAGCATATTGAGCCTACTGTAAGTTTATGCATTTATTTTTAATACTGTCACAATAAATAAAGCCATTCATCTATATATTTTATAAAACAGAAGTGAACTGAAGTAATAATAAAACTTAGTTACCATCAGTATGAGCATTCTAGATATGAATTTTCAGGTTTTCAATATTAGACGAGGGATATACAAAGAAGAGCCTAGAGGAATATTTATGATGCTTAAGGATATCAGTCACATTTTGATTCTGAATAAACTTAATTTTTTTCACTGTTTGCTCTGAAAATGAGTCTAGAGCCCTCTTATCATGCTTTTGGAAACTCCATTGCAAGGATTGTTTCAGATGTTGATCTGATAACAAAAGTAGAGTTTTATTAGATGTTGCCGTGTTTATTTGTGCTTTTTAACTTCAGTCAGTCTTTATATTTGTGATGTATACCAGAAATAGTCTAAGCAGAAATAGACCTGTATATTTGTTATCAAATATTCATTCAGCAGATCTGGATAGATAATCTTCTCATCTTAAATGATACTTGTGTGATTCTCCTTTCTTTTGTATGACTTTTTATGCCACAGGACTAAATACTGATGTTAGAAAGAAAGGTGAGGGCAAATGAAGGAAATAGAGAGCGTGCAAAGATAAGGCAGTAAAGAGAAAGCTTAATCCTTGCCTCTTTGCTATAATTTTGAATAGTATTTAAAATATGGTGAATCTTAATACATATTTTAAAATAAATAGACTTTAACTGTTGTTTGCTGTCAACGAAGCATTTAGATTATGTTAATTTTGTAGCCACCAGTGGTCAAATATGTGGTTCTATTTTCATTTGTAATGTTTTCCTTTCTGTTTATGCATTATACATTAATGCATTTTTTATATTAATATAAATTTTTGTTTGTTTTCAGGATATATTAAAATGCAAATCACCATGTTATGAGCTGAATAAAGTTATACTGAAAGTTACTAATCCCTTCACAAATGGTGGCATATTCAGGTAGACAGTGTTTTAAAGACAAATCTAAAATGATAATACTGTTTTGTCATCTCTTTTCTATAGTTTTTTCTTCTCCTAAAAATGTAAAACTTTGAGGTTAAATTATAGGGGTTTACATTATAAAAATTGTTGCAAGCATTATGAAGTGAAATCTATCAATGAATAAAGATGGTGAACAGACCCTCATTGAAATCTACCTTAATTTAAACAACAAAACTGGATTTTTAATCAAATGAAGTTCAAATCATGAACTTTGCTTGCATTTTTGTATTTGGATTGAATCCAGCCAATTCCAAAGAGAAACAAACCATGTTAATTAATAGTTGCTTAATTTTTCCCCAGTCTGTTTTGTCCTGCTGTTTAAATTATTAAGCATGGAAAATAAAAATGCATGCTTTTGCCTCAGGGCTCACATCACTATCAATTAATCTAATTTTTCATTTGTATTCATTGTAGATGTAACAACTGTGGAGTTACAAATGTTGCTTCCCTTTATAGAGCTCTGTGCCCCTTTAAAATCTGTTACAATGTGACTCCACATTTTTGTAATTGGTCTATAGCACCAAAGACAAGTTCATCTTATCCTTTTATTTATAAGAACCATTTTCCATAAGATTTTTGGCTTGTTCGGTTCAATATACACATTGGATAGGCTGAAAATTAATTTTCTCTTTCATAAAGAGACTAGATTTGGTACAAATGCCTGTAACAGTATTGTTTTTACTGCTCCAGCGTTATGATCTGACATAAGTCTCTGATGTGAGAATCACATGAATTTATTTAGTTTCTGTCTTCTTTTTAAGGTCCTTGAAGTGAGACTGCCAGTAATGAATTCTGTGGATAAAGCTATGGGAGAAAATAGATTAAAGACAACAAGTTAATTTAATTTGCTATGTATCACTCAAAAGCTACTTGACAACTACTTGAAATAATCAATTTGGGCAACATTTGAACTAGTAATTTAAAATAAAAGATTCGTTGTGTCCTGCTTCCAGTATTTTGAACTATCCAATGTTCTGACAGTGGGAACATTACTTGCTAAAAACCCAGGAAATTAACCTTTTGAACCAAGAAGTAGGTCTTTTACAGAAAACTGGGCAAAAAAAATCTTAAAACTAGATGTATAATGTATTATGATTCAAGAAAAGGACAGATTAAAAGTATGAGTGCCTCCTTGACATCATCTCAAAGACATAGCAAATGTCACATAATTCCAAAAGTTACAAGGTCTGCATCCTAAACTATTCCCATATAAACTATGTATGCAATTTTTCTTAGCATTGAAATGGATTTTTTTTTCTGATATTATTTGTTATTTTAGAAAAAAAAATAGAAAGAAATTTGAAAATTGATCTAGATGTCATGATAAAACTAGAGACCATCATTATGATTACAAATCAATCTATGGTACTGATAAGTTAGTAGCTTATGATATTTCCCAATGAACCTTGAATAAGCTTCTCAATATTTTACATGCTTATTTGAACTTCAAAAATCACATAGCTTAAATTGTGGGTTTAGTTTAAAGGTATTAAAGAAAAAAGAACTAAGAGTTATGTAGTAAACATTTTTTTAAAATGTTAACTTTTCAAGTATACCCATTAGAATATTAAAAAGCTTTGCTAACCCAGAATTTTTTTTCTTCATTCTACATGTCAGAAATATGTTGTTTATGTGTACTTATCATATTCCAGGGTAATTTTGCTGGAATCCACAAGTTACTTAATACAGCCAGAGGAAGTATATGAAGCCAGACAAGTAAAGCAAGGACAAACATTCAGGTGAGTTATACATGGAAATTGATAATCATAATATATAGCTATGTGTGTACCTATAGGTTTGCACATAGAAATATTGTAGAATTTTGTAACATTTAAAAAACATTTCATTATAAACCTTTTCTCCACTGTTTATATGGTGTAAAAGATAAAAATGAGTGTAATAATGTAATTTGTAAAAAGTGTTAGAGAAACTAGTATTGAAATGTGAAGTAGTGTAGCATAGTTGACTGAAATGCTGGAGACCAGTTCAAGTTCACTATTACAGGATTAGTTCTGATTCTGGGAATGAAGAAGGGGCAACAGTAAGGTTAAATTTTTACTTATAAATGGGCAGTATATAGAAGTCTAGTTGTGCTGAAGTTTAGAATGTTACAGGTTCAGCAGGCTCTTGGAGGAGCTGGTGAGCTCTTATTCCCTCAGAATAAGAGATTGTAAGTGCAGATACATTTATAAAAGTTAATATAATTTTGTGTCCAGACATGATTGCTTAACCTATTGCAAACAGATTTTCTAACATGGGAAATCTGGAAGGAAAAGGACAGAGTTCAGAGTAAGCGTGGTAAAGGTAATGAAATGGCAAAGAACAAAAATCAAAGAATAATTGTAATCAGAATCAAAGAGAGATTCAATCAAAAAGCTATGCTTAGGAATTGCAGTCCGAAGTCTGCTGTCATTGACTTTAATTGTTAGTGAGATAATACCAATAAGCTTAGATACACAGGTGTAAATCTTTGCATGCAATGAAGATGTGGGACGTAAATCAGAACCACTGAAAGTCAAGATTGAGGAAGAAAGAATGGAAAATTTTTGAGAGCTAAGATTCATGACACCCTCTGGAATTGGCTGAACACAGATGAAGAGCTGTCACAAATACCTGAAACATTTAAAAAAATTTTCTGGATATTAAAAATTGCAATATTTTGATAACTGACAGTTTAATAACTATATTTTTCAATCGCAAGCTGAAAGTGTTAATTCTAAGTGTTTTGGAGGATAGATTTTATATCCACATATTATGACATGTATTTAAAGCTATTTCTCTAACTCTCTCTCACTTCAGCTGTGTTCTCTAATAATTTATGCCTAAAGCACTATTTATATTCATCAGCTAGAATAGTATAGTAGCTAAAAAAAACCCCAACAGAATTAAGAAGTCACTTTACAGAGAAGAAACCAATGTGTGACCAATCAGGTTCTTTTCATAGAAGGAGGGTCTAGCTTTGAAAATATACCATCAGCTGCCCTCAAAATACATATGAAAAATACTCCAGCCCAGAGATACTGTCAAGAGAGGATAATATACATACCAAAACGCTATTACATAGACATGTTAGATGAACACAATCAATGCCATTCTGTTCCTCAGTTGTTTTGTGAGTTGCACTGATTGTCAGTGTCCTCTGTGTGTAATGCACTTACAGCTAATTCACACTTACCAGGAGTGCTGCAATCAGTAAAACTCCAGTGAATAGTAATTAATAGTTTTGAAATGCACAACAAACATCAGTACAATGATTTTAATTCAAAATCTGTAGATGTGTTTAGCAGAGCTTGTATCCATGGGGAAATAGCTGTGCTTGTTTAATGTTATTCATGCTAGAAAAAGGAATCTGGCCATAACTATCAGTGACTCTGATAACATCTCCAGACTTTCAGCCTATTAAATGAATGCTGGACGTCTTTGATTGGTTGTTAATTGTGATCATATTTTTTTGCCAAAAAAGACATTTAGACTTTTCTCAATTTAATTGACAGTGTGATGTAAGAAAGAATTAGTGTTCATATCTTCTATGCTATCAATTCTAAAGGGCAAGATAGCATTTAGAACCCAAATGCCATTAACATATGCCAGTGCAAAGGGCTATATCTTCAATTTAAACAAGAGAAGAAATAAACTGGAAAACTATGTAACTCTTGTTGAAATTCTTTGAGGAAAGAACACTCATTTCATAAAACTACTGCTCAAATCCTCTTATAAAAAAAGATAAAATAATAGAGCCATAGTGGCCACTCCATCAGGGTTTATGGATCTTACTAGTGTGTTGTACTTAGAGGTATTCAAAGCTTTTGAATCAGAAAAGGATTTTTCACTGTATGATGCATATTTCAGCTTCATTTATCCCTAGGAAGAAAACCAGTCTAGTAAGTGTAATCTTAGTTATACATATAGGCTTCAGTCTTACTGAAAATGATTTGGAGGCATCTTAAAACTTTAGAAATCTCCAGTGCTGGTTTTGTGTAATTTTAGATCTTTCTGCTGTCAGTGCCATTTACGAGTTATTTCTAAGGATTTTTTTTTTAATTGCAACATAAAAAGTTCATAAATTGTGTTGAAAAATTAGTATATGTACAATTTTTAACATGAGAAAGATTATACCTGCAATAATTTTTATTCTTTTAATGAATACAGAAAATGCCTTCTGCTGTAGGAGGACATTGCATTGAGTGCTCCATAAGCATAAAACTACCATAAAATTGGTGTTTATGCTCTAAGTAATCATGTCAACATGATTGATGTAATTTCCATGCTTTTATCCTAACAACTTAATCCTCCATGCAGGTCCAAGCAGGTCTTCTCAGTCTCATAGCCTCTTCTGTGTTCTCTTGCTATGCCCCTAAATGTGTCAGATACCACTTTAAACCTCACTGTAACAAACTTAACCTGACAGACAGCCCTCTCACCTACCAGCTTTCCCCTCTGGCAGTATCAAGGCATCCAAAATAGTGTCATTCATACCAAAGAGGAGACTTACCTTTTAGTCACTGTGATATAGGCTCTCTGTACTAGAAAAATATCCCATTCTGAAGTTAGAGCCCAGGGAAATTATACTCTTGCTGAGACAGCATGCTGCCTAATGTAAAAAAAAGATCAAGCAGTTGCCTGTGTCTCAAGCATGGTGTCATTCAGTGATTGCGAACAAAACCTCTTTGTCCATGGGGAGCTGAGTAATGTTTTGTGATTGTTGTAGTAGTTTTTCTTTCAGCTAGCATAGTTTTAAGTATGCTGTGATACATGTGCTAGGATCTTTTCTAGTTATGCAGTTTTCCATACTTTTAGAAGCTCTTGACACTTCAGCTTTTATCCTTGGCTTACATCTGTGTGCCAGCATGGTCTACTCCCTCTGGGAGAAGGAGAAGCAGGTGGAGAGATCCATGCTGGATGGCCGATGAATTCTAATCTAAAAATTCTGCATAAGTAGTTTTCAGTCATGTTGGCATTTTGACTGATGTTCATTAAAAAAAAAAAAAGCATTGAATGGCAGTAAAAGTTCGGGGCTACATTTAATAATGACTTTTACTTCATAGAAAAGACTCTGTTACACTTGTATATCTATGATGATGAGATGGTGATGCATTTGGATTATCTATGTTGACTGCATGATTTTGTGTTTTGGCATCCCTCATAACATGGTAAACTCAGTCTCTTTGTGGACATGTAACTAGTGACTCGGAGGTGGCATCTGCTAAACTGTTTGTCACTGTGCAGATTTGTGTAAGTAATTTGTAGTACAGGTTTGAACCAGTTAGATCAAATGAATTGACGAGAAAGAATTGGAGGTATTCACACAGGTATTTTAATCTGTCTCAACCAGGTCATCATACCAAGCAACTGAGAGATACCCCTCTTAAATCAACTCTCACCTGGATCTTACAGAACTTGTTGATTTAGTGCACAGCAGGATAGCCTTGCTTTGGAAGAAGCAACTATAGTTTGCTGAAACATAATGAGAAGCAGGTTGTGAAGCTTGGACACTGTTCCCACTGTTAAGCTGAATCACTTCTAATACCTGAGTTATTAGAGACCTGATCCATGGTGTGATATGATGTGCTTAGTTCTGACATGTAGATGCTAATCCTTTCCTGTTGTGTCTACAGACAACATGCATAAGCTTAATAGTCGAGCTTGTTTTGGGTACGTCAGCAGTGATATTTTTCGTAGGATAGGCTTCAGTGTTAATATAGAAAAGAATGATTGCTGTATAAGATACAATAGAACACTACTTTGGTCCTAATACCATAGAATTATAAATTGTTTGGGTTGAAAGGAATGTTTAAAGATTATCCAGTTTCGATCCCCCTGACCCATCTGCTGCTGGATAAGGTTGCTCAATTCTGTTCCTACCTGACCTTGAACACTTCTAGTAGTGGTGCATCCACAGCTTCTCTGGATAACCTGTTTCAATGGCTCACTATCTTCATAATCAAGACTTTCTTCCTGACAACCTAATCTAAATCTACTCTGTTTTAGTTCAAAGCTCTTAGCCCTTCTCTGTCACTATAAGCCCTGGTAAAAAGTCTCTCTCCACCTCATAAATCTTTTTTATGTACTGAAAGAACAGCATAAGGTCTTCCTGGAGCTTTCTTTTCACCAGACTGAACAGGCCAAACTATCTCAGCCTTTGTTCATAGGAAAGGTGTTCAGATCACTGGACCTACTCCAACAAGTTCATGTCTTTGTTATGCTGGGGCCCCCCTGAACTGAATGCAGTACAGTACTCCAGGTGGTGGATTTTCAGAGCAGTGCAGAGGATCAGAATCACCTTCTTGACCTGTTGGTCATGCTTCTTTTGATGCAGTTGAAGATACAGTTGGTATTCTGGGCTGCAAGCACACATTGCCAGCTCATTTCTAGTTTTTCATCCACCAGTATCCCCAAATCCTTTCCTCAGGGCTTCTCTCAATCCCTTTGTTCCCCATTTTATATTGATACTGGGAACTACCCTGATCTGAGTGCAGCAAGATGACTACGTAGACTTACTTCAATGGCCAGTGTTAAACTGTTCTGCCTAATCCATCCCCTTATTTCTCTGTGTGTTGAAAAGGCATGTATTGAGCCAGACTGAATATATAGCAATGCTTCTTACACCTTCCTGGTCTCAGCTATATTCCCTCTTTTTAAATTATTGCATGAGATGATATATCTCTTTGTCCAAAAGAATGAGACACAATGAACTTGTCTTCTATTGTCTTCTGTTTTTATTTCTCATTCCATGTGCTTATTTGCAGTTGCTTTGTGCATTGATGTGAGAATAAGTTTACAGAGAGACATGAGTTTCAATAAAATGAATTTCTTTGTCATTATGAAATTATGAAAATACAAGTTATTCAATCTGAGAAAATATGTTATACTCTGCAATTGTAATGTATTGCCATGTAATATGCTTGCTATATTTTTTTCCATGCAGTTTTTGAGCAATTTATTTTTACTATGATTATTCTGCCTTAGTCTCTTTTTTTGTAATCATGACTTGGCATCTTCATTCAAAGATAAAGCATTCAAAAAGTTGACATTGTACATAAAATCTGTATTTTATGTTTTTATTTGAAATTCTTATTTGTAAGTACAGAATAAATTGTATTTTGTGCTCGCATACCTCAGAGATAATTTTCTTTTCTGAAAAATGGCCTTTAAGTATAGATATTAAAATGAATCTCCAGGGTAACATATTCTGAGAATTTTACAAGCTCATTTATTTAAGGTTGTGATTTTTTTCTTAGTCTAGCAAGATTAACTATTAGTTTTAAGAGAGACCAAATAACTGTCAGATACTGCCTGCAATAATTGTTTGCTGTAAGCTGGTTCATCAAATTTTACTGCTGAAGGAGAATGACATTTAGTGTAAGTAGTAATAAACCTGAGTATAGAGATGAAAGTCGTAGTATTTTTTTCAGGTACATTACAGTGTAGTTTTCACCACCTATGAGCTCTGTTTGTTGTAAATTAAACCAAAACTCTAATTCCATAAGTGTAACAGCACAGTCTTAACTCCTGTCAGCACTGATAGAAATTATTTTTGAAGAAAGATTGAAAAAACTGTAATGTAACATCAAGGAAATATGATTATAAGAAGCACAGTTTGCGTCAGAGAGATGAGAATAAGCAAAGATTTATTTATAAGTTGTTTTTTTTGTTGTTTTTTAGTCTTAAAGTGTATCTGCTCTTTTCAGTTATTTTCACACATACATGGAAAGCCATATTGCACATGAACAGAGTTAAGATGTTTAGGTTAAAGTTCATCCCCTTCACTCCTTCCTGAGACAAATCCTTGATTGCATTATGTTCCTTGTGAATGATAAACTGCACTGATAGTGAATATAGATTATACCCATAGCCTTAGTGTAAAAAACAAATAGAGGGACAAGGTTATTCAGAGTGTTTCTCTTCCTATCTTTTTAGAGCTATAACCTTGTAGAAATTAACATTGAATGTGAGCTAAATTAACTAAAAGATAATTTGTTAGTGGAAATTGCTTTAAAAGCTTCTCTTACAATACTTGATGCTTTCTAGCAAGATCATGAACTAAATGTATCATAGGGATTTTACATTTCTAATCCCTCATCACCTCATATAAATTCACAATACTTAATCAAGAGCCAAGAGTAAAATTAGCCTTTTTACAAAAAATCATGGACAATTATGACTTGCTTTATGTTTGTTCTGTGTGCAGGAATGTTGTTAAGCTTGTGAACAGAAATTAATTTCTGGGTTTTTTGATCTTGTATAATCATTAAAGGATGAGGACAGATATACTTACAGAAACTCTTGCAAGTGTATTTCTGTAAGAAGCAGCACTCTAAAGTAAGCACTGGAGTAAAAACAATCAGTACTGAATTTAGTTTGCAAGCATTTATATATAATTCTACATAGCAGTTTTTGAGGGGGAAATTGGAAAGGCTTAAAGAAAGACAAGGGAGAGCATCAGAGGAGTGCAAGAACTTGCTAGTTTGTGATGTACCAGGTGACAATTCTTCTTTGCCTGTCACCATAGAATATTGAAATGATAAAGAGAATTCAGACCCAGTTTCCCAGAAAATTCTGGGAGTAGGGAGGCATAGTTTTGACTGAAAATATATATTTTTTAAAACACAAAATTTTGCTTATGTGAGTACTATGGAGATATTAGACAGGTTAATTGAAGGGACCATGTTCAGGCTCTGCTATAAATATGACTACTGTCTTTGGTGGAAGAAGTGATGTTTCATGTGTTTCTAGGTACAGGGATCCAAAATGTGAGGGAGGGGCTCTTGAAAATTGTTGGTTTTCTAATATTTATTCAGAAAAAGGGAAAAGAGGCTATTTACTACTAACAGAAATATATTAATTTAATGTATTGCCTTTTTTTTTTTTGCCTTTTAGTTCTGAAAAGAACATATTAAGTGGTAGAAACAGTGTATTGCCTGAAGATACAGATCACTGTAAGTAGCTCTGTGCAATTTCCCTTGTGTCCCTGGAGTAGAAATTGGTAGCTTTGAAGAGGAGTGAGTTATTTTTTTGTTTATGTAAGCTTTGGAAATATCAAATTAATATTTACCTTAACTGTTGAAGTTTGAATGTTGGAAAGTTCCTGTATTTGTTGGAAAAGTATGTGGTCTATGGAGAGAAATGATGGGTAATAGTTACATCTTTCTACATCTTGGTTATTGGTGCTTTTTGGGGGTGAATCACTTTTACTTAATTGGCCAGAGTTTCACATAGGTTTCCTGTGCAATATTCTCACAGCAATGTCTGCTATTTTCCTTCTGTTCTTAAGTCTGTTAAACTTCCTAGAAGGTTAGACAGCCAAGATTGAATGATCTGATTCTAAAGAATTCTGCATTAACAGAATATGCTCAGTAGATGAAAAGTACACAGTGAAAGACTTGTCAGATCTTGCTAGATTCAGCCTTAAGATTCTTTGAGTCATAACAAGAAAGGACTTTGTCAGCATAATGTTTTTGTGGAAGCATAGCAAAGAGAGCAAGCTTGCTCTCTGGTTTCTGCCCATTCTGGAGGATTTCAGGCTATAACGTAACGTAGTTACTGCCACTAAGAGCAAGACTGTATGCATAGTAGTAAAATGTACTCTTTTTTTCCCCGGCAGCTAGAGTAATTTACTTATAGGCTGTATGTCATTAAAGAGGCTTTCTTTGACAATGAGAACTCTTTTCCCCAGTTTTGTTTCAGTGTACAGAATAAGGATGCAAGTAGTTAGCAAAATGAACTTAAACCATTTTGCATGCAGTGTTTCAGCACATTTTCACAAGTGTATCTGTAAATGCTGATTACAAGTGTGCCTTCAACAGTGGATACTACAAGAGGCTATAGTTATATCCTTGTTGTAAAACTCAGGCACCTTGTTATTTTAAGACTGTGCTGTTGTACCTAAAAATCCATTTAATCTTATGTTATCAGCTGACCAATCCAGCATCCTGCATGAGTTCTTCAGTCCAGTGGAAAACCTGCTCTTGGAAGGAAGAGGTTCTGCACCCTTAGATATTCACTTTCTTCCCTTTTATCTGGAAAAACGTTACTGCACTGTCATTCTGGTTAATGAACTGGTAAGAGTAGAAACTATGTTCTGTGAGTGGTTTTCATGTGACAGCCTAATTGGGTTCTATCCTTATTCTATTCTGTTAAGATTCAGAATATGTTTGCCAATTAATAGAGAAAAGTAATATACAAATTTTTTATGCATATATTAAAATAAAATTTTTGCATGGATATACAATTATTAAGATGTGATCTATACTTGGAAAGCTTTGGAAACTAAAATGTTTTCATTTTCACTTTTAAGAATACAATATTCCTATAATTCTTGGGGAAAAATGTTGCTTGAGAAGTTTGTTGGACATTTACATAAAATTTCAGGCTTTAGCTAAGAAATTTAAATGAAAATTTGCTGTCCTTTTATCTGCACATTATTAGAATTGTATGAAATGCAGCAAGTTACTTTTCATTGTAAATAAACATAATCCTTCAAGGGATGTTATGTTGGTGGCTTTTATAGAGAACTCATCTTCAAATCAAATTATCAAGAACTGGTTTCGACCAACTGACAGAGCTTAAAATTTGAACATTTTTTCTGATGTCCCTGTAATCCTTTATGTCAGTGCTCACAATTTTATTTCTATGTCTAGTCCAACTTTTCACTCGTTTAACCTCTCTGCTGCCAATGTTTCTCAACACCCTGTTGTTTTTCTAATTTTCCTTTATGCATTGCTGATCTCAAGGCTTGCATTCTGCTTCTTCCCTAATGCTACGTCTGTGTTTCAGCTTTCCCTCTGTGCAATTACATGCATCTGCTGTTCTCTCTGCCATCCAGTCATACAAAACTAAATTAGTTATTCTTTCTCTCCTGCACATTCTCAGCTTCCATTTTCTTCACTACTATAGAGAAAGAGACTCTTGCAAGGGTTTGGTGTTTGTATGTTTGGAGTTTCCTTTTGTTATTTAGCTAGTACTTTGTCTGTGCCACTTGGCCACCTTCCTTTAAAAGGAAAACTAATGGATTGTTGCCAAAGATTGTCTGTCTAACCTATTTGAAACTATTTTTAAAGAGAGCAAACCATATGGCTGTAAGTCTTAAAGATTATACAGTTCACTTTAGTTTCTTGAGAATTAGCAGAGGGATAGTATGTCAAAGCTACTGTGAGTCAGTGAGCTCATGCCATAGCCCTACCTTATTGTCATCAGAGAACTGCCCAGAAAGAGACTGTATAAATGTCCCCATGTCAGAAGACAGACTTCTTTGAAGATGATTCAATGGAAAATCAATCCAGTATTCAGCATAATTCAAAAAGAGAAACTGCTAGGAAAGAAATAGACATCAGAATGTGAAACTTCAGCATACCTTTCTTGAGAGCTATGGTGTATATATCTTGAATATTGTGTGCAGTTCTGGTCACCTACCAAGCAATGTAATAGGGATAGAGGAGTAAAAAGAAACAGGTAGGAACAAAAGGATGTAACTGTCTATTTACAGAAACAGATATGTAAAAAAATTAATTTTCTGTAATTAAAAATGAGACTGTTAAGGGACATGACAAGTACATATGATGATGAATGTCAGAAGAAATTTAATGGAGCAATTCTTGCAGAATATGCCAAATGAACCAAATTAATTACATTTTCATATACAGTGTTACGTGTATTTGTCATAGGACACCATGTTAACTGTTAACTGTTCAAAATGTTAATGTTCACCATGTTGACTGTTAACTGTTCAAAAGAAATTAGACGAATTCATGAAGGCTAAGTCCACTTGTTTTATTCAGTGAAATATCTACCTGCAGTCTCTAGACAAGGAAGGTCCTAACCTACTACTTTCTGTGTGCAAATGTGAGAAGGATGTTGTTTTTACTTGCTATGATTTTATACTCTTTGTTTAAGCCCCTAACTTCTGTGGAGAACTTCAAATTCCTAGCAACCATATGTTATTGCAAAATATCAACAACAGGATTAGATAAATAGCTATAAGTAGTTCAACAGCTATTGTACTAACTACTTTTGTTAACTGTAAACAAATGATGATTCTATTCTGTTTTCAACTAATGGAAAAATTTTGAGCATTCAAACTGTGAGGATGCCAGCTAAAATCTTGTAATACGGTGACATCCCCTCTCTGTTATGAAGCACCAGAAAGAAAACAAGATTTGCGTTCTATGGAGAACAAAGCAAGAGGATAATAGGGAAGTTTTTTCCTACTTATGAACCTATTTATGTCAGCAATAACAAGAAAAGTAACTGATAGCAAAATGGCATCCTAGCAACTAGCACCTTCATGAAATTACTTATATTTGCTGTGAGCTTGTTAATGGTCTTCATGGAGCCAAGATACTGTGTCAAACAGGAATAATCCCAATTTAAATTGGTTCCCAGGAGGGACTATTAGTTTGTGTTTGGGAAATCAATTTTGCTTCAGGTTCTTTAATCTTTGTTGAGGAAGCCTTGTCTGAACTCTTGAATCAAGGAAGGGGAAAAAATGCCATCAAGATTGAATATGATTCTTTTTGCTGGGTCAGATATGGCAATGTTTTCACCCTTAACAAAAATAGCTAATGAAATGATGAAATGATAAATAAAAGTAAAATGAAAAACAGCCTTGTCTTTTGTTATTGACCAATATTAAAGGGAAAGCATTGCATGGTTGACAGATGCACTAAATTGTATAAAAATGTATTCCCTTCATATCTGTAAATAAGAATGTAAGACAGAATATGTATTTTTAGGGCTGAGTTTTACAGAGCATAGTTTATGGAAAAAAAGAGATGACCCTCTGTGCAAGCTATTCCAGTTGTTACAGCAATGTTTGATCCTTTACCTTACAATCAGTATAAGCTAAAAAAAATTTTGTATAAACCAAAAGAAGTTACTAAAAAGTGGTAACTTATCTATTAAATCTCATGCCTTGTTCAAACAGATTTACTGAGGTATGTTTTAGTTTTGGGATGTGATTGTTCCTTTTGTTATTACTCTGATTATGATCTTTATAAGTTTTTGAGAGTTTTTTTTAAAAAAAATACCTTTCTGTCTTTCATTAGCACCTTATTATTATGTTTCATCTATGATTCAAGGTTATTTCCCTGCTAATGGATTTACCCTTTCCTGTATGAGAAATTACTACCCTCCCCTTTGTTCTATGCCTTGCTTATGTTTACTTTTAATCTTCTGTAGGTATTAATTTATTTTTGATGAAATAATTAAGATTTGCTAACTTAATTTCTTCTTAGCTGGGAATTTGTGCATGGTGCTAATCTGCCTTGACTTCTTCTCTTTTTTACTGATAGAGAAATAAATGCTAGTAGCTCAAAATGACTGTGAATTTTTTTAAAAAAAATTCATAACATTGAAGAGCAATGCTGTAAGCTCATGTATATGTATAAATTCTGTACTATGAACAATAATTAGAATTCACTTTATTGCTCTATTTGTGGGTCAGGGAATTTATGGTTCAGGTAAATTATTTCAAGAGCTGGAAAGGAATCAACTCACTGAAATTTCTTGACTTGCCAGATTTAATATCCTCAATTAAAGTCACTTTATTATTAAAGTTACTCTATTACTATAGGGTTTGAAACTGTCATTTAATTTAAATATGTTTAAGCATAGTTTTAGAATAGTGAGTCTCCTGAATATGTAACTTATTTCACAAGTCGGATCTTAAGTGCTACTAGCATGTGTTTTACTTTTAAAATTTTGTATTCTGCTCTGCAGAAAGAGTTGCTTTCTAAATTTTCCTGTTCCTGTGTTTCAGATTGGAGAATTTGTATACCTGATAGAGGGAACAGGTGATATACCTTTGCCTTCAGAATTGCTTCCAATGCACAGTCCAAATGTTTTGCACGTCAGCAGTGTATTAGAAGGTAATTTAAATAAAAGGGGGAAGAGTAAGATAGAGCAAATAATCCTCCATCGCAAATATTTTTTAGTTTCCAGACATTTTTGTTAAAATTGGTTAAACTGAATAAAAGTGGTTGTTTGTAGTGAAGTGCAAGAAAGATATTATAAGGTAATTATCAGATAATTCTTTTAATGTTGTCCAGTATGTTCTCTTCAGAGCAGCAGCTGGTTGTTAGCTATCTTCTTCAACTTTTCTGTATTGTTTTTTAAAAAAATCTACAAAATATTTTTTTATCAGTTCACTTCTACTTCAGGGTATAGGGTGTAGACAGATGAACCAGGACAAATCGCCTTTACCAAAAATCTTTGTAGTTTTATAACATATGAGTTTTGTATAATGTATTGTGATTCTTCAGGGAATCCAGTAATTCAGTCTTGAAATGGGCAGTAATAATGGACAGTCAGTCCTTTTTCAAAATCTTAGCTATTATTTGAAACAATTGCTGGTGGCTTCTTTTAGAGGGGGTGCAACATCATACAGTGTAGGTACCAGAAAAGCTTTTATCAGAATTTTCCTTACCACCATAATAATAGTAATAATAGTAACACTGCAGACTATACTTTTTTAATTAACCAAATTAATTGGTTTGTATTTGTCTGTGTTAATTTTTATTTTCCTATTATTATTAAGAATAAAAAAATATTACTGGACCTAATAGCATGTACTAGAGTAAGCATGTCTCTAAATATCTAAGGAACTTTGTATCCTGGCTTTCCTTTGGAGATTAGAAATTTTAAATACTCTATGCAATTACATTAGCAGCTGACAAACATAGGATTTTGTTTATTTTTACAGGTTCAGTAGAGCCAGTTTTGTATTTGAAGTGTGGTTTAACTCAGATTCTTGAAGAAAATCTGAGGATTCCATTGATAAATGAATCAAGAGAGAAGGCTCTGGCCATTGCTGCACAACAGCAGATGTCAACTATTGAGTACAAAAGAAGGAAGATCACAGGGACCCTGCAAAGCAGTAGTGTTCGTGTTGCAACTGTATTGTTAGGTCTGTCCAGAGTAGAGGTGAGAAACACAGTAATCTCTTGATGCAATTATTTAGTTGTTCTTGATTTTTAGGATTGATTTGTTAGTTTACTTCAGAATGTTGTTTTTTTTCCCATTCATTCTGCAATTCAACAATTACTAATCCTAGTTCCCCTCAAACATTGCTATATTTTACATGTCCATTCTGAAGCTACTGTTCAATCCATGTTATTAAGAGGCGCTTCCTTTAAGAAATATTGCGTGTGGATAAGAGCATTAACATTTTTCTTCCATAACTTTCTGAAAAGTAATTACTGATTAAAAAAACTTCTATGTTCTTTGTAATCAATATTTGTATTAATATCCTTTTTAATGCACATTTTTAATATTAAAAAATGAAAATTCTCCAACAGGACTTTTTAATTTAAAAAGAATTGAGTTTGAGAACAGAGGAAAGAGTAAGAAAGTTTTTTTTTTCTTGTCTTGTAATCAACGCAAAATAATTCTGGGAAATCGCAAATCTTCTTTCTAAGCTGTGACCTATGACTTACATCATTCTGACCTAGAGAAATTTTCCCAAGATTTCAACTTCTAGAAACAAGAAGTCCTCCCAAGGTAGTCCCCTGAACATTCAATTGATACTTTTGCACAAATTAATAGGAGAAATATTGTCTAAAAAACAGCTTTCTTCTCTTGCAGAATTCATGATCACAGAATCACAGAATATCAGGGATAGTCCAGTCCCCCTGCTGCATGATGATGACAGCCACACTCTAGGCTTTAATTTTTGTGATTAAACTTTGGTATCATTAAAAAAATAAATACATTTCAAACCAAATGGTATCAAAATTTAATAAAACTGATAGATGTGTTAACTAATGAAGAGATAGGAAGCAAGTCTGCTGAAGCAATAGGAATAAAAAAATGCAGATCTCAATTATTATAGGAAAATGGCAGATTAAGATAATCAGATTTATCCTATTTATTCTATTAGTATATACCCTATAAATATATACAAGGCATAAAACCCCAGAAACTAAGAATCTGATTGCATGCCCAATTCTGACTGTAAATATTTTAGTTGTTTTTAATGAAAAGTGTTAGGAAAGTTCTGAATTCTATATGTAAATAAACAGTTGTCACTGTCAGGGTTGGGACTGACATTATTATGAATAATTACAGATTGTGTTTGTTAATGATAAATAACAGAAAAATGCAACTTGGAAGTTTAGGTGAATATAGATAGCAAGAGAAGAAAAATTGTATCTGTAAATAAAGGAGAGAATGTGGATGAATGGATAAATTGTTTAGATTGAAGTTGTGATTGTTTGTAAATAGAGGGAAGTGAATCAAAGACAAAGGCACATAACAATATAACTAGGGTGCATTCCCCTTTGTATGTGGAGGAGAGGAAGGAAGTGAAGTGAAATTGAAATGATTACGTTTCAGGGTTTTGTTTTTTTTCCTAGAATCTAACTGGAGAGACACAAACTCTACCCAGTGTCCAGATACAGGACTCTGGCTTGATAGTCAGAGATGCCAGTGACCTCCTTATATAATTAGAGGGGCGAGGGGGTGTCCTGTTATACAATAATCTCAAGACCAAAGGGTACACTTACCGCTATGTGCAGATGTGTAATCATAGTTAAGCTGTAGAGAGCATTTACTTAGACTCCATTTTGCCTCCCTTTAAATGCATGGCTCACCTGAGCATGGCCATGAGATCTCTCTGTGTTGTATTCTGGCTGTTAGAACATTGTGCGCTTTTTTCTATTCTAGTGTCTGAATGACTAAACAGTGTGGTCTCTCTTTATCTTAATGCATCATGGTGATGAATTTTAGTTTTTGTCACTGGAAAATGAGCAGGGAGGGACCTTTTGCACTTGAAACTGTGGCATGCACTGCTTGGTTGATGTTGCAGAATCTCATCCTAAATCTGTTTAGCTCCAATCTTCAGAGTTTGTCCTCTTCGTAGTTGCCCCAGTAATCAGTAAGGATTTTGTGATCTTCCATGTGATGATGGAAAGGTTCTAAGTTTAGTTTGAACAGTTTACTTTTTTTAAACATAAGTGGGTTTTTTTTGAGAGAGAGAATCACAGTGTCCTTGAAGAGAGAAAATACTGTCATTAAAAAGTTACATTAGGTATGTTTGAATGGGAATGAACTTTTCAGAAAAGGATCTTTGGTCAGATTTCAATTTGTTGAAGTTATAACTAGGACCAATGCCTTTTATATTACATCCCTTATCTTTGATATGGGATTAAGGCAAATGGCAAAAGTGATTGATCGCTGGGATTCAGAGAGACTGAGATCATAAAATTCTTTTATTAATAAGGAATGGTTTTAGAAGTGTGACCCTTCAAGGAAGAAATGGGGCCAAATTAGGATCTGGAAAAAAGTAATATGCAAGGAAAGGGTAAGGTGCCATACCCATACATCTGCCATCCTATATATATATAAAGTGCAGATGGTAAATCTAAGAAAATACCTTGGAAAATCAGTCAGTCTTTGAAAAACATAAAGTTTCATTTGGATGCTTTATATCCCCTTCAATCCTTTTTTCAAAAGTTATTGTAAAAAAAGAAATTAATCCTGAGTACAATATGCAATTACTGTTCTGAACTGATAATATCACTTCCACACTTGGAATATCACAAACCATTCTATTGATGAAACTTGTCTTATTGGAACACAGTAGCTTCAGATCTCAAAATTGATAACAAGAATTAAAAAATAATAAATTCTGCTTAACTCTCAGTGCTCTGAAAAATTCTAAAAGGGTGAGCAGCTGCAGCATTTACTTGATATTTGTTGGTTGTTTTCTCTTTTCTTGGTAATATTAACCTTTAGCA
Source organism: Turnix velox (assembly GCA_013400935.1). Classification (NCBI taxonomy): domain Eukaryota; kingdom Metazoa; phylum Chordata; class Aves; order Charadriiformes; family Turnicidae; genus Turnix; species Turnix velox. The sequence goes on along the minus strand of VZTY01034094.1, from coordinate 106,199 downwards.
CAGGACCTGGTCACGTGTGTGTTTACAGGAACTTCTTTTCTCCTTTCAAAAACATTGAGGTCTCTCATTAAACATATTTTTATCCTCTCTGCTTTGATGAGATAACAGGAAATATTTAAGTGTTTGTAGACTGTGTGATATTAAACAGTTGCCTTTTTTCCTAACATAAATTTGAAAATGCCATAGCATGAAGAAGGTTCTTAAAATAAAGTCTTTAATTGATTTTTTTAAAGCTTGAGATATCTGTTCAAGATAATTGTAATTTAAATGTGTCCAGTGCTTCACCAAAGGTCATCTTACAATCATTCCATCAGTTAAGTCTTTCTGAAGTTTTTCAGTCATGTGGATTTTTTTTCAGTGTTGGAAGGTAGTCTAATTACCAGTCTAATTATACCTAGTAGTAGGTGTTTGTAATTGAATAAATAAAATAAATTTAATAAATAAAATTTGTAATTGAGTAAGAGGAAGATCAAATTCAGATTTAAATTGGTAAATATATAGGATGAGGGGCAATGCATTTAAACTAAGTCAGGTTTAGATTAGACATTAGAAAGAAGTTCTTCACTATGAGGGTGGTGAGACACTGGAACAGGTTGCCGGAGAGGTGGTGGAGGGCCCTTCCCTGGAGACATTCAAGGCCAGGCTTAATGAGATTCTGAGCAACTTGATCTAGTATAGGATCTCCCTGCTCACTGCAGGGGGGCTGGGCTAGATGACCTTTGTAGGTCCTTTGCAACTCTGATTCTTTGCAATTATTTTGGATTGAAACTTGCCGTTATAAGTGAGAATGGAATATCTTTTTCCCATTGCAATATCTTCTATAGTTTCGGTTCTATTAGAGAGAAATAGAGCTTGTTATCAATATAGCAACTGTCTTTTTAAGACTCATTTTGTATGTATGTGAGAGAAAGAATACTATCAGTGAACTTCCATTCTTGTATGATAAAATCTAATAAATAGTGAGTTGAGGTTTTCAACTCAAATAATTCTTGTTCTCCCTTCTGCGGAACACAAGAGGTTGAAATACAGTAATAGGACTATGTTAACATGTTGTTTTGATTTTTTTTTTTTGTCAGATATATTATTATTTGTCCTAATGTACTTCATATAGCAAGAATCTTTAATAATGAATTGTTTCTATATGTATTGTGTTAAAAAGCTATATTAACAACTAATGCTTAACAAGTTCTTAGATTCTCTATGTACTTTGTGTTTACACCATATTAACACTTTGAACGGGCAGATTAATGTTCAAAACAAAGTGATGGCAGAGAACAGTACCATTTTTTAAAACTGGCAAGGGAATGTGACTTTTTTACAGGAAAAAAAAATACAAACTACTAGTCCAAAGCAGAGCCCCAGCTTAGCTGATTTGGACTATAATTTAACCATATAACCATGGATAGTAATCCTTGAAGATGATCAAATTCGCTCCAATCCTTGCACATTGCAATATGGACTGCTATATCTGCTTCCCTGGTACTATTTAAAATCAATAGTCTTTGAGAATAGTCCTAGGACAAATGGAATAATTCCTTATTTATCTCCTCCCTAGATTTACTAGAGATAATTCATAATAGTAATGAGTTCAGATTAGCCTATAAAAAGATGTGACTAATTTCAGATTTTAAATTTATCCAACTTAAGAGTTTATTCTGAGCATTGCAATTACACTGTGTTACTGGATTGAAATGGCAAATTTGAGCAAGTAGTGTATTAAATTGTTGTATTATTTCTGTAATTCTATCTTACAAGAGTCAAATTTAGTTCATTAAGAGGTTTAGATGCCTATTTTGAACTTGTCTTTACTTACTGTGTTAATCCTTTACTAATATGTTTCAGAATGTTAATTAGTAATTCTTTTTTCCAAGAGGAGGATCTTACTTGTCTCTAAAATTCTTAGATTTCTAAAATGTGCTGTCAAAATTAAAGTATCAAAGTTAGCTCAGTTAACTATATAGTTTTCTATGCAAAATATCAAAATCCTTTTTTCTTTTTACTCTTTTTAACATTTAGAAAAATTATGAAGTAAAAGAAGAAACATCTTTCTGCATTTGACACAAGATACAATTTTCTTTTCATGTAATTTCTGCCTTTTTTTTGCCTTTCCTGAATTTTTTGCCTTCTCTTCCTGTACATGCTTGCAGAATGGCTTGTGGGTAGGAGGTAGTTTTAATGTAAATCTCAAAATGCACTTTTTCTTAAATTAATATTTCAGATGCTTGATGTCTAAAAAAATTCTACAAGTCAGTTTTTATTTAGTCGAATCTCTCAGCAATTTCAATGTAAATTGCCTAATTGCTATTTGAGTTTTAGAATTACACACTTATGCCCACCTAATTTTATATTTCTTAACCTGAAATCATTATGAGATGATTATTCATATGTACACGTTATTCCTTGACTTGCAGAGACATGCACTCTTGAAACCTCATGCATTTTCCCCAGAGCAGAAGTATGTGGATTACAGTGTAGAAGTGAGCATGCAAGAATTCTTTGTGGTTCCGGAGAAGGTCTCTATTCCAGTGTTAGCATCAAGCAGAGTTAATTTGAAAGCTCCACCAGCAAAAGACTTTTCACCTCAGAAAACAGGTAAGAGTGGTGCTAAATATGATGGAGTTTTTTCCTCTTTATCCGTGTTTCTAAGATTTTCCTTAACAGAAATAGAAAATAATCTTACTCTCCGTTCTGCTGTTGATCACTCCTCAGTCTTGTCTTGGCCATCACTACTCAGGTTCAATTTTGTGAATGGTGCTTTCCACTTGCGCTTGGTTTTCTGAAAGCACACAGCCACTGGAGACTTGCTTTAAACGTGTAATTAATTTGGTTTGTTTATATCACAGTTTCAGAACTTTTACTCATTTCTCATTTCCACTTCTCATCCTTTACAGATCTGTGTATGATTTGTGGCAATTATACCACATATCTCTTCTTGTTTGTCTACTCTTCAGTCAGCCTGAGGGAGATATCAACCAATTAGTTATACACAGTTTTCTCTCCATCCTTCATCAATGAAGAGCTGTGTGTGCATTATTATTCAGAGTGATCTTGTCAGTTTTAGTCAGGCTTTGTTGCCTCTAGTTTTACTAATGTCTTAAATTTTATACTTGAATCTTAAGTACTTTATTTTTTGCTTGGCTTTCACTTTGGTCCTGTGCTTGCTAGTTCATTCATTTGTTTTTAAAATGCTTTATTTAAGCCTATGAAGTATTCTAGGTTGCATTTCTTAAAAGGACGTAACTGGTTAAGAGCACTGGGGTTATTTAACCTATAGAAAAGGAGGCTAAGTTGAAACCTGATAGGAGGCTGTAGTGAGGTGGGAGTTAGTCTCATCCAGGGATGGGAGGTATTTAAAAGCTGTGCAGATGTAGCATTAAGGAGCATGACTTAGTGATGGACTTAGTTACATTAAACCTTGGACTTGATGATCTTAATGATCTTTTCCAATCTAAACGATTCTGTGAAAAAATTTATGGTTATATTTACCTGCTAGGGTTATCTGTACATGGTTATATTTAAGTTAATGTCCCACAAGTGTCTCATAACATCACAGATAATTTTGGGGTAAACTGCTTAAAGTTTAGCTTGCAGTTTTCTTAGCAAATCCAATAAAGGCTTGAATTATACTCAGTCCACAAATGTGAAAAATCTATAAATTTATTTCATGACTTTCTCGATCAATAGAGTCCTTCTGCATGTTCTGAAGTTCATTTCTACAATTGTCATTGGAATCAGCCATGTGCTTTCATCGTGTATTTTGTTTTTGTATTTGATGTATTTTGATGTATCCCTTGTGGATTTTTGTTCTTTTCTTGAAAAAAAAAAAAGGATTTTCATGTTCAATTTTGTCAAGTCTTTTTATTACAGATTCATTCAACTTAGATTACAGTATTTGTACTGTAAACGTTTTATGAGGTCACTGGTCATGGTTTTAGGAAGATTAAAATAGTTATAACATTATTAGAACCAAGAGTAGTCTGGTGAGTAACTACAGGAGTAGCAGCTAGTGGATGTTGTGAAATAGATTTAATATGGTTTGGAGACTGAAACATTTATTGAATGACAGGATATTTCAATTCTAGATAAAATCCTTTTCTTGTCAAGTTAAAAAATAATTCCCCATGTTTGTAATAATTGATGTAGAGGCGTACTAAAAGAAGTTATAATGATTTGTTGAGTGGTGTAGGGAACTCCTTGGACTGCAGCATAGAAGAGGGGTGTATCAGCTGGGAGAGAAAGCAGAATTTGCATGCAAAAATCTGACAAGGACATGGTAAAACCTTCATTGTGATCTTAGAATAAAGAGTGTTAACTGACCAGATGTCAGGTCATTGTTACCTAGCAACTCCTTAAATTATTTTTAAAGTTGAAATGTGAGTGATCCTATCTGAATATTTTAAAATATTAATTTATAAAAGGTCGTGGAGAAACTATGTAGCATTAAGGAAGTAGTTATTTTTCTGTTCTTCGTGCTGCTTCTTTATCCTTCAAGGGAAAATAAAGATAAAAGTAAACAATGATAAGTCAGAAACGATACTGTACTACAGTGAATGTGATCTTTCTGATACCTGTTTTTTCATTCTGGGACTCTTAAATAGTCAAATAAGTGAGCAGAAATGTCTAGATTAAACAGAGAACTAAATGGGAATTAGGTAGTGAATTTAGAGAAGTGGTAAACTAATGAACAGCTAAAAAGGGAAGCTAAGGTAACCATCTGATAGTATGAAAACAAGGATTTGATAAGTACAGAGGCAGTGCTGTCTAATTCAGTTTATTTGTTGTGTTAATGAGGAAACACAGGAATATTTACAGGTACTTCGAAAACCTAATATTGTGACAGAAGTCCCTGGGGGTGTTCCTGTGGAGAGAAGCAATGCATTGGTTTCATCTGAAAATTTTATCTGAAGAATAAGCAGTATTGAGCCACAGCGGTAGCTTTCCCTTGGGGTGGAAGCTGCTGCCTCTCTGAAGAAATGACAGTGCTTAGATTTATGAAGAAAAACAAAGGTATAAGCAAGCTAACTAAAATCAATCAGATCAGTTTCTTAAACTGTGAAAGCAGGAATGGTGTCCAGTCAATATTTTGAGAACTCTACCAACAAGGAATTAGAAGCTTAAAATCAATGACACACAAGATATTTTCTTGCAAAATAGATTTTGTTGATGAAGCAACAACCTTATTACATTTTCAGAACTATTACAGATCTAATACATACATAAAATACAATCTGTTTACCTTGCTTCCAACATGGCATTTTGATGAAAATCCAAACAGCATACTTGTAAAGAGCTAAACTAATTCTTTTGCCAAAATGAAAAACTTTTCTTATTACTTTGTTGCTGGAGAACATTAAAAAGTCAGCACTCAGGACTTGCTGGACAATGTTAACCGATTTTCATAATTAATTTAGAAGATTAAAAAAAGTCTTTGAGTTAGCAGTGACCCAGATTTTGTTAAAGAGTGGTTAGTTGGTATTGCTTCATGGGTGCTAACTATGAAGTGGTTAAACTATGAAGTGGTTAACTATGAAGTGGAAAAAAACCATGGGTGTTTTTGTGCAATTAAATACATACAGAGTTTGTATGCTAAACTAGATAAGAGCCTGGCTTTGGAAAACAGTTGTTATGTGAAAAGGACTGACAGTGACACAAAATTATTATCTCAATGTGCGTCCTTTTGTAATGCTAAGAGGAGATCTACAAAGAAATTACAAGCATGGAGCTCAGTAAGAAATAGGGAGATGATCGTTTTCGCAGTACACAGTATTGTCAGATGAAGTGATATGGAGCCTTATGTCTGTAACAAGTTTATGGAAATTCTGAAAGAATTTGAAAAGAAGACAAATGAAAAAATATTCCAGTGCTAGAAAATAAAGAATGAGAACAACCCTGCAATCACTTGGAATTATATATGCCTATCAAGCAGTTCAAACACAGCCTCTAGAATGTATCAGTATTATGTGATCTAAGGAGTCTACTTACTGCAAGCAGAAGATAATTTAGTTAATCTGCCATTAGTAGAATGCTTAAGGACATAGTGTAAACCACAGCCTGGCTCTATTGAGATTATAATGGATCCTTTAGTCTCATCTGTGCATTGACCTACACCTTGGATACCCCTGTTCTCTCACAGTTCATCTCAACACCCTCACAGTAAACAATTCCTTATGAATAACTAATCCAAATCTACCCCACTTCAGTTAAAAATGTTACCCCTCATCCTATCACTAGGCTTCCACATAAATTGTCCCTCATCTTTCCTGAAGAGTCCCTTTAAGTACTGGAATGCTGCTATAAGATCTCCCAGGAACCTCCTGTTCTCCAGGCTGAACCACAGCAACTTTCTTGACCGACCTTTATAGGAAAAGTGCTCCAGCCCTTTGATTATTTTCTTTAGCCTCTTCTGGTCTTGCTCCAAAAGCTCCACATTCTTATATTGGGAGCCTCAAAGCTGGAGACTCCAAGTGGATCTCACAGGAGTGTAGCAAAGAGGCAGAATAATTTCCCTCAGTCTTCTGGCCATGCTTCTTTTGATGCAGCCCTATAACCTAGGGTAAAAGTTTTACTCATTACTATGCAGCTGTAATAAAGAGTACCTTCTTCTATAATTCATTATTATCAAATCTGTCTTTTCTATTCTGCTTTCTTTTCTTTCTCAATAAAGCTTCAACTTCTAATGTAATCAGAGAAAATTAAGAAAGGGTTGTGATAAGCTTTTCAGCAATGTAATCAGCAGGTTTAATTAAGTGTCTGTCATCCTACATGGACCTCCTTCATTATAGAACATAATTTTATGTAACCAAGTGGTTTAAGGTAATCTTGACCTATTATTTTCCTGCATTATCTCTTTTTTTTTTCTATTTATGAGGCTACCCCCTCATAAATAGTGGGAACTAGAAGACATAGAAGTATTGTGATCAGATATTTGCATGTATCATACCTGTTTATGTTGGAACGGGGAAGATTTTTTTTAATATTTAACATCTCTAGGATAGGAGTTTTTATAATTATTTTTATTGTTTATATTCTAACATAGCTGCATGTAGTCTGTCTTTGTTGATAATACAAATAATATATAGATTGTACAATATAATTGCATTCTATTTAGTTGCTTTGTTATATATAATATAATTTCATTTAGAAAAGGCCATTGATGTCATGATTATTAAATTCTGCTCTTATTTTTACTGGGAATTTGGAAAAAAAGAAACACCACACTTTAAAGTGATACCTAAAGATATTTATCATTCTCATTCCTTAGCATTGAGGATCTTACGTATTCCACTGCAAAATGTACATTTTCAGCATCAACACGGAACCCTAAACATGATTCTGTGTTAATTTGTTACCTATGAAAAACTGAGTGTACAATGTTGATCTGATCTCAACATTTTTCTTATATAGACTAAATTATAGACTATAGCTAGAAAAATGTGATGTTTTTTCAGTAATTCTGTTTCTTCTTAGTATGCCAGGGTCCATATTCTTATGAATCTTAGTCTTTTGAGGTTTTTTTCCTGAATAAAGTCTTAATCTTTTAAAGCAAAATTACATAGTCACTGTGTTTTATTCTACCTCCTTATCATGTTGTCTTTCAGAGGTCAATTCTATAATTTGATAGTCCTGTAGCAAAAATTTAATTCTATTCAGTGGTCTTAATCATCCAGAATTGTAAGGAACAATTGAGATTAAAAAATGTAAGTGATAGCATTCATTTTTTACTCTTTCTTCATAAAAAGAATTTATTTAAAATATAATTCTTTTTTAAAATGTGATTCTGAAAACTGATGATACAGATCTTTAGTTTTCCTTCTGGTTATTGAATAGCTATTTCTACTGGATATATGTTAGTAGAAAGTTGGTTTGGTCTTGCAAAAATAAAAGGGTATTTGAAGTGCCTCTTTAATGTTTCCTACATTCAATAATGAATTCAGTGGAGAATGCCTGCATTCACTACAGGTTTCTTTGTATTATGACAACATTGTGGAAAGCCTATTTCTTGTGCTATTGTGTGAATACGCTCCCTGCTGTGTTTAAGAATATTCAGAAAACATGTCAAAATATCCTTTACCCCATTCTCTCTCCATAATTGAGATTCAGAAGATTGACTGAAACATGTAGTCAGAATGAAGAATATGGATAGACAGCAAAGGCTTCAAGCTTCCATGACAAATGAAGCCTTTCAAAGACAGGATGCTTTCTTCTGGCCATGATTTTCATCCGTGAACCTGGACATCCGCTTGATGACTGTAAATGTCAAGGCTTATCTTTGTTTTTGGTACATTCTTGAGATCATTGCATTTGTGCGGCTTAGAAGACAGTGCTTGTCTAAAGCCAGTAATAGATTTTGTTTTGGCAGTGCCTGTTTCTCATCAACACTGGATCTTAAAGGAAGATACTGACTTCCCATCATTGTATTTATTTTATTGATTTATTTTTATTGATCATTGCATGCCCATTTGGAATTGTCCCATGCTGTGACTGGAAGAATGTTGTGCTGTCCTGTTGTCACTCCTTGTCTTTTCAAGGTGAAAATGCATGAAATGAATAGAGAGGTTTTATGGCTCAGTTTAAACTTGATAATCATTTATTCGCCTTCATATATTCTGTGCACCTTTAGGATAAAAAAATTATTCAAGATTTAGTACATTCTGCTATTATTTTGTAAAATACATGCTTTAAAACTTTTTAATTTAGTTGCCAATGTCATTGATTTTGTAATGCATGTATATACTTTTCCTCTCCTTGGAGTAAGAGATGGGAGAGAGCATCTCTCATCTTGTCATCAGCAAACTCAGCCCATACCACAACAGTGTTTCTAATCTTAATAATAATTACTTTTTACAATTTCATCTAGAGATTTCCTGCCATGAGAACATTTCTACAGATAAATTTGAGCAGTTGTGTAATACAAGATGCTCTGCTACCAGCATCTAAATATGTGAGTCAGTATTCTGATGTAAGAACAATAATTATTTATCAAAGTGTTAGGAAATTTATGTGTTGTAACATGACAGTAGAATAGCTTTAAGTCTTTCAATAAGAGAAAAATAACCATGTAGGAAGTTCTGTAATATGGCACTCACAAATCTGCATGTGACAGTTCACCAATATTACAGCATGCAAGTGCTTCATAAGAAGGGCTCACAGGGTTTTTAGTTTTCTTTTTTGAAACCTTTACTGTTAGTAATCTTCTGCCTTGATAGGACTTCACATATCAGTCTTACTATTAGCAGAAACCAAATAGTAGTACCCTTGGACTAGAAGTATTTTAAAGGCAACAAAATTTATGAAAGTAAAGAACTGATAGCAATTGATATGCAAAAGTATCAATACTTCATATTTTAAATTATAATAGTAACCAAATACCAACTGCTGGGTTTTTTTTAAGGATAAATATAGATACATAATGCTTCAGTAATGATAAACTCATGCAGTTCTTTAACATGGTGATAAGATTTTAATTTTGAAATGGATTTGCACCTCAGCTAGTATGTCTTGATATGCACTTACTGTATTTCATAAGCATGTATGTTCTTGAACATTTTCTAAGGCAAGCATGCACCTAGAATACTTTTAGTTATACCATATGGTTTATTTTCTTTCCTAGTTTATAAAGACAAACATAAAAAAACCTAATCAGGAAAATAAAGCTAAAACCATTTTTATTATGACAATTTGTACTATTTTGGCATTACAATTGTTCAGGGAGAAATAAAAGTCCACAATGATTTTCAATGAAAAAATGTTGTTCTACCTGACTGTCTAATTTAGATTCACTGTCAAAAGCTAAGATCAGATGTCAGTTACCTTTTAGTACAGGATTTGAAAATGCTGGCTGCCTGCTGTTACACTTGCAGAGAATATTCAGAAAGAGCCCTCTTTTTTTCATTCCTCCCCAGTGAATGGATGAAAAAGCTTTTCTGTGGAACTATGAAGACCTGTTAGAATTTTTCTGCTTCCTAAATAATGTTTCTAACAGATAATTTATTTAGATAACTATGGCTTCTTTATGACTTATATTAAGACAACTATTGTCTTACTTTTTTTCCTTTCTTTTTATAAGTTGAACTTTCTTCTCTGTTGGAAGTTTTGGTTAACCTTCTCCTTTTTGTTGGTTATTTCTTAAAGATCTTGTCTCAGACACTTCTACTTCCAGTCATGAAGAATCACTTTTGAAACTATTTATATTTGTAACTTTTGAGCAGTCATACTAAGTAAACATCACCAATTAACTTTCCTTTTTGCTGATTGTAATTGATCATAAAATTTCATTTCTTGACCAGTTCTTCAATTTGTTTTTTTTGAATGCATAAGAAACAATTATCTTGCCAAAAGGAATGCCAGACTATTGTAAATATGAAATTGGATGGGTGGGAAGACTCATCAGGTTTCTTTTATACTTTTTCTATAGGAGGCACTTCTGTTTGAAAGTGTGCATTTCATAGATGGGTCCAAATAGGTGAAGGATCACCCTAATTGCTATAATTTACAATTTCTGTTTAGTGAAAGAAAGTAAAACTCATGCAGAAATGTTTTAATGCTTCTAGTACACTGTGTTATCCTTCTTCAGTTACATGTTGTGAACTTCTCCTTTATGCTGACATGTATTTAAAATGTGTACTTTGAATTTTAAGTAAATACTTTGTTTCATTACACTGAAATAATTCTTTCAGGTTGAGAATGTAAAGGACAGTTTAGTTCCTAGCATAACTTACAAATTTGGGTCATTTTTGTGGAAGATAGCCAATGGGGATAATAACTTAGTGACAAAATAGAAAAAGAAAGTAATAATTCAAAAATTACCAGGCCATTAATCTTGTCTTTAAAAGAGAACAAACTAATTTATTTCAGATAGGGTTAAATCTGAAGTGCAATTTATAATCTTTTTGATAACATAGTAATGGTGAAAGATTAATAATGTCATTCTGTATGATTTATTTCTTGAACTTGAGCCATTTTTTGTGAAGAAAACCTTGAAAGAGTGATGTCATAAGGCAACAAGGAAGCTTCAACTTGTTGTTCATTTGCAGAGGGGTGGGAACTAAATGCATGAAGAGCACTATTTAGTGAACTAGAAAAAGCAGCATCACAGATGAGGATCGATAGCACTCTCAAAAGTCATTAGTCATCACTGAAGATATTAGAATATAGTTTGATTCCAGCTGTCATCAAAAAACAGCCCAAATTAAGGAAGAAGGCAAATTCCATCCAAATTCACCAGGCGTTCTCACTTCAGTGAGAGGCAATTTGTTTGGAGTTTTATCTGTAAAGTTCTACTGTGTCATTATGTTATCTCTGACTGTCCTCACTATCTTTTCCAACTTTTGGAGTTGATTTCTAACCTAACTATATTTTTATGGCCAGTCACTGCAGTTCCTTATGTGTCTTCCCTTCTCCTTTGGAAAGTACCCTGTGAGGGCTAGTGAATGGTTTTTAATGTTCTGAAACTGTCTGATCCTTTCTGTAAGCAAGAGCAGAGGACAAAATCTTTGCAGCAGAATTATTAGACCTGGCTATTTCCAAAGATGAACGCATTTGCATTGCTTCTTCCTTACTCCAGTGATTACTGATGGGAGTTTTTCCTGCTTCCTCTGAATTGTGCAAGTGATGCTTTTTATGTTTCTGTTCCAACTTTGACTCGGAAAATTCAGAATTTCAGTCCAAACTTGGACATAGGAAAAGTCTAATGGACATCTCTCATAACTACTAAACTTAAAAGAATTCCAGTCATTGCTGGGGCTCCTATTAGTCAAATATACTCTGATATCTCTGATATGTCTCTGATGTCTCTCATAGTAACTAATGTAGTAGTAACTTACTTAGTAGTTTGCAGTAACTACTATGGAGTTGCTACTTTTTTGATATTTACAAAAATTCATGTATGCTAAATTTTTCTACTAGATTTAGTAGTCTTTTCTATGCACCGCTTAACCAAATAGAAAATATTATTTAGATGCTCAAATGTGCCTTTTTTGAGGAAAATAAAGATTTGACTGTGCTCATATGGTAATAGTCCTAGCATTCTGCTGTTCATTTTAAACATGTGCATGTTCATTTACATGTACTACTGTGAGACGCTCCTATGGTGTATTGGAACTCTCTCAAGATTCTGTTTATGAATTCATTGTTTATTGTAAAATTTACAATGTTACATGCTTTTTTGGTTTGTTTTTAGATGGAAGTGATGCAGCTGAGCTTCCCATAAAATTCATTCCTCGGTATGCTGGTTGCTACCACTGTCAGATACTTCTGAGGTCCTCCTGCGATGTTCGTGTCTATGAGATTGAATGTATTGTGAATATAGACCATGCTGAAGCAGAGCTTGAATTTCAAACTCCAGCTTACCAGGCAGTGGTTCAGAATATTCCAATAGTAAGTTCACTTTACTAGTAGAAACTAAACGAAGATTCAGGATTTTAAAAACTGGACTCTGTGAGAGGAAGGGTGAAAGTTCTTTCAGATGCAAGAATGATAAAGTATTTCCTGAGAACTGAACTATGATTTGGTCTATGTAATGATGTAGTATTTTGATACTGAAGAATACTAGTGAGGTCATTGGTGGAAAAATTATTCAGAGATTTTGAAGGTAAAAGAGTGGGGTGAGGTTCAATCAAGTATACTTAATATCAGAATAAAGACCAAACTCTGAACACTTCATGAAATACTGAAGGTACACAAGGAATTAGTTACTTAAGCAAGAAAAAAATTGAAGAAGAAAATGTGTAAAAATTTTAAGATATTCACATATTATTTATTGAACCTTGATTTATTTGCATTATATTTATTTGCATTATTATTTTCAGTTGCATTAGCTGAAAAACTGCTGAAAATCAGAAAGGTAAGGATTTTTTCTGACATTTATAGGCAGTTTTCCATGGATAATGACCGTTATGGATCAAAGGATTACTTCTGCCTTTCATAGATGAGGTCAATCTTCTATGAATTGTCAGGGATGGTATGAGCTCTCAATGCCAATTTATTTTCTTTTTCAAATTGATGTTAACTTTTTTGCAGACTGGGTGTTTGGTCATATGATCCCTTCAAATAGCTGAAGTCTGGATAGGGTTATTTTAGTTATACTATTTTTATGCAGCACCATGCATTTATTACAAAATATCTCACTTCCTACCATAATCGAGCAGACTTATGATACATCTGGATGCAAAGCAAACATGTTTCTATAAACAGGCTTTCAAAATACCCAGGATAGGAAGCCTTTAAAATAGATTAGCCTCTTGAAAGACTGATTTCTGAGAAAATATGACTGTAAATACTCCTTTGGAGTCCTTAACTCATGAGCAGAGCTCATCCTGTACTAGTCAAAAGCCAAGTGAGAATAACATGCTCATCAGTACTATAAAGGTGTACACCAAGGTTTTTAACAGATGGAAAAAATGCAGAATTATAGCAAAAATTAAACAGCACCATAAGTATACTTTTAAATCTTTATAATAATACATACAAATAATTTGCTAATGGCATGTACATATTCTTCCAAAAAGTTCTCCCACTAATAATCTTGCTATGGATAGAATTGATATAAGTACCTCTGGCTGATAGAAATAAGGGATTTATTAATTGCTTTTTTATTTTTTAAAATGCACTGTTTCATTCTACCCAAAGGTACTCTGAGCAAGTACTTAGGGAAAATGAGTATGTTACTCTGTTTTGATTACAACTGCAAGTAAATGCTGAAATGCATGTTGAAAGCTTTAAATGAGTAACCTAATTTGCATGTTTACTTTGATTTTAGAGTAATGTGTCCAGCCAGAACTGGCAACTTGAAGCAATTGTGGAAGGACAGGGTTTTTATGGCCCTTCAATAATGGAAGTGGGTCTTGGTGAAACAGCTCTTTATCCTCTGATGTTCAAGCCTGTTGCTGAGTGCATAACTACGGTAAGAAGTGTCCAAATTGTGGAAGTGCTTAAGCAGTTACTATCACTAGGCAGCTTCTTGAGAGTCAAAAATTGAAAGATTGCTATTGAACCAAGATAAAAATCTAGACTAACTAACTTTGCAAAGTTATTAGGCACCTTTTATCCTTTTTATTTGCCTATCAACCCCTCCATTTTAATGAAATGACCAGTTTAGTCTGTAGAGTATATGAACTTTGACCATAAAAATGTACATTGTGTTTATCTTAATTTAAATGCCTATATTGAATTATGTTTAATTACCTAAGTAATAAAGTGGTTACATTGAGTGTTTCTCATTGACTGTATACATCACAAATGATTTTGTGATGAGTACCTTGTTTCATGAAACAATTAGAGAAGAAAGGTTTTGTTATTTTAATTTTCTTCCCTTTTAACAGCAGAATTTACTTAACAACTGCAAAAGTCAGTAAGAACACTTTCTTGTATGCATGCTTTGTTGCCTGCATTGAAAACTAATAGACTAAAGAAGTTAATGAGGACTTTTACAGTGCTGAAACTTTTTTTCACTTCTTTCTTTGTCATAGGGAAGGCTTATTTTGCGAAATGATGCAGCTGGTACTGAAAACATCTTTAGCCTGAAGGGAATAGGAAAGAAACCTCTGGCACAGGATCATATTGTGATGGATTGTGAAGTGGGAAAGGTTACTGAAAAATTTTTATGGGTACCGAATTATACTAAGAAAAAGTTAACATACAAGGTAATTTTTTGGTGATAATTTGACAGCTGCTTTTCTACTCAAGTGCCTATGAATTTTTTTATTAAAATAGCAAATACTGTTGTAATTATAGACATATTATTAAAATATGTATAACTATGGGAAATTATGTAAAACTATACCTTATAGTATGTGGATTTGTTTGTAGTCAGGCAGTTTCTGAGACAGTGCATGATTTTTTTCCATGTTCCACTGAAGAAGACTTATTCATTTTTTCATCTATTTCCTAAGGGGACATCACTTCTATTATAGCATTGTTTGTTTTCTAGTCTTCCCTCTCTTCCTTCAGCATTTGTTTGAAAATAATGGACAATGCCATAAGTTTTGAAAACATAAGGAGCTTGAAAATACACGGCTCCTAAAATCTTCCTAAAGTGCAGGAGTATTACAGGGAAAAGACAAAAAATATTATCCTACCAAGGGAAAGATTCAGCATGGTCTCACTATGTATCTGTTCCTAATGACCTTGCCAGTGAGCGTTTGCATTTATTGAAACAAGTAATAGCAGTTATTTTTTTTCTGTCCAGCTGTTGTTTCAGGCATGTTGGAGGAAGTTGTGAATACTTGGTGTGTTTGCAAAAGGGAAAGAGAATTTAAAGGAAGTAACAAATTAGAGTTGTTGAAGTACAATAGGTCACTGGAGAGACAGAGTAGGAGGTACTGATGTAATTGTGTTTTCAGTGGAGTGACATAAGTTATCAATTCTTAGAAAATAGATATTTTAAAACTTTTGTTAGCTTCTCTGCTCTGAAAGTTATATTTCTGTATAAATATATATATAATACATGCATACATATATAAACAGATGCGTATATATTTACATATAAATTACTATTTTTACTCTATGTATTTCATAACTTTATTTACACAAACATATTTTCTAATTTAAAAACACTATTGTGAATTATTTTCTTACCCTTTAACATATCTGCATTTAATCTGAAATTGAGAAAAATATTTCAGTGGCATTCCTCAACTTTCTTATCCATGTAGTACCCCTTGTATGCCATCAGTAGTGTAGTGTACATTAGGGCAAAAAGGATGGCTATTGCTTTTCCTAGCTGCAGGAAAGGTTCCTGAGCAATCTTGGACATTACTCAACAAAACCCATCTTTGTGACACTATTATGGTATTTAAATCTCTAGTACTCCAGATACTCTCTATACTGTTTGCTGGGAGAGCTCAATCTATGACAAAAGGTAGGAGTGCTCTAAAAGTTGTCACCATATGCAAATATATGTTTTTGAACTGTATATTTTTGAAGGGGTTTAAGTGTTGGGGTTTTTTTCATAGCTGTTTATTTTAATTTTTTTCTGCAGAATAAGGAGAGGAAAAAGATAGAACATAAATTCTAGAGGATGAAAGCTAGTTAACTAGTGCAAACTTGTGAAATAAGTGATCTTATGTTCTCATCCTTGTTACCAGTAGCAGCAAATGTTGCTTCCCACATAATAACAGATATTTATAGAGTGGGCTCACCTTATATTATAAAGAGAAATAACAAATATATAATTATCCATGATTATGTTGATTTGATTGGAATTCATACTAATTTGAAATTCTTCCTTTAATTTTTCCTACTCTCCAATTTTTCATGACTACAGGAGGACTTGTATTTGACAAACTTTGTTCTGCATAGAAAACTCCAGTTTCATGTTCCTATTTTTTGACCTATTAAAACCTCACAACAAAGTAGGAAACATTTTTTTGGGGCTATTACTGGTTTTGGCAATTATTTTTTTAACAATCTTAGCTTTTTAGATGTGAACGCATTTACATTTACAATCCATTCATACTTTTATCTCTGAAAGAAGTGAAATTATTTGAATGTTTACAAAAGAACAAAATCTTGTACCATCTCTTTTTGTGTGTTCAATATTTTTTGTTTTGATGAAAGTAAAAGACACCAAAATATTAGACTTGAGAGTAATGCGCTAAAACTATTCATTGTTTGTCTTTCTCAGAAACTGTAGTCTGATTGAACTTTGACCTCATTGAAGGTGTTCTGGGAACCAAAATCTATGGTTTGGATGGGATTTTTTTCCTGCTTATTTCATTCTATGCTGGTTCATTTGGTTGTGTGTTTTGGTTTGATTTATTTTTTTATTTTAGCGTCTGTGAAGTAATGTTTGACAGTCCAAGTATATGTGCTCTTTTTGCTCTAGAAATCTGGAATAGAAATAGCAAGGCCAGCTACTTCATGCTTGCATGCATGTAACAAATTAAATGGTGTGGACAATGTATTTTCTCTATATTAGTATTTCATGCAAATGCTGTTGCAGAACAGTTGCTGAAGTGAGGTGGACTGGTATTGTTAAGAAAAGTCATGACTACAAAATCTATGGGTGTCTGGAAATTGTGTCCTCAACAAAGCAAATTATATTAATCACTTGAAGCATTTTCCAGCATATGTCGCATAATGTTTTGTGCTATTGTAGTGAGTGAAGATCATCTGCTGTTTTTTAATTCCAAAAGTGTTAGTCACTATATTAGGATTTAGTCAGTAAATCCAGAACATGATCACCATTTTCTATAGCTATTAGAAGAAAAGGAAAAGCCTTCTCTAACTGGAATGCAAAAAAAGTTAGAAATGCAAAAAGTAAAAGGATAAAAAATACTGATTTTCCATTGTTCTTTCCATGCTGCCTGAGTACTGTCACTTACGGATAGAGTGTTGTGAAGAGGAACAAGGACTGTGATTTTTGTCTTTGTCAGTGTTTCCTTTGGGGACAGTTGCTGACAGCCCAATAGCTCCTGCTTTTAGCATCTTTCAAAGTTAAGCATAGAATCATAGAATAGTTTGGGTTGGAAGGGACCTTAAAGATGATCAAGTTCCAACCCCCCTGCCATAGGCATGGACACCTCCCACTAGATCAGACTGCCCAGTGCCAGGTCCAGCCTGGTCTTGAACACCTCCAGAGAGGGCGCGTCCACAACCTCTCTGGGCAACCTAAANTTGTCCTCCTGCAGGAGGAGCATATTATCCTTATGTTGATGATTAGGTAGAAGTTGTCTTCTTTGGTTGAGAGAGAATAGAGATAATAATAAAAAATTAATAGCTTTAGAAATATTTTTAATGGGATAATTTGTAATTTTGTTAGCTAGTGAATTACTGGTAGTGGATTGGTCGCTTGGTTGAATTTCCTTATACATACTCCATTGATGGAGTGTTGTAGAGTCTATCCACTATACAAGATAATTTCTCATGAATAAACTAGACCATATGTAGTATTTTTAAAAAACATATTTCATATAATATAATATAGCAAATAAAGCTAATAACGCTCAACCTATATCAACAATGGGTATAAAAAATGTGCTAGTAACAGATCATCATCATAATTTACAGGTATGTCCATAAACAACTTTCATTGAATGCTTAGCAATACATAATTTAGCTGAATTAATACTTGAGGTGTAAATTGCCTTTGAGGTGTAAATTTAGCTTCACTCTTCTATTTAATAACCAAATATATTAAACTGTACAGTTAATAAAATCTTATTTAATTAAAAAAGGCATTCACTCTATAGCTTCAACCAAAATAAGGGTATTACTGCAAAAATTACTAATGAAAACAAAAGTTAAGTCGGGGATCAAAGAGGGAAATAATGCTTTTTAAAAAATTCCATTAAGAACACCCTTTTCCCAGTGATTAGTCCTTTTCTAATTTCAAACATACATAGAATACTTATGTCTAGAACAGCAATCATTTTTGTATGTGGGGTTTGTCTGTGTAACCATTAAAAGGTATGAAGAGAGCTGGGGAGGGAAAAAGCGCCTTTGGAATTCAGTGGAGGTCATGTGCTTGCATCCATCAGTCTATCTTTTAAAATGCTAAGCAAAACACTTTTGGTGTCCACAAAGTTTTTCATGAAAGAGAATTTCCATAAATTCCTTGAAAAATGTGAATGTCGGATGAACTGCTGTCTACTGATTGATGTGTAAACCTTAGGGAAATACTGCCACTGTGCTCTTCAGGACAGATTCTTGGGCATATTATCACAAAACAGTCTTTCTCATGATTAACTTACTCCTGGGTCTCAAAAAATGTTACAACAAAGTTTATGAAGAATTTATGCACATATAATGTAAACCAGAGAGAACATTCCTCTCTGAAGCTGAATTAATATAAGGTTAGTGACTGCAGTGTAAGTGGATTTTACCAGCTGTAAAATTAGATTCAAATCATCCTGCAAATGTGAAGTGTTTCTGTGAAACCTAATCTGTCAGTCTGATGACAAAAAAAAAATTATTATATTTTCCTTTGGTTTTGATAAAACTCTCTATGCTGGATATAAATAATTATCTGGTATGTTGATTGTTGCTTCTAGCAAACACCTTTGATAATGACTTTAGCTATAAAGATGCCCAGTTCTTTCAAGGCTTCATTTTGCAGAAAAACATAAAGCTGTGTAACTGTATCTCTCATTGCTGTTCAAAATAGATGTCATTGATGTAAACTCTTTAGAGACATCTGAAGGCTCAGTTAAATTAAATTTCAGATTTTAGGTTATACAAGCCAATAGTGATTTCCAAAAGTATCACAGAATATGTATGTAATAAAAAAACTGTGGAAACCCCTTTTTATTCCACATATTTTTCTCTCTATCAATTTCCTATCTTTACAATGTCACTGAAAGAAATGAAGTTTGAATATTTGTAATAATAGTCTGAAAATCTTAAATTATATACTCTAAATTTTTAACAAAGGGCTTTCCTAGACTGGCTAAGTCTTGTTTGATAATGTTATGTGAGATTTTTTGAAAATAAATTCCATGCAACTCTAGTAACCTGATTGCTGAAGGCCCTATGCACAGGTTGCCCAGAGAGGTTGTGGATTCCTCCTCCCTGGAAGTATTTAAGGCCAGGGTGGATGAGGCATTGACCAACCTGGTCTAGCGGGAGGTGTCACTGCCCACGGCAGGGGCGTTGGAACTAGATAATCTGTTAGGTCCCTTCCAAACCATTCTATGATTCTATGCCCTCTTCAAGTTTTAAGTTCTTTTAGCTTCCACATTTCCTACCAGAACTTATGCAACATGCTTCACTACAGCAAAAGAAAACATTCTTCTTAGCAATAGTAAATGGCACAAAGAATAAATGTGGTTCCTGTCAGTCTTTTTTGTGATTACTAGTGATGAACTTGATTGATCAAGTTAGGCTGTGTTATGATCTTAGTTCTGATTTGTCTCTTGGGATAGGGTAGTAGTCTTGTCAGGTAGCCTGGCTTGATTATGAATCTGGATTATGTAGCACCCCCTTCATTATGTAGAGCTGCAGACTGATGATAGACTTAAAGGTATTATTTGGGGTGTAGGCTCAGTGCAATGCAAAGATGTTTTTTTTCAGTGTTTAACATGATGGTGGCAAAATAAAAATGACTGCGAGAACTAAATGAATTCCTAGTAATTCAGGAACTTGCAATGGAAGGAGGGTGAAGGAAAGAAATGGAGGCCCTGCTTGAACCTTCTCTCTTGGGAGTATTGAAAAAAATCAGGTTATCAGATTGATCAGTGACACACTCAGACTCAGTTCTGACCTAGTGTCGTAGAGTATTAACTTTGTAGTGAGTAGAGCATGTCAATATTGCTAAACGGACCTGAGATACAATTTTCAGAAAGAAGCATAAAGCATATTACCATATAATGGATAGTGAAATTGAAATAATTGATTGAATTTTGTACATTCATATATGACTTTGGCTTGAAGCGTGAGCTGACATTTTAAAGTTATGCTTATTTGCTTATTTACAGTAATCAAAAAAGATCTTTTTACTATAATTTTTGAGGAAAAAAAGGATTTTTTTATGATAATTTTGAAGATTATCTTGTCATTCCTACTAATCTTAAGTAGCCGTGTTACAGCTCTGCAGAATGAGTTTTCAAATCTATGATTGATGAATTAGATTAAAATTGTAGTATTTTACAATCTGCATTTACACTTTCTGACTGTTATTAATGATTTCAGGTTCTTGTTTTATAAATGGTAGTAAAATAACAGAACTTACAATGAGTGGGTATAAGGAAATTTGTGGATACTTAATGCCACCTTTTCTCCATAGAATTAATTGCATTGATTGCATGATAAATATCATGGCAACTTGAACAATTATGCTGTTTTTTAATTATGTCACCCATTGTATTTCTAACCAAAATTATGCAAATAAAGTATCTAATTTTCTTAAGAATTTGAAGGACTGATAACAGTTTGTACAGCCAGGACATAATATGGAAATTTAATTGTAAGTTCTCTTCCATTTCAACTTTTTACATTAGCTCTTTATTACATTTTTTGAAAAACTGAGTCGTACAAAGATACTCTTTTTTTTCACACAATTTTATACTGAGAAAGAAGAAAATTAATTTTTTTTTGTAAGACCTTATGAAGTGGAAGTCTATAAAATTCCTTTTTTCTTTTATTTTCTTAATTAAATTGCAGAATTTGAGGAAGCTGGGGCTTATATGCTCTTCTAGTGCACTTAATAAAATTAAAATTGTTCAGTCTTGTATATTAACTATTTATTTGTTGTATTTCCCAACTTATGTGAAATTTTATTAATTAGAAGAGAATATTTTGGAGGCAGTAGGTAGTATTGTTGTGAACACTGGAGATTGGACCTACTATGGTGTGAATAACTTACATAGTAGAGCCAAATAGGATTATTTATAAGGATAAATTAATGTGAATGATAAGATGGTGAGTATTCATATCAGTAGGAATACCAAGAAACATGGAGAATACTTGTGAAGTTAATGACTGCAATCAATAAGATGACAGCACACTCCTATCATACTAATGAGGGCAGCATCAGTAATATATAATTTTTAATAAGCATTTATAATGGCCAGAAAAATAATGAATTAACTATTTCTTGAATGTACTTGAGATTTCTTCTAGTCAGTATTTGTTCCCAAATAATTTCAGAATGTAAACATGAATGAAAAAAAGACATGAACATTCCAGTCATTGCAGAGTCTCATGTGATGTTATGAACAGCCAGTAGTAAATGACCATTGTTCCCCTGAGAGTAATTTTCATAAGTTCAGGTTACTGCAGAATCTACTTGAATTCCAAAAGCTCTCAAAATTGTGATACTCAAAAGTTATTATTGTGATCTTAAGGTCATTCCTACTTTCAGTCCAGGAAGTACTTGAATGAGACTTTAATCCGCCCATTAGTTTTTATTTACACTGGGTTCTGTCAGCAGAACATGATGGATCAAGCATTAATTTATTAAAATTGTTTTTGTTCAAGCTAGGACATAGAGTAGCTGCAGCACTTCTGCTATTTCAGCCTAATTTCTTAAGTACACATTTTTATCAAGTTGTGTCTCACTGTGGCAACAGAATTCAAAATCTAATAATTAAATAGGAGAAGGTAGAGGAAGTGGCCATGACAGTATAAGCCGTAAGTGTGTCAGAAACTAGAGTACCTTATGTCAGGAGGTTTAGTCAGGGAACAACAGGAAGAATCATACAAAAGCAATGTATGTGTGATGGTGGGAAGATGTTGCATATTTGGGCTTGTGAATTTGGGAAAATGTAAACAGAACTATAAATTTATCTTTTGGCATGGAGCTTTAGATAGTAATCTAGATTAGATAATTCAGCTGGAAGTTGCATCAAAACTTAATACAAAACCAGCTATTCAGATTTAAGGCTGATCATAAGAGAAGGCTCTAGATCATAATCATAGAATGGTTTGGGTTGGAAGGGATCTTGAAGATCATCTAATTCCAACCCTCCTGCCATGGGCAGAGACACCTCCCATTAGATTAGGTTGCTCAATACTTCATCCATCCTGGCCTTAAATACCTCCCTAGATGGGGAATCCACCATCTCTCTGGGCAGCCTGTTCCAGTGTCTCACGATTGTCCCAGTAATGAACTTCTTTCTTATATCCAGCCTAAATCTCCCCTCTTCCAATTTGCATTCATTACCCATAGTCCTGCCATCACATATCTTATTAAAAAGTCCTACCCCTGCATTTCTGTAGGAGCCCTTCAGGTACTGATAAACTACTATGAGGTAAGAGAAGTATTCAGTAGTCATGTTTAATACCCACACTTTATAATCTCTTTTTTAGTACTAATTGTTTTACAGTATAAATAGTAATCATGAAACAACGTGTATTACTAGAAAAAAAGTTAAATACTGCTGGAAGATGTTTTCATTTAAGGTGTGCAAGTTTTTTATGTGAATTTTTTTTTTTTTTTGGTGAAAACAGAAGGAATTCCTGCTCTTTAATGTGGCTTGTATAACTCCAAAGTCTTCCTATAATATTCCTTACAGAACTAAGAAAAGCTGCTTGTTTACTTGCTGGAGTGCGTGGGAGGGAGGCTAGTGTTCACTCTGGTTTATCTTGCAGTTCCAGTTCTCTGATCATTTAGAAATGGGGAATTTTGACGTAAACTGTGACAGTTTTTCCATGAAATGGCAGCATGCACTCAGATTTTGCTTTAGTTTTTACATTGCTCTGTTTAGACAGATGGATCACAACTGTTAGACCTCATTGCTGCACTTCTAAAGAAAATGTGTGTAAAATATTAAGGGCCTATACATGCCTGTAAAATGTTAGGGCAATTATATGCACATGCAAATAGTTCCATGGTCTAAGTGAGATACTTTTTGCTCATGTTGAGATAAGACTTCAAAAATTGTCCTTGATATAACTGTGTGTACCAGCACTATTCTTGCAGTATGTATTCTTTTCATTTGCATAAAAGTTAACATACTTTATAACACACTTTACTTTTCAAAGCTGGGTATCATGTCTGTAGTCTTCCTGCAACAGTAACTTACTTTCAGTGATTTTTCCTCTGTATGAATTGTCTTCACCAGGTATCTTCAGATCTTTCAATGGTGGGTGGTACTCCTGTTATAACGGTAGAACCAGATGACAAAGTCGCTTACACTTTGAGTGTATCTCCATGGAAACGAGGAATCTTCCAAGGTACAGTGTAGCACACAGACAGATGAAAATCCTATAAATTACCTGATTAAATCTCTTTAGACTTAATGCTCGTATTTCTGTTACACATAACCTTTCTTCTGCAAGTAAGGCTATAATTACTGGTGATACTGGGTTTCAAACTACCTTGTATTTTTATTTTTAAAGCTATATTACTGATAAAAAATGGTTAAGTTCTTAAAAAATCCCAGCATATGAGCAAATTCTTGCATTTAATTGGTACTATAAAAATTGAGTTAATAGGTATTATAATGATTTTCAGTCATCAAAAAGTACTTGGGTCTAATAATTTTCAAAAATCTCTGGAGTAGTTGAAGTTACTTTAGTACTGCTAGAACAAAACACATAAAGGCAGAGGCCAGTGTGATCCTTTCCCTTGATTAAAGATCATTTTGTAGACCACAAGGGCAAGAAACCATATAACAAACTGAGTGAATATTTCTTCTGAAAGATGTGCAGAGGCTGGAGTTATTTAAAATTAATTGCAAATTGCATCACTCCACGTTTGTACTAATATTGTTTTGATATACCAAGACTTACTGGTTTTAATTAACATCACCACGTCATATTCTGAAAAGAATTTCTTAATGAATATTGTTTTAAAAATTCAAATTTCATAATTTCCAAGTGCTTGGTAATAATTATGCAATATCATAGTTCTTATTCTTTACTAGTGAACCTGAAAAGCGTGTTTGTGAAAATGAGATTGTACAGTCTTTTTTTCTTTGGAGACTAGATATTGTAGTAACTCTCAGCAGACCAAAGTACAAGGTTGTGTTTTGGAGGGAGTTATATGGAGAGAAAAGACCATCTTAAGGTAACAAAATAGTGTTCAGGAAGCCTAGATTAAAAAAAAATTCTTGTACAATATGTAAGTAATGCTATCTCAATTCACACATTTATGGAAAAAAAGTTAGTAGTTTTAACAGATCTTGAACTAGAGCCACAGGAAGTCTTCACTGCCTTCTTGCTAAATCTGTAATTCTGAGACAAAATTAGTTTTCTCACAATGGGAGTCAGATTTTAGTCTTCTGGCTTAGAAAATCCCAAATTCATTTATACATTCTGAACGTTTCAGTAGGAGAGGTTTCAAAGGATCTATCATACAGGAAATTAATTCCAGGTGGTAAAAGCTATCTATGCTTTCAAAGCCACAGAGTTGGCATTTCCAGGTTGACATTTCCTAAGTTCCCTCATTTCCATAACTTCTATTTCAATGGTTTCCATTGTGTTTAGAAGTACTACGTGTTCACAGAGGGAGAAAAAGAAAACAATCAGTCTCTCAACTCAACAGAGAAGTTACTGGTTTAAAGGCTGGAAAGCCATGAATGCTTTCCTTTTTTTCAGAAAGCAGTTGGTTTATTTTATGTTTTAAAATAACTTGTTAGAAGGCTGAAGTTGTCCTTTGAAACCAGACAGGGTCCAGTTCTCTACCATCCACCTTCTGGCTCAGAGCTTGCTTTAATCACTAACCTTTTAGGAAAAACACTTTAATTCTTCCTCTGGAGCTGGGACAGTTTGGGTTATGTCAGAAATTTGTACATGCTCTCTAATCACTCAGCTGCTGTAGGAGACAGAGAGGTGGAAGAAAGAAAAGTCATTGTCACAGGTCTGAAAGGCAGCTGCTGATTTTGATGTCTGATGTTAGGTGTGATATAAACCTGAGTACCAAGTTTCCATCATTTAGGAAGTGTGTGCTTTGCCTGCTTGATACTGAGTCATGTTTGTTCTTCAAAGCAGAATTTTCAACCCCTTAGAAACTTTAATGTCACAGCTAATATATGTGATTTTTTGGCATTTTTAGCATTTTTCAGCAGCCAGTCTGGAGCTTGAGAATCACAAACTACATGTAGGTGTTTCAAGGGGAAATTAATTAGGACGTGGGAATCTTAGTCCTTTCTAGGTTCAATATACTATAGGTAAAGGATAATTTAAACATACAAACAGAAAGGTACTCTTTACTCAGTTCAGTGTATTTGTTTAGACGGAAGTAAATGATCCATGGGAATCACATGTTGAATGACTGATAATAAAAAAGCAACACTCAAAAGCCATCCACAGAGTAATTAATTTTTATCCTCTGAAAGAGTAAAGAGCAACTATTTAGGTATGTAGCAGAGGACTCTGTTTTAGTGCTGATGGCCGATTTCAAGTTTAGAAGTCCCAAATTTGTAAGTACAAAACTTTGTAGCCTTTATGGTCTAGTACTATTTTTGTTGTGTTAAAATAAATTCTCATAAATGGGCTTTTGCCATGTAAATTGCTATACTGAGCAAATGATCTGCATTTTTGCTTTATATTCAAAGTATGTGAAATTATATAGCTGCAAAATTATACTCTCCTGCCTTCCTTCTTGCTGGCTTATTACTGCTAAGATGAAATTGGACCTGGTTCTATTTCAGAAGTCCATTTGGCAGTATTCCAATTGAGGGACTAATATTACATTCCTTGGCCAGTTTGAAGCGGTGAAAGCTTTAAGAGAAACATCTCACACAAGGGTCTGGCACTAGATAAAATTCTTCAGCAATCTGTTTTCTAAGTAATGCAGCAATTTATTTCTACATGTTACTTTTATCTTTCATTAAATTCTTATTTCTGCTTTCTGCAGAATTGATCAGTATTTTAGAAAATAGACCAAAGCTCATGACACTTCAAGTACTTCTTGTGCAAAAACGTGTCCACATGCTATAGTCAGTGTCCTTTAATCCATAAGATTTTACTAGCTTTTGGAATGGGGATTTCTAATTTTATTAATCACCTTTATGTGTATCTGTGTTTAGTAGGCAGCACTGTTCCATATGTTTCGGTCTTTGGAAAAATCAAAGCAACTGTGGGACGAAAACTGTCTCTGAAGCTTCTTGTAGCCATTGCTGTATTTCCAGCATGTGTTGGAGTTTGATTTAGGTGCTTTCTTTTCAGCTGGGACACTCCAAAAAAACCTGGGGCTAATTAATCTGTAGTAATAAAAAAGTTAGGAGAATCTTCTGGTTTGCTTGATTTGCATGAATGACTCCGGCCATTTACCACTGCTGGTTTACTGGTTTTTTTTGAGGAAGGTCTGCTCTATTTGTAGATTGTGTCAAGATGAACTTCAGCATAGCCTTTCCATCTGCCTTAGAGCAGATGGAGCTGCATACTCCTGTGGCCTTTCATATCACTATTTCATTGTCACAGTAAGAACAGAGAGTGGAAATTATATACAAACAATTCAACTCTTTATTTAATACCAGAATATTGTATATGAATCACAGTTGACATCAGATTTGCCAGACAGTATTTTACCCTATGTGTAAGTTCTAAAGCTTATTCTGCTTACTTTTTGTTGGTGCTGGGAGGAATTAATTTTGTTCCAATACACTAATAAGTAAATGTGCTTATTTCTTACTATAAATCATTATTTTTTGATGCAGTGTTTCTGCACCTTCCAAATGTATTTTCTGTTACTTCACAGAGTGCTAATTCTTCTTAATTACTGTTCACTGTAAAAAAAGTATTTTTCTTATCCTGGAAAACACCTTTGGAATGTAGGGAATTTTTGTAAATCCTGTTTTGAATAAGTTCATTGTTTATGTATCACCAGACATCTTAATCTCCAATAGTTATCTTTAGATTGCACCATTTGATCCCAAACAAGGAGACCATGCTGCTTAGGACAATGTTATACTTCCTAGGCAAGCGTTCCAAAATGCAGAGCATAATGTGTACTAAGCATCTTCCATGATAAAGACTGTGTGTTCCATATTTTACTTGAAATCAATACACATGTTTTTGTTATTTGCAGTTCTACCGGCAATAATTTTATTTTTTTCACTCTTTGAGCCAAGTAGTAGCACTTTGGTGCCCATGAAAATTATTAAAGGCAGTTTATGAATATTTTAGAATTAGGAGATAAACTGAATTTAAACATGCCATCTCTAGTGAAACTGATTACTTGTTACTGAAATACTTTGACAAATTTGATTGAGTGCCTTGCAGAGAACTGAATATGTTGCATCAATCCAGTCACCCTTTATTGCTCAAGATTTTAACCTCACTGTTATTAATACTGTATGTTATTCTGTGGCAAAAATTATAGTGCACTGATTTTCTGGTTGTACAATTGCTGGATTATAAGCACAGATGTTTAGCCGTTCAAGTATTATTTTAGTTCCACTATCTCTTAAAATATTCTTGACTGTTATCAATTTACAGTTCTAGAACTTTTCAAGCATCCCCAGAGTTGCTGCAAGTAAAACTTAGTTATTCTGAGTTCTTCAGACTATTATTTTGATACTTTGAAGACCATGGTCTGTGCAGAGCCAAAAAACGAACTATTTGTTCTCCTATCCTATTTTGAGTTGAAAGGGACCTTTAAAGGTAATCTAGCACAACTTCCCCTGGAATGATCAGGTTGCTCAGAGGCCTTTCCAACATGTCCGGAAATGGTGCATCTAGCATGTACGTCTCTGGGCAACCTGTTCCTGTGCCTCACCCACAGAGTAAAAAAATTTTTACATAATTCTACTTTAAAAATACTATGTTTTAATTTAAAAAACATCATCCTATCACTACAGGCCTTTCTAAATACGTTTTTCCTATCTTTTTTATAAGCTTTCTTTAAGTTCTGNGGTCTGTGCAGAGCCAAAAAACTAACTATTTGTTCTCCTATCCTATTTTGAGTTGAAAGGGACCTTTTAAAGGTAATCTAGCACAACTTTCCCTGGAATGATCAGGTTGCTCAGAGGCCTTTCCAACATGTCCGGAAATGGTGCATCTAGCATGTACCACAGAGTAAAAAAAGTTTTACATAATTCTACTTTAAAACTACTATGTTTTAATTTAAAAAACATCATCCTGTCACTACAGGCCTTTCTAAATACGTTTTTCCTATCTTTTTTATAAGCTTTCTTTAAGTTCTGGAAGACACAGTAAGATCTTCCTGGAGGCTTGCCTTCTCCGGGCTGAATGACCCCAATTCTCTCAGCCTGTCTTGATAGGAGAGGTGCTTCAACCCTCTGGTAACCCTTGTGACCCTCCTCTGGTCCCACTCAAACAGGTCCATGTCTTTCTTGTAACTCAGGCTCCAGTGCTTGATGTAGTACTGCAGATGGAATCTCACAGGGAGCAGAGTAGCGGGTCAAATGACCTTCCTTGATCTTCCCTTCTTTTGATGCAGCCCAGTATCTGCTTGGCTTTTTGGGCTATGAGTGCACATTGTTGTTTCACATGTATTCTGATGATCTTGAATGTGAAAATTTCTTGCTGTATATTATCATAAAATAAGTCACCTCCTCAAATTAGTTTTTCATCACACATATGAGGTAAGAATTAAACTTGCAAGATATAGATTTTAAGTTCTTAGTCAGAGGTACCTAGTACAAGAATCAAAACTTTATTACTTAAAGCTGGTATATAAAATTTTCCAGAATAACATTATTGTTGTTAAAAGGAATCTTGTACACACTAGATTTTCACTCCAATTTAAAAATCTTGGGTTTGCAATCTCTGTGTACTCTATCTTGTCCAAATACTTCTTTACAATACAAAAATATGTGACAGGTTTAACTCTTCCATTTACTGTCACATTGCAGTAAAATGAGACTCTGTGATTAAAAAATAACAGGAACAGCCAAGACAGTGTACAGACAATGGTGCTGTAAAGATGCTGTTATTGGCTACCAGATTTTATAATCTTTATAAAGAGTGTTTGATTGTATTGTACTGTTCATTATTGATCTTTAGTTCTGCCAAGTATATAGAATACTTGGACTTGGTTAATATTTTTTTTTAATTATTGTCAATTGTAATTTGATGTATGACATCTGGAGTGGAAGTTTTATATTGCTTTTGATTGGTTCTGAACAAAGGAAATACTTGTGTATATCTGGCAGGCTGTTTTACAGAGATAATGCTCATCCAATATAGCACCTGGTATCTATTTGTTTTAGGTGTAATTTCATTTGTTGCTGAAGATGAAGACCAACAACATTCTCAACATAACAGCTCACCAGAGAAGACAGATGGTGAACAGACCCTTCAGAAACTGTCAATGGAGACACCACAAAATGTTGATGGAGAAAAGATGGGTATGTTTGTTTTTATGTTTAAGTTCATTGTCAGTTTGTATAAATTTATATAATAATTTCTATTCAAATTAGATGTATTTAAATTCCAGGCAAGATGCCTGCAAGCAGTGCTACGACAAGTGTTTATTTCAGGCATATATGAAACATTTTTTATGATTTTTGAAATGTTGATGAAAATTTATGCTTCTTCTTTCCTTTTTTTTTTTTAACCAAGATGCCATCTAACTTCACTAGTTGGAGAGGTTAAAATTTGTTCAATGCTTTCTTTTAAAAGCATCCAATAATATTAATAATGTTGATGTCAAAGCAAATAATTTGTGAAATTTGCATTGCTCCATTCCATTGTGGAAAAAAATTTTCTTTTAGCTCTTGGACATAGATGCTCCTTTGTTTAGGTACAGTAAAATTGAGAGGAGAAACCTGCAGAATACTTGGTTACTTTCAGTTTGTCATAGTTTCTGAAGAGTTTCTGCATTAATTTTGAGATTTTAAGTCTTACAGAGGAAATGGTTTTGTGACTACAAATGTACACACAAAAAGACTAAGATGGGACTTTTTGTCTGTTATTACTTGGATTTCTCCATTTTCTTCATTATAGTTGCAATGTAATGCCAAGTATTAAAGAGATTTGTAAGCAAAGGAATGCTTTTCTTATAAAACAGTGTTTTTTATGCTTTTAATATATTATTTGGGATTATCAAAATAGTCAACCATTGATAGATGGGTAAAGTAAGCTCGCAAGGAAGCTATCAAGAGGAGATACTTTTAACTGGAAAAAGGTGTAATTTTTATCAACATTTAGTTTTTAGGAAACTGAGAAGAATTTGCAATTGAAGATCACTTCTTTATAACTCCAATTTCCTTCTTACAGAATGTATCTGATTTTAAAAAGAATTGAAAGCTAATGAGTAATTTGAGGTACTCCAATATAAATTATTCAAAAGTCTGTTCTTTCAAAATCTATTAATATATGTATTTAATAATATATAGAGTCTCAGAGATCAATATTCACCTGTGATATGAAGTGATCTCAAGATTTTACAAACTGCATAGACAGAACAGAGGCAGGAAGAAAATAGAAACCTAGAGAAATTGAGTGATTCGTAACAGTAGCTTCATGCTGGGGGATGTTAAAAACAAGATGCATTTTTTCATTATGAACCAGAACCCTATCAATATAAATACACTGTCTCTCTAATCTACTAGATTTATTACTGCATTCCTTTTTGTTATCCTGAAAATGTGAATTTGAAAGCCTCCTGTTGTGCTTAGCTTTGTGGTGTGCACTTCCCTTGTTTTCAAGAGCTGCATTTAAAATTAATGAAATTACAGTAACATGTAACATGTATGATTATGTAGCTATTATATAAAATCAGATCTTATGATTTGTGCAAAAAGTTAATAATGCAGTGTGAGTTTATAATAGAAAAAGCATAGAAGTGAAAGAGAATAAAATAGCCAGACATAGCAAAATAGCATTTTCAAAAGAAAATATAAAATAATAAAAAAAATAAGATCTTTGGATCTACGTTTTCCCCACAATGCTTATGATGAAGACAAGACTTGGCAACAGTGGGAAAATTGTAACAAATAAAAAAAGATAAATCAGTGTTTGACAAACTCAAGAGTAGGGAGTTGAGAAGAAGCCTAGAAATATTAAATAGAGGATTTCCAGAGCCAAGGAAAAATACTGTAAACTAGTAATAACTCTATGAGGAGAGAAGAGATTCAGTTCTGTCAGTTTCAGTTATGTTTAAGGAGAACACTAACAGTGTTGAACAGTAGTGTTTTTTAAATACCTGCTAGAAATAGGAGAAAGTTATTAAGAAGGCAGTTATAAAGAAAGCAAATAATCAGCATTTTCTCTGCTTTTCAAGGTTCAAGAATACTTTCTTGCATTGTCCTCCTATAGCTAACTTTATTAGAATTATCATGTACTGCAACATGGAAGTTGGTTGACATTAAAATTCTCACAATCTAATATTGTAATTTTACTAGAGGAGTTAAGAAATTACATGCAGACAATACGGTAGACATGACATGAAATTTCAAGGTCTTATGAGAAATTAAATATAAATGAAATGTCAAAAGTGATGCCAAGTACACAGAAATATTTGAGACAATCTTCAAATCTCTTCTGAAAGCCTAAAAATGTCCATGAACTTAAATATTCTTCTGTTGTCCTAACTAAAGACTTCTTCTTATGAGATGTTCAGGCTTTGCAAAGTTAGGAATCATCAGAACAAAGATAGTTGATGCTGAAATTGAAAGTAACTGAAATAGAAAGTTAAGTAAGAAAACAGAAGTAAGAAAAAGGATTAAGTAAGTGGATTTCTCATTGCCATTCCTATCACTGATATGAATTAAGGGCATTGTTCTTTGGTAGAATATCCAATGCAAATTATTATTACTGATAAGCCTTTCGCTCAGTTTGATTCCCCATTAACAACATGAGACTAGCTAATCTACTTATGTATTCGTAATATGTTTTTCAAATATGTTGGTGGGTGATTAGTCTAATAACTTGCTGAGAGGGGCCGGGTAATCAGCTCCAACTCAGTTCTCTCTTTCATTGTGCAGTAATTTACATGGAAATAGTAGCTACACCGTGTAGGGTCCCACTGGTAGCTGGAGCTGGTAGCATATGTAAGTTGCTTATGTATGGCTGCTTCAAGTTACCATATCTTCTCTTTCAGGTATTATCTTTCACTCTTTTTGTGCTACTGTCTTGTTATAATCCATGTGTTTCTAGTAAATTGTACCAACTCAGGTTTCATGACTGCTAGCTGTCTTTAGGACTTCATTAGGATTACTTTCTAAAGGGGACTTAAAGTGGGACATGAAATGACTGTTTCCTAGTGCAGTATTGCTTCATAATAGGAGTTTTTTCTTTGATAGAGAAGATATACCCTTACAATGCCTATGTCCTTGAAACAGCAAGCTTCTACCTCACCTCAAATGCTTCTGGTCATTTCACAACCATTAATTTGTACTAGACATCTGTAACATTTGTAACTGGGAAAAGTAGCTGCTGAAAATGACTAAACAGAGATGGAAGGTAACAAGGTATCATTTATGTTATGTGATAGTAGCAGTCTTTTTCTGAACTTTGAAGAGGAACTAACAGAGCCTTAGTTTTATTCTACTGGTTCTCTTTTACACCTGTATTGCTACTGTCATTTTAAATGAAAATTAATTATTCTGTGGCTTGTCAAAGGCACCATTAGAATACAAAACACTTGCATTTGAGCAGAGGCATCACACGCTGAAGAAGTGCATCTCAGAACTGTGAGTCTCCAGGGTCACTGTTACTGATCTGGAGTAACAGAAATAGCAGACTTGTGATGTGGAGAAAACTAATAGGCAAAAAAAAGTGTGAGGCTGTCTGCAGCTGAACAAGGCCAGGAAAAATGATTTTAATGATTTTTATTTTCTCCTCCAGATGCAGTTAAGAAAAAGCATATTTAGTTCCTTCAGTGAAAATTATTGATACACCAGTCCTCATGACAATCTTTTTTATGCTGCCTTGTACCAGGGGAAAAAGAAAACATAGCAAAAGACAAATAGAAAAATGCCTGCACTGCAGATGTAGTGACAGGGGCTTGCCCCTATCTAAACTGACATGGGGTTTCAGTTCTTTCCAAAGCATATTTCTGTCTTTCAAGAGAGAAGATCCTAGGAGTTTTTCTCATGGGAGCCAAAAGTAAACTGAGACTAAGTGCTTGCTAAGACTGAAAGTGTAGATCTTTAGATATTCCTATATACTAAAATCAGAAATAAGTATTAGTCATTAACAGGCATTTGTTTCACATTCTGACTAAATGCTATGAATCCTTCTACAACTGTTAAAATTTCATCTCAATGTAGAGAAGTTTTTCTGCTCTACTTCTGAGAGTCCATGGTAACTTCTTATACTGAGCAGTCCTTGTATGATTTCTCCTTTGCCATCTAGAGTGTGGGCAGTAGGGAGGGTGTTTGTCTCAGCTCCTGCTAGATCGGCTCAGCCGCCCTCGGGGACTTGATGCAAGTAAAGAAGAGTTGAGAGTGAGAAGCTGGTGCAGTTACTTCCCTGACTAAGACTTCCTCAAACTAGGACATGCTCCAAATGCAAATTCTCCTCACTTCTAGAATCCCTCTCCCTCTATTTCTTCAACAGTGAGCCTCAGCACTCAATCAACAGCTTTTAATGCTCCTGCCAGTGGTGATGTCTCACAGAGCTGAGCGCTACAGAGACACAGTGTTTGTTTGTACAACACAGGGGAATTCTGTGTGCACTGTTGTCTTATTCTGACTGCCCTAAGCATTGCCTTTATCAAAAGATTATACTTCCCATTGTGTTCTTCATAGGGAATGCATTTACATTTTTTATGCTTTTGCCAGGTTTTTGAATGTTTTTGTTTTTGAAAGGCATAATATCAAAAAGATACACTCTTTGTGAATAAGCCATCGTGGAAAAATATAGTCAAAGTGATTTAGGCTAAGGAATTAATTTTGGCAAATCTTGGTTTACTTATCTTATTAAAGCTAATTTATCCTTAATTGGCATCTTCAATGACAATTGACATTTTCTAGTCTATGCTGTCAGATATTTTTTATGATATTTCTCTGACAGTGAAGTGTCTTTCCCATTATCTTTTAAAACAACTGCTTCTGAGTGGATTTACTGAGGAACTGATGCCTTTGAAAGGTAATGGAACTTGTGTTTGTGGTCCTCCCAGTCTTTGAGGCTTGAAATCAGTTCCTGAGAGCTGATCATCTGTGGAAGCATGAAGAGGTATTAATGAAAGAATTTCTTTGTTCAGGCAACTGTTAAAAGTGATTAAGAAGAAAACAGTAGTCAGGATGGCAAAAGTTAAAAATAAGACTTTGCATTTCCTCATTATAATTTTAAAGAAGATAATGAGAACTGAGTATGCAATGGTAAATGTTAGAATTTATTCAGTATTAGTGCAGTAATCTGAACAATAATTGGCATATCTCACAACCGTATTATTTCTGGAATTACTGTCTTTTTAACAGGGAAAATTCTTCAAATCATTTAGAGCTATCTAACTCATAATTTTTGATTGTGTAGCTAAGCTATTTTTCAGTTTAATCTGCACACTGTATGTTCAAGCATATTGTGCTCCACCTTCAGATTAGTTTGTTTTGCTTCTCCCTCTTCTGGAAAAAGAGAAGAAAAAATTTAGAAGAAATACACAAAGAAAATAATCCCTGTGTAAACAGCATGCATACTTTGAAATGTAAAATACCAACCAGGGGTTGATTTTTCTTCGTGATAGCTTTTCAGCATTTGCAACTATGCTTGTGCTAGTGCATGCAGGCTTTTGGGGATGGTTCAGCCCATGTAGAGCATTAAGGATTAGACTGTTCTATCCTTTTTTCACTTTGTCTAAAAGAATGTTCAATTATTGTTAGCTTTCTCAGTAAGTTCCCTTCTGCAGTACTGCAGTCTGCTAAATGTTAACACATTTTCCTGTGCCCTTTTGAGACTCAGAACAGCTTGATTGCCCCTAGTAAACTAACGTGTTTTGGAACAATTCAGACGTATGAGCACTTCGAGGACCCATTGCCCATGCAAAATTTTATGGGCCATGGTATGTGTATAATTAAAAAATGGTGCAAACAAAGCATGGTCACCCATTTAAAATTAATAACAAAAGCAATCTGCAATTGCTCACAGTGTAAGGCTGCTGATGGACTTCGGGTTACATCATCCTTCATGCAGCAGGTGTTTTAATATCACTGTGCTGAGAAGGCTAATGTTGCATCTACCCTAACCACTAATGAGTCACTCCATTTGTCAACCTGTACATTTTTCTATTTCTGGATTTCATAGCATGTAGAATTGTATTTGCATCTAAATGGATTAAATTTTCTTCCCTAATTAAAAGCATCTTTGGTAGTCTTTGTGCTTGTTATGATAGTCTTTCTAAACTAAGAACTGTATGAATGAGAAAATATATTAATTCTGTCATGTCTGGCAGATCTCAAACATTTGTATATACTTGGAATTTTCTCAATTAGTCCATTTAATAGAAATATTCATGGGGAAAAAAATCCTGAGCCAAAATGATGGGTATAGTTGTCATGGTTACATGTCTAAATGTACTCTGGACCTTTCCCTGTTGCTCTCAAGTTCACATGTGAAATGACAAGTGTGATTTGTGCCTTGCTGAATTGAAACAGGGCAGCAGATCCATGCTTAAATTTCTTCCCCCTCTCATATTCCCCTTCAGCAGCAGAGATGATGTGATAGATCCAGGTGTAAACCCTTACTAGTAGTCTGCAACAGAACACATTCATACTAATATAAAAAAATAACATTTTTGAAACAAACCAGGAAATGACCTATTAACAGAGCAGTTATTTCTCAAACAGCCAATGCCTGTGCTATTTGGTTTGAATGTTTTAGGTGCTCTTTATTTAGGTCAGCATTTTGCTTTTACTACTTTTCCATGCTTAGAAACAAGTCTTATTTTACCCCATAGATAGTAATGAATTATAAACACATAGCAAGTACATAATAGTAATGAAAAAGAAGATTAATATTTACAGGTTCCTCACAGTTGTATAAGCATGATTGGGGCAGAAAATAATGGGATGAGAAGAGGGGGATGGCCAATTCAGTGTCCTGTATTCATCATGATACAATTGCTATGTCCTGTGAAAGTATTCACCAAGACAGAAAATATTCTCAGAGCCTGGCAGGTCAATCAGGCTAGTTCTAGTTGTGTTAATCATAGTCTTTGTTAGTTAAAAAACTGTAAGGTCACTTAATTGTTTCTTATTGGAGGAATTTCCTCTTGTCCACTCATTAGCATGCTGCTGCAATTTGCTAATAACTTTTATTTCTATAGCAGCTGCAAAATAAATGGCTCTCATGGAGTTCTAACTTTTCATTTATCCCAGATAATGGACAATTCTGCACTGTCCATGTCTGTCGTTCAGCATTGTTATGAAGTAGCCAGAAAAGGACCACTCTGACTTTTTTACTGAGTAGACAGTAGATATTTCTTGCCTGTTACAGCAATTTATTTGTTATGGAGACTACTATCTACCTTAAAATATTTCCTTTGCTTTCACTTAGGGACATTAAAGTCCTAATTATTCTTCACATACTTGCAAATTTATGAGAATATAGGGGAACTATTACTATTTACTATAGCAAAAGGCAGATGGCATTTTATATGTTGTTAGCAGAAGTGAGAGTACGTGTGTACAAGAAAAGTAATTGAAAGATTTGGATGCACTTTCAAAGCATTGTTTCTTTCTGTTTATGGCATTTGGTTCTGATTTTTTTTAGCAGAACTTCCTCTGTGAATAAGATTTTTTGATTTAGTAGAAATAAGCTCACCAAGTAACTCTTTCTTTTCAGATAATTTTTCTGTGTTTATCTTTCTGTGATGTAAATCAATAACATTTCTACAGAAAATTCAGGAATTCCAGAGCTACTGCTCGCAAATCAAATATGCATTTCAGAAATGAAAAATGGTTCAGAGGAGGTATGTTACTGTTTTGTGTTGATGACTAGTTCTGGATAAAACTGTCACTGGTATCAAGAGGAACAGTTGTCATGAAAGTCTCAACCATTGCAGTCACTCACTGAAGCATATTCAGGTGCTGGATGACATTAACATTATTGCAATGACAGATAACCTGAATTCAGCAGCTCTTCTGGCCTTTTTGAGGATTGCCCTGATGAAATCTTTGACTTTTAGCATCACTCCATAAGAAGCCAATAATTTTTTGATTTCTATTCTGTTCTCTGCTGTAGCACTGTAGATTGATCCAGAGTCTTGCTCCCTCTTAGAAGAAATTGCAGGTTAAATTCAGTTGAAGGGGCAGGTGGGTGCTGTTTAATCGTGGCCAAATAAAAAATCTTCTTTGAAAACTTAGTCACCATTGACATGTTGTTTTGCCAGTTAGATTGTAATGCATCTCTTGTACAAGGCCTTTATCTCTTCTTCCTCAATAAATCACATTTAAAACAAACTGTACCATCTATTTAGGAGACTCCTGCATTTTACGGTCTCTTGGATTCCATGCAGTTTCACTCATGAAAGCAATCTTGGCTGCCAGGTTTTATGAGCTAAGAAAAAACTATCCATGCAATTTCTTATGGAAGAAAGGCTTCAATAGGTTATTTATCTACATTTTTTTTAAGATTGGTGTATGCTTGTTAATTCTCTGCAAAACAGTATAAATATTTCTAAGAAAGCTACTCCTGTGACCCACTAAATGAGGAATATTTCTTCTGGCAAGTGAAAAGGGCTATATATGTCACTGCTAAGTTATGCTAGTTCTTGAATATGTATTTTATTTCATTTGTCAAGTGAAATTCTTCCAGGTTTTCCAAGCTTCTGGCATAGCCACATGCAAATCTGGTTGGCGTAAGAAATGCGTTTCTAGGACATTTTGCATACAGATTTGATTTAGAGTTTGTTTGGGCATCAGAAAATGGTAAACCTCTCCTCTGAGTGTGTGTGTATCTATATATACAAAACAAAATATTAGTCAGAAATAATAAGCTTTACAAAATTTGAGTGGGTTTTCACTGAGTAAAAATTATTTCTGTATGTTAAGTGCCTCCTTCAAAATTTTCATGCCCTGGCCCAAATAATGTGCTACAGCTTCTCATCAGAATATCTAAAAACTGTTATGTAAGAAAAATGCTGTGTATTTTCTTTGAGTAGGTGTTACTGGATTAATTTTTCTGGAAATTCCAGAAAAGCTACCCAGGGAAAACAACTGGCTTGGACAATTTTGAATTAGAAGGTTAGTTAAGCAAAGATATTAGCAAATGCCAGTGAATTTTAAAAGGGAAACAAATAGGCTAAATTAACAACATTGTATTTTCCACCTTATTTGTTCTCATCTTAAATCTCATTTGCTCTGGGTTCTGTGTGTTTATAAGTTGTGAGCACTACCTTTTGTATGTAAGAAGGAGATAAAAATGTAAACATTATGAAGCATCACATTAAATTTGCAATATCAATTCTGGTCATTGTTAATTTACTGTATCTTAATGTCATTATAGAAATATAAATATGCAAAAATTATTTGAGTGCTTCTATAATAGTAGCAGAATGGGTTGTAACAGTACTATTATCTCCTGTTCTTACTGACTTGTGCATTAATTGTCATATTGCAGTATCTACATTTGCTGATATGCCACTGATTACAAGTTCAAATAATGCAATAGTTTGTGTAGTATGCATGAATCAAAAAATGCATTAAATTTTATATTTAAGTTGTTTGCATAAAGTATTAGAGATTATACAGCAACAGTTAGTCAATAGGTAGAAGAGATATCAGATACTGGAATGTATCAGGCTAGTGGTCAGTATCCTTTCTTGTGAGCTGAGGAAATAATTTGAAAGATACTTTGTAGTGTTTTTATCTGTCTGTTAAATATTGCACTTCATTTCACAACCTAAATTTGAGCTGATTAGCAGTGAACTAGCATGTCCTTTTGCCTTTTACCTTGGCGTATCTGTCAGACTTCATATTACTGTTCACTGAATATTACTTTGACTATGATAAGCTTACACATCCACAAATATTTTTTCTCCTGACAAATATAGTGGGGTTTTTTAGGCGAGAGGTATTTTGAATACTGAATACATGCTTTTTTTATCTGTACTGAAAGGATCCTTCTTTTACCTTCTCTGTTTTACACTAAGATGTATTTATTTTGTTCTCCTGAACTTTTGACCTTTATTTTTCCACAAAGATGGTAGAAATCTATCATACTTCTGTTTCAACTGGTTTGCCCAATTTCCTACCAATAAATTTATGGAAAGTTTGTATGACATTTTTTTTTAGTCATCTTTATAATATCTTGCATGTTGCAGTAGGGTTTATTACAAAAACTATTTTTAAGTACTGAACTGTAGATCTGATCTCAGGGATCTTTCAAATGAACATCTAAAATGTCAGCAAATAGTACAGGTATTCCTGAATCCTATCTGTTCAGAATCTTCAGGTCAAAGATCATCTGTTTTGAATTGATGTTCATTTGTCAGAATTAATTTGCACAGGGAACAAGAAATTATCCTTTTAAAAAATGTAGAAAAATTTAACATTTGGAATTTTTCTCTTGTTTTCAAACAGAATAATACTCAATAGTGTTTCCTGTGTTTTAAGGGAGGTATGCTTTTTTATTTCTAAATGTGAAGATGTCAGCTGCATTCAGAAACCTTGTCACTATTACTGTTTGAAAGTGATATGATATTGCACTCAAATTAGTATCGTGTGCTGTAAAATGTTGGAATTGGTATTATATTGTATATTTTAAAACATCATACTTTTTGCTTAGATTTCTTATAGTAATCTTACAGTTGTGATTGCAGTAAACCATGCCTTTTATATAACAGATCTTTTAAAGATACAGCTAAAGTAAAAGCCTCAGTTTTAAGTGTTTTTTCTGACCCTACTGTGGATGTCTGCAGTACTAAATAATTTGCAGGATGCAAAACCTAGCAAGATCTGACTTCTAATTTTTTTCAGAGCTGTGCATAGGATGTATGAAATATGAGAAATGTGCATATGTAAATTGCTGTCCAGTTATTTTTTGTTTACAATGCAATGTCCATGTAATTTCAGACTCAGATTTCATGCATGCTTAAAGACATAGCCCCTAATAATGAGAAACCCCACAGAAAAGTTGAGTTCAGTAAGTATAATAATAGTAATTCCTTGGTTTTGCAGGGATTTACAAAAGCTTCTGCATTTTTGATAGTTAGAATGAATTATAAAAACATGTTTATGGTAAATTAAACTGGTAAATTAAAGGAAATTATTTAGAAAGAATGCTTCTTCCTTCATGGTGTAAGTAAAATATATATACTAACTATTGTTGAACACTAGGGAAGACTTTGGGCAGACTTTGTAGTGACCTACCAGTATCTGAGGGGGTGTAGAAAAAAGCTGGGGAGAGATTGTTTGTCAGGGCATGGAGTGATAGGACGAGGAGCAATGGTTTGAAACTAGGGCAAACGAGGGCTAGATGAGATGTCAGGAAGAAATCCTTCACCATGAGGGTGGTGAGGCACTGGAACAGGCTGCCCAGAGGGGCTGTGGATTCCCCTCCCTGAAAGTTTTCAAGGCCAGGCTCTGAGCTACTTCATCTAATACAGGATTTCCTTGCTTGCTGCAGGGGGCTTGGACTAGATGACATCTGAAGATCACTTCAAACTCTATGTCTAGATAGAATTAGAGGATTATTTTCACTAAATTCTCTGGATTTATCATTTACCTACATCTTATTTGTCCAACAGTACCTGAGAAATTAGAATAATGTGATAAAATTCAGCATCTGTAAATATGGCAGATAATATCCACTAAATTAATGAAGGGTTGGTTTTCTTTAGTGTGGAAGTAGATAACCATTAAGCTTTTCCCCTTGAAGATTAATGAAATTTGACTTCATAATCTCTTATTTTATTGAAAACATAAATTGCTCATACTATTCCATGATGGGTTTTGCTGAAATATAATGAAAATCTGCCCACTTCATCATTATGGTTAGGATTCTATTTCATAGAACTAATTTTCTTGATATACAGAGAAAGAAACATAGTTTTTCTAAAATGACTAAGGAAGTATTCCTAAAGTGGTATAAATGTTCTGCAGAAACATGTTAGAAAGGTCAGAAGATGATACTCATTAATACTATCATCCTCAGGGAACACAATTCTAATCCTAGAATAATGTTGCCTTTTGTGTTTGAGGTGTTGCTTTATGTTGCCTTTTTGCCTCAGCTTAGGAGAGTGAGATCAAATGCCTACTTTATGACAGAGCTTGGAATGGAAAGTAACTCAAACCTGATTAAAAGGATTATTCTGAAGAAGAAAATAAATAGACACTATCCAGATTTAATGCCTTTACATTGTTTACAGTAATACTATATTAGGGATGATAAAATGGTATTGGTTAGTTTAATATTTTTTACTATACTACCTCTACTGTGGAAAAAAGTAATTATTGATAAAGACAGAACAAAATATTTTCTAATGTATGTTGGTCATGAATCATTCTGTAGGAGTGTGAATGTAATTTTTATAATTCTACCTTACCTTCACTTCAGAAATGGACCGATTTAGCATATTTTTTAGAGAAAACTGCATAGGGCTGGCCTGCCGGAGTATGGTCATGAAATTAAAGTGAATCCTTATAGAATGTGATCTGTCTTCTCACTGAAGTCTTGTGTAGGTTCAAGTAATACAATCAAAGTTAACTCATAGTTAAAAGTTTGGTTAGAAGTTCACTTACATTCCAGAAAATGCTGTTAAATTATTTTTCTAGTAGCTAGAAGGGGTAACATTTTAAAATATCTATGAAACTCTATATTATGTGAGGATATGTGATGTGCCCAACATTTCATGGGTATTTTAGATATTTTAAAAAGTTGATGAATTTCAGGTTGATCGATATAGACCTTCGAGAGACAGAGAGCAATTGCTTTTACAGTAGCATCAAAATTTTAAGACAATTTCTAGAATTCAGCTGATTCAATGCCTGTTTCTTAGCCATTATAGACTTGTGCTGCTTAATAGAGCATAGTTTTAAATAGCTTGCCTGTGCAACTCATACTTGTTTGTTTTTCCTTGTGTGCTTGTTTGCTTGTATGGCACAATACTAACTTAACACTTGACAAAATTTGTCTTCAGTAAGCTTGTTTTGAACTTAATTGTTGGAAACAATTGAATATGACTCAGAACTTCATAGCAAAGAGCATTTAACTATTGGAAGTATATTTCACTACAGCATACTACACCTAGAGATAAAAACAGCTGGAGGTTTATTAAAGAAATTATAACAGGCCTTAGCTGTTGAGACTTACAAACAAAAGGTTTGCTAAGCCATAAATGTAAATGCCATACTTGCGAGCATGCTTCTGAGATCTTAGAACGTGCACTACTTTTCTGCTATCCTTTTTTTTAACTGTTAGTTCGATCTTCTGCCTGTCAGAGGACATTATGGTTCACTAATATCCTTTTAGATTTCAGTAAATTGTGTTTGACTGAAATAACAGATTATATAACAATATCACATATTAAAACAAAAAAGGAAATAAACAATTGTATTTTCTCTCTTTGGAGCAATATCATTATGATATGTAAATATGCCTAATTTTATATGTTTTGTATTTATCCTGACATGGAACAAGAAAACACTTGAGTATAATTTTAAGGAACTCCTTGACTGGAAAGCACCTCTGATTTATCCTAGTGTGCCAAAGGTGTATCAACCATGACTGTGGGTACATAACTACTGAACTGACTTTTTCAGACACACTAAAATGTCTGTCAAACATCTTGCTCAAGCTGTTCTCCTGGCAAGAGATCTCCAAACATTAATCATGGTTTATACTGACTTAAAATGTGCAGTGCTATACTAAAGCTGGCCAGGGGACACTATTTCTGCCAAGATGCAGAAAACAAAATTCTA
This sequence comes from Turnix velox, assembly GCA_013400935.1. NCBI lineage: Eukaryota > Metazoa > Chordata > Aves > Charadriiformes > Turnicidae > Turnix > Turnix velox. The sequence goes on along the minus strand of VZTY01034094.1, from coordinate 63,051 downwards.
GATTATTTTACTCCATCTTGTTTTTGAACTTCCACAAGCAATTAGTATTGGTGGCTTTCCTGCTACACTGAAGTAAAATGTCTTTTCCTCCTATATTCTTTCCCATTTCATTCCTGATTACATGGTTCATATTATTTGTGTATTTATTTTAAACATTTCTGATGGTGGTTCTAACCCTCCAGAGAGCCTGCAGGGAAATTCAACTGTTCTTTTTTCCATTATCAACTATTTCTGTGTTTTCATGAGTCCTCTTATTGTTGAATAACAATTAGCTGCCTGTTAGGTTTGTTTTCAGTTTTCTCAATTATCCTGAGTTGTTCCTTTCTGCCTTTTGAAATTATGTGCCCAAGGCAGTACAAGATGGAATAACACTATAAGGGCAAAGTTTTGAGAGAGCTGTGTAGTACAAATGTGTCTGGCTGCTCCCAGATGTACAGACTGTCTTACTTGAAACCTACTAGTGCTCACCAAAGTTGCTCTATTTTCAACGGCTCATACAAGACAAATTCCTCATATAGTAAATTATTTCATCTCCTGAGTGTCAATTTCATCCCACCTTTTCATTGAATATTCAGAGGTAATGTAATTGACATTGCAGACCTACTTTGGTAAGATTTGTAATGGCCCTTTGGCCTTATTACCTCAAAATTTGTTCCTCCAACTTTTAATATTGCAGAGTATTTCGCCTGGCATCTAGAAATCTACTGAGTTTTTGACTCTCGAGTTACTAAAATGTGCTGAATTTTCATTCAGCATTTGGAATTTCCTTAAGCCCACTTTGTGGTTACATTATGTCAAGCTGCTAGCAGAACTTAAATAGGTGACATGAGATGGAGTCTAATGCAAAATATATTGCACGTCTTCTTGTCGATTTTTGATTTCTTGGATATGTCTGTATTTACTAGTGTTAAAAGTGCTTGATGTCTGGATGGCATTCTGGTGTATGATTTTGGTTTACTCCCCGTGCTACAAATTGCCTCAAAAAAAGATTTTAATGTTTAAAACAGTGTGCCACCAATAGATAGATTAAGTTTCATGAAAGGTACCTTCCTTGGGTAATTTAAGAATACAATTCAAATGCAAACTGAAAATAGCCTCTGTAGAAGAACAATCATATTTACCCAATGTTTAGCACCTAACTGCAAAGTAAAAGAAAAAAATGTAACACCATCATATTAAGGTACTGAGAGTTTATGAGAATATTAAGAGTGTAAAGGATTTTTTCTTTTCTTCCAAATCTGTGGACATAACTGATCTGCTAGATGACTATTTTGCAGCTGTTACCTGGGAGATAGAGATGAGAAAATGTCTACGGAGTAAAGGTGTCTGACTGAGAAATGGTGTTGCAACATCATCCTGTGGTGATATTAATAGCGTGGAAGACTGAGCTTCAAAAATGGAAGATGTAAACAGCTTTAGTCATCCATTTCTTGAAATAAGCTGTCTTTTGTATTAGAATTCTGTCATCTTCTTGTACTTTTGAAGAAAATATGGGGAAAAGGAATATCATTCATTGACTGGTCCTCTGGAAAGTGGTGATCTTTGAGAAGATGGCTTTGAATGCAGGAGAAAAAAATGGAAAAAAATAGAGGTTCTGGGATTCTAGACTTCAAAATTTCTTAGGACCTTTGTTTCCTGGTGATCGCAGCTAATTCCAAGGGCCAAAATGAGGGTTTGATATTACATTTTAGAAAACTGTTCTCATGTCTATATCTGAAATTTCCCAAATGTCGAAGTTTTTTGAGATACCACCATTACCTAGTTTAGGATGAGTACTAAAGAAAAGAAACTCTAACTAGCTTGTAGTTTTCCCTCTTGCTGAATGCCTTTTTTTACCAATCCTGCCTGTATTATATTAACTTGAAAAATGTGAATTAATTGAATAAGTGCATTTTTTTTACATATGAAAGCATCATAATTTAATTTAAATTGCTGCATTTTTAAGTACACCACTTTCAATCATGACCTTTGATTTAGATGGACAAACTAATGGAATCTTCCAACCTCTTTGTCGCTTTAGTATTGACACTTTTTATGACCTCAGTTTAATGCAAGATATAAGGCACGCACTAAATTTATGAAAGTTGCTCCAAGCAAATTATGGCATCATATTCTTTAAGAACAAGTTCAATGCCTGAAGAATATTAAAATTATTTTCAAGTTATTTTGTGAGGGATACATTAAATGAATATTCCCTGAAATTTTAGGGTTGCTTGAATATGTTCATGTGCGTAAAATTGCAGCTAAGATCAATGTTTATCTTGCTATGCAATGCAGAAGCATTTTTACAAGCTATACATATTGATTACATTTATTGAAAAAGTATAGCCCTTAGGTGAGAAAGCTCATGAGCTGAAGCCTTAAGGTTAAATTTATCTGGTGGCATTGTTAAAAGAATTATCCATTTTCTTACTGTAAAGGGTTTATATGTGTTTGAAGACAGTATTGCAACTGGTTTTGTATCTGGAATAAACTGTGAGGTTCATGATGGGTTTGAAGTAATCCATTTAAAAAATCTTTTTAAAAAACATATACAAAAAAATTGCTAAATTAGGATAAATTATTTCAAATAATTTTATTTAGCAATCCCATTTCAAGTACTCTATCATCTCCGTATCCAGCTCCTCTCCAAAAATACCCTACAGTTTTCAGGAGCTCAAGCCAAATCTTGCTTTACCATCAGTGATGTGAAATTCAGCTGAATGATAGGCAGCTGTGTCCCAACCAGAAGGGAATTATCTTTTCTATTTTTAAGCCAATGTATAATCGCTGATGCTTGACAGCACATTTAATGACTGGTGTAGCAGACATTGGATGAAAAGTAGTTTAGGGAAAGGACAAGGAAAGGGGACAGAGGGAACAAAAACTTCCACTAGTGACTGATATGCTAGTACTATATTCTCATCCAAGTGACTGGAGAAAAGCATCTTGTGTAAGTTGGGTTTGGCAGTTGGTAACTGTTCAGTGCATAATACAAACTACAAGATTAAAAATGTTATGATTAGCAACATTGATCTCTTAAGCAGAATTTTATAACATTTTAAAAATTGCATAACAAAATGAAGAGATAACATGCACAGGAGAGACAGCTTATTTGTATTGCTAAAGAAAAGTAGGAGAAGACACTGGGCTGACTGTAATACAAAAGGATATTCAACTCTCTGGAAATAAAGCTCAGGATTTTGGTATATCGTATAAACTGGAATGAGACTTGGAGGATGCCTGTGGAAATTTTATCCTGAAAAATTTATTGAAGGCTCCAGTTTAATCTTCATGTAAATAGTAATTTAGTAGTCCTTTTTTTTTTTTTCTATTCACCAGTACAATTGCTGTAGATAAGCGTTAGTTGAAGAAATTGACTTGTTATTAAGGAACAGATACATCAGAAATATCATAGAATCATAGAGCGGTTGGGGTTGGAAGGAACCTTAAAGATCATCTAGGTCCAACCCCCCTGACATGGGCAGGGTCACCTCCCACTAGACCAGGTTGCTCAGTGCCTCATCCAGCTGGGCCTTAAACACTTCCAGGGAGGGGGAACAACTTCTCTGGGTAACTTGTTCAAGTGTCTCAAAATGCTATGCATGATTTTGATTTGTTTAGGGTTGTTTTCTCCCCTCAAATCCAGGATAAGTACAGGTAAATAGAAACTATGCAACTTTATATGCCTCCAATGCTCCACATACAAAAAAAGATATTTGCACAATAATCAGGGAAAGTTAAAAAAACCTAAAAATAACTTTTTTTAGTGATGCAGATTGAATTTACAGTAGTTATTATATAGAGGAAGCTCATTTGCTCTAACAATTTATGACAAATGCGTAGAACAGAGGAGCAAGTGTGAGTCTGCTGGGAGACAATAGTGGAAATTAAGTGTTTAAGTGGATGTGTTTTGTATTCAGAAGAGTTGTGCTCTCTCTTTTTCCTGTGTAGTACAGAGCAAACTTTGTTTTGTGAGATCTGAAAAGATCATGACCTGATGGTTTCGTAAAACAGGCTAAGGATTTTTATTTGGCATTGTAACCCCAGAGTGAGATGACAAAGTGATTTAGGCCTAAAGTCATAGCATGCTTGCCTCTGAACATGTGACAGTATGATACTCTGGCCTTAAGTAACTTAAAACACATAAAAAATGTCAATGCAAGTTTAGAAAAGTGGATATATATGTAACCATGGGTTTATACTTCTGTTTGTAATAACATTCTATGGTTAGACTTGTTATAGTCTTGTAAGAACATCTCATTCTAGGTTTAGATATTTTATATGAAGAGAAAAAAGCATCTTCTCAAAATGATGTTATCAACTTGGATTTTTCAGCCATGCAGATATTTCTTCAGGTTTGAAACAGAAATGCTGATATACAGCTAAAGGAATGGTCAAGAGAAATTGTTGTGAATTTAATGTATACATGTTCTGTTCTTTTCAACTATAAATTTCTAGTAGATTTTTCTTGCTTTTTTAGTAACTTCTGACTGTTCCCGAGGATAAGAGATGGGCTCTGTCCTGTATATTGCCTTGGCAAGAGAAGAAATTCACAGTGAAATTAGGATATAATTATTTGAGAATGAGGATACTTCAAATAAATTGACTACGGGCTATCTCATTCAAATACATTATACAGATAAAGACCTGAGGGTGGTATTCAGCTACAAAGTGACTATCAAGTTTAGGGCTAAATGGGTGCAAAGACCTAGGTTTTATGGTTTTAACAGTGTAATTGGGCAGCACAGCAACTGTTTTCAGAGTAAAAGTTGACAGTACATCAAATTTTGTGCAACTTATAGACAGTACTACACAGCACTTGCAGGAATGTTTGTCTAGTGAAAAGTTGAGCTGCACAGATATTTCTTCATGGTGAGAACTAACAATTTCTTCCTGTTCTTGGTTTCCGTATTTTCAATCCCATCTTCTAGCTGTCTCTTTTCTGCAGCTTACTTTCCTGAGAAGCCTTTAGAAAGGGCTTCTAAGGAAACAGATTTTTGGAAAACCAAAGTACTACAATAAGACATTTCCCTTAGTCACATGGCTGGTGACTTTGTCAAGAATTCCAATAATTTTATGTGTTTTCATGTTTCTCTCTTATTCTTATTCTTAATAACTTTGGCGTATATAAAGAAAATCTCATCTGTAATTTATCAGTTCAACCCAGAGACATGCCTAAAAACTGACAGTACTTCCCCTGTCTTTTCATTTTTTCATACCTAAATTTGAATTAGGCACTGCCATACTTTGATACAAGAGTTCCTTCGAATTGTTGGGCAGAAATTCTTGTACCCAGGTGATATCCTGTTTTCCTCTTTACTAGTCTGCTCCAAAACCTTTCTTGTTGAAACCTTAGTTTAGGAGTCCCTTAATTGGGCATTCCTTTTCTATCCTGATCATCTGTCAGCACTTCCAAGTTTTTCAGGCTACCAGCTTCAGATGTGTTTGAAAGGATTTTACTACTGTTTTTTCAAGGTTTTAGCAATTTATCACTCAAATTGAGTTTTATTTTGTTTTTGTATGGATGTGTTTTGAGGTTTGGGGAGAGAGAAGCAACCTTGTTAATTTTCTGCTTAAAAACCAGTTCCTGTTCTTTCTGTTTTCCATAATAGCACAGGATGTTCATTTGTGAGTGTGTTGCTTTGCTTTAATAAATCCTCTTGTCCTGCTGTTTCATCACTTACCCTTCACTGTTCACATTTCCCTTTGTTCTTTCCTCGCTGAATTATACAGACTTTTGTTGTATCCTTTGCTATGGTTTGACTGCTTGGTTTAAGGATGTGATGCTCCAAGCTATAGGCACCTTTTGATTTTCTTGTAGACCTACAACTGAAAACTTGTATTTCAGGTTCCGGGTGACATCTTCTGTTTTGGTGTAAGGGAATCCTCCCTTCTTTTTGAAATAATTTCTGTACACTGTCCCCCCGCTTTTTAAAATTGGTTAAAATCTGGGTCACGTACATGCCAGAATCCCTGAATAGACATTCATAAGTTGCCTTTACCTCAACAAAGTTAATTCTTATGGGTCTTAAGATACTGAAGTTATTCCAGAAACTGGAAGGCTGTAATATTTTCTGGTACTAAAAAGCATTAAACTGCATCACAAATATTGAATTAGCTCTAACAAAGGAATGAATAAGTTGGTACAGGATGTATTTAGTGAAGGTTTAAAGAAAGAAATGCAATTAAGGACAGTCAGACACAGTTTTATTGGAAACAGGGTTTAGAAATAAAGTCATACATGCAGAATGAGAAAGGGCAACAAGGAAACCAGTGGCTCAGAAGAGGCAAACAGTCGGAACTCCCAAGACAAATGCTGTGGTAACACAGAAATTGCTTATGTAGTCTCTAGTGTAAAATACAGGGAAGCATGAGTAGGAGGATTAAGGTTATTTTCATTTCATACAATATACTGACAGTCAGGAACACTGCAAGGTATTCTTGTGTGTGCATTTTCAAAAGGTGCTGGACAACTGTTTATACTTGCAAAAAAAATACACTGCAGGAGATATTCATGTTGAAGAGACACTTTAAGGCTCAGCCTTTTTGATCTGTCTAAATAGGACCAAAGAGCCAATTTCATTAACATTTTTGACTGAAATGCAGGAAAATGCTTGATCCTTATGTTGAAACTCTTAATTTGGAGAAAGCCATTACAAGATCTTTCTGAAAAAGGTTTAAGCAACTCTAAAGGAAATCAGGTATCAGACTCATTGAAAAGTCTTCTAATGCCAGTTATTAGATAACATTGCAAACTGCAAAACTTAGTGTCTGTCTGAAGGACATACTTCAGGAGAGCACAGGTTGCTTGACTGAGTTTGCACACCAACACTGTATAATGAACAGAATTTAAGTTCAGTTATATACCAAAAGTCATATTATATGAACTAATTTTTATTTGATTTTGCTTAAAGTAATTTAAAATTCTAAAAATACTGTCAATCTGGTATGGACTGCCTCCAGTTCAAAGATCTGCTAGCCTATGTTTCCCATGATTGCTAGTACTAAAAGCTTCCCTGTTTCTGGCCATAATTGTGACATTAACATAAACTGCAGTTATTGAAGGATTTCATAGCCATCAAGATTAGCAGAATTTTAAAATTTATCCTTATAAATTCACCAGCATATGTATGTGTATTGAATCTCCCAGATTCAAAGGGAGTCTCTGACACATTCATGCTTTGTACATATTAGAATTTCCCACCTCACCGTTTTGGACTAGATGCTGCAAAATGCTGAAAGGAATCAAATTTTCTAAACTTCTCACCAGTTTATCACATAATGAAACATGGGATTACAAGAGTTTATTGTGTGATTTTTCTGACCAGACTTTTACTAGTCATGGATAACAGAGCTTGGAATAAGATGAATAATGAATCTGATCTAATAGGATAATGCTGATGCACGAATGTCTTGATATATGTATTCATCATCTTTAAACATCCTTAATCTCTTTAATGCCAACTTGTTTGTTACCGCAACAACTCAGGGCATACTGTCTGGAAACTTGATGAAAAATACATTGCAATATAAATCAATGTTTGTTCAATCCTATCTTTGATGATGGATTCTATGTAACTGTTTTTTGATCTGTTTAATAGATAACATATATTTTTTGAGTTTATGATGGATGAGCTTTTAATAAAAAAATTGATTCAGAGTACTTTTTACCATTATCTTCATTGAAGAAAAACAGTTCTGAATCAATGATATTTGAAATTCTAAAACAATTTGATAGTCTAGGAAACTAATTTTCCGAAGTGTGGTTTCAATTCCATTTGTATATAAATTGATTTTTTTACTGTTTTTGAATGCAGATAATAGGGGATTAGATAATGCATTTGGTTGACAGCAATTAAATTAGTTCATGATTTGCTTTGTCTCACTCTAATGACTGACATTTCCTCTAAAAATCACCTCATGAGATGATTTGTAAGACACTTTGTTCTTTTTTAAATAGGAGAAATTTCTTCAAGTTGCGTAGTGTGGTTCTCCTTAAAGATTAACAGCAAACCTGCACCACCAGCAAGAGTGATAGATGTGAAATGCAGAGCTCTGGTAAGATTACCCTAAGTGTTCGATTTTATTCTACTGCATTAGAAGAAAAACATAGCTTTTGTTGTTGATCTGTCTGCTATCAGAGAGGATTTAAGTGACCAAACACAATAAAAACTTCATGTAGTTTCTGCACAGTCCACAACAGAATAAATCTCTTTTGGTACTCTCCTTCCTTATGCATGCAAGATTATTATTGTAATTTAAATTTCATTAATCACTGGAATGTGTTTAGTCATATTTTATTAGTAGATAAATACATTTTCACTCTCAAGAAAAGTTAAATTATGTTTTTCATTTTAGAAGAATGCATAATTTAAAATAAATTGTACTTTTAAAATCAATTAAGAAGGTAAAGATAACAGTTTAGTACTTTTCCTCAGTTGATGCCGTTTTATTCTCCAAAGGTTTTTAATTGTATTTATCTTTGGATTGTAATTTGTAAGGTTTTTATTTTCAGAGCTAATATTTTTCTTATCTTCTGTAAATGAATATTAGCTTTATCATCTAGACAAACTACTTTCTGCTTGAACTGTAAGGAGCTAACAAATACTGACTTCACTAATGGATGGTAGTAACAGGTTCTGTGAATATGTTACTTTGCCACAGGAACATTTTTGCAATGTATTATATGTGATACAATTGCCAGGGGATTGCCTCTTTCCAGTAAGAGATGCTGGGAAAGGGAGAAGAGAGATTTTATATGTCAGCACTTGTCTATGTGGGGGGAAAATATTCAGACCAGTAAACATTTCTGACAATATTTTAAATGCCATTGTTCACATATCACTTCTTGTTTTACTCTTCTTTCCATGAAGTTTAGTAACCTGAGTGTGAACATCTGTTCATGTGAGAAACAGATAATGATGGATTCAATATCTTGATGTTGAGTGAACATGGACATAGGTCTGGTGCTTCTAAGAAATACAAAATTTAGACTAAAATAGTATGTAATTTGAGACCTTAAAAAGAATCATGTAGTTGTAGGATTATGTGTTATCTTGTGACAGTTTCTGATATGAAAATGCCACTGAAATGGTAAAGAAAATGCTAAATTTAGAGCACAGTAAGAAAATTTACAAAATTCCTTGTAGTAAAATCCAACATAATTCTGAAGTTATAGGACAGTGAAATTCATGAATTAATGGGTCTTCTATGAAGATAGGATGATGAGAAGTAGACATGCATCTATACCACTTCTGTAGATCTCTATGGAAAATCCAATTTAAAAAAAATGTGGGGTATATTTTACAACTACTATGCATATTATACAAGGTATTGTACATTATATGAAGTTACGTATATAATGTACTGCAGCACTTGTTACAAATACAAGCGGTGTTTAAGTAGATACAACTTGGAATTTAAATTAGTTGTTAGTGTCTCCTTTATTAATATTTTCATTATTGATTTAATTAAATGTAAAAAGCATATAGTTAAGAATATTTATGAATTTTGTAACTTGACAACTGAAAGCAGTGACAGGATGTTTTTATAGTTATGGTATATTGATTTTCAAAAATCCCAAGATAAACTATCATGAGAATACTGTTACACATGGCTGATGTTCCCAGAACCTGACAAACCTGAAATTATGAATCATGCCATAAGACCAATCATTGTAATATGCTTTCATAATAATTGGTAACATAAAAAGTAATATTTTCTAAAAGAAAATGGTGACATTGTGGAAGAAAACCAAATTAGGAATGGTGATAATTATTAATCAATCTCATTAAAAACAGTTTGGCAAATAATTCAGATCAGAACATATTTTTATAGCCCATAAAAATTATCAAAAGAGGGTAAATTATTAGAAATGCTAGAATGTGATCTTTTTAAAAAATATAGTGCAGCTGCTAACCCCATCCTATTTTCCCTTCAGATGCATGAATCACCTCTATGATGTAACAGCAGGGAGCTAATGTAGATCACAAAATTACAGTTGAGCTGTCACTAGGTGCCATTGAATAAAAATGTAAGGTTAGATCTAAACCAAGCAGTTAGAAGGGTGTTTCATCTATGCTAGATGAGTGGTCACAGATATGAAAAATAAGTGTCAAGTGAAGAAACAGAATAACCTTGTTTAATTTAACTACTGTGTCACTTAATACATAACTGCTGTTGCTAGCCTTGTGGCTTATGGATCAAAACCATTGCTCAAACATTAAACACAGCAGTCTGTGGAAGTTCTTTTGAAACAGAATTGCTCACTGATGTATCAGGATTACAGATGGTACAGCTTGGTGAATCACACATTAAATATGTTTCACTGAAAGGCAAACTTCTTTTTAGAACACTATCCCCTGGATGTATCTCTGTAATAGCTGATTAAGTCAGAGGAACTTGTTCTAGATTCTTAGCTCAAGACAAAACATAGTTGCAAATATATTCTCTAGGGTTGGTGTTTGTTCTTTTGGTTTTGGGTTCTTTGGGTTTTGGGGTCGTGTTTTTGTTTGGTTTGGGGATGTTTGGGGTTTGGGTGGTGTTTTTGTTTGTTGTTTGGTTTGGGTATTTTTTTTGTCATAATAAGTCACCTGAGGCTATATATTTAGAGGCTCTTACAATGTTGATGTGTGATTTTTTTCTGCCGTAATACACCTTTTAAACCTCTCCTACCATTTTTCTGAGATGCAAAGAAAATTGGTAGAACCACCACTTTTTCCCCTCGATGATTAATATTAATGTGAGTTAGTGAGTAATGAGAACTCAGTTTTTTCATTGTCTTATATGAAGAAAAAGGTAGAAGGGATCCTTATTATTCATCCCATTCCTATAAAAGTTTTCCATCTATCTTACAAGAAGCTCTACATTTTAATTAAGAATAATATGCCAATGTTACTACTGTTCTTATAGAATGTAGCAATATCTCTGCTTTTCCAAAAGAATATTGTTGTGTTCTCTTGATTGGAATTGTAGAATTGTAAAGTGGGACCTTCAAAGGCCTTTTAGTCCCGCTCCCCTGCAGTAAGCATGGACATCCTTCAGATCAGGTTGCTCAGAGCCTCATCAAGGTTGGCCTTGAATGTCACCAGGGATGGGGCCTCTGCCATTTCTCTGGGCAGCCTGTTCCAGTGCCTCATCACCCTCATGGCGAAGAATTTCTTTCTATTGTCTGAATTAAACCTGCCCTAATCTAGTTTAAAACGGTTGCCTCTTGTCCTATTGCTGCATGCTC